>VWZO01001581.1:133273-562514 GCA_013396975.1 Bucco capensis | reverse complement strand
CCCCCCCCCCCCCCCCCCCCCAAAAAAAAAAATTCAAACAATGCCAAATGGCTTTTTTGCTTTCAGATCTCTCAGTCAGGGTCTTCTGGTGACCTCTTTACCAAAACAGACAGCTCGCCTGGCAACCTAGCCAGCCAGAATGGAGAGTATCATGAATATGACTCAGGAAACGATACTTCCTCCCCTCCCTCCACTCAAACGAGCTCATCCAGGTCAAAGGACAGCCAGGAGAAAAGAAGTCTAGTCCATGATGGCTTTGGCCATGCCTTCTCGTCCGGGAAGCCCAAACTGGCCAACAGCGATAACAGCTCTGATTCAGGAAATTCCTTCACCAGTTGCTTTTCCCAGACCAAGGGAACAGCTTTGGAAAATCTGTCTCCAGATGCCCAGGGACAAGACCGAAGGTCAGTGATTGCCAGTAGCTGCTGCTGGCAGCCAAACGCCTGGTACGTTGCTCTGTAGCTCCTGCCCGCTGGCCAGAACAGTGGTGAGCTGGCAGGGAGCTTGTTGTGGTCTGGAGGCACTTAGATACAAATCAGACCCACGGTCTTGCCAGTCTGGAGTCCAGAACCCAGCAATGACCAATCCTGTAGCCTGAGGAGGAAGATGAAAACTCAGCCATGATGCCCTTGGGCATTGTCTGTGCCAGCTCCTCTGGCACTGCTGGCTAATGCAGGGTTTGGCCCAGGCTTGAGCTGTGTCCTGAGCACATCACTGCTCAGCTGGATGTGACCATGACAAAGAAATGAGTTGCTGGCCCTTCTGGGCAGAATCTGAGAGGTGCATCAGGGGGATACTGTGCTAATTCTCCTCTGCTTACTGTGGGGAGGGAAGGGAGTTTGTTTTCACTCAAACTGTTACAGACTGTTCTTTCACCTGTCCAATGAGCCAAATCCAGCATGTTCAGAGCTGGTCCTGGGTGATAAGATAGCATCTCCTGCAAATGAGGAGTACAGGGACCTTGCTGGCTGCAGATTAACACAGCAGCACCTCTGTGCACCAGGACCATGGGGTATTAGGACTGGGTCAGGAGCCAAACCACCATCTGGTGCCACAGGTCATCATCAGGAGAGGGGAGTGGATGCCAGCCTCCATCACCACCTCCCATTCCTGGGAGTTTGCCAGGTGATGTTGGGTTGAAGACTCTGAAATGTGGTGGCTGGTACCCAAGGTGATGCTCAGGCAGTGGTGTTCAGGAGCTCTTCCAGCTCAGGCCCTTGGGTCTTAAAGGCTGAAAGTTAGAGCTAAGATGTGGTCTCAGGGTGAGAGCACTGAATGAGAGAGGAGAGGGAGCCAAGGGAACTGGTGCTAGGAAGAACAGGCCCTTGGTTTTCACACAGAGGGTAAAATTGTAGGGCTGTATATACTTTTCACATTATGACTCCAGCAGGATAACTCTGCCTTCACATGGGTGGAGCTGGGATTGCAGCTGCCCTGCCTGGTGGAAGGCTGCCTCACTCCTGGGCTTTAACCCCAGATCATACCTAGGGCACTTCTGGAAATGGAGGAATTCACACAACTCTGTCCAAAGGCAATGAGATATGCCTGCTCAGTTCCTGCTCCTGCTGCTCAACAGCCAGGCTGGAGCACAGGCCCTTGCCCTGCCATGCTCTGGCTTTCCCCTGCTCCAGCACTTCTCACCTCAATCTATCCCCAGGGCCTGCAACACTCACCCAGCCTGACCCAGGCTGTGCCAACCAGACACCTCTGGTATGGGGCAGAAGAGCTGCTCCTCACAGCACCTGAGACTTTTGACACAGCCTGGGGCTCTGACCCACACACAGGCACTCCTGCAACAGCAGCCTGGGGAGCCTGGAGATCGTTTATATCCCCAGCTGGGAATGGGAGGATGGGAGTACTCATTGACTGGAGCATGGTGCTCCCCTCAACCAAGAACCAGTCTCAGTTCAGGCACAGCTTCAATGACTGTCCAAATATATGTTCACAGAGGGTGCCTGTCCTTGTGTCTCAGCTGTTCAGAGGAGAAGAAACAAAACTTGCTCCACTCCCCAGCCCCCAGCTCCCCGCTGAGGCCATGTTCCCGCAGCGAATCCTACACCAGCACGGGCAGATCCTCCCCTGGCTCCAGCCGCTCCAGCCGCTCCCGTTCCTCACGCAACAAGGCCTCTCCCAGGTATTCCAGAAGCAGGTCCTGCTCTTCAGGAAAGAGGTAAGGCTAGCTAGAATGGCTGTCTCTGTGACCCTGGGCAATGGCTAACTCTTGCATGCTGGCAGGCTCCTTGCAGGAGGAGGTGTAAGGGTTCAGGGGTGCTGGCCACACAGAGCTGAGCCAAGACCCTGAAACATGGGGCAGCTCTTGTCCCCAAATCTTGCCCAGATTTGGAGGAGTCTGATACAGCCTCACTCTCCAGCATTTTTTATGGTTCTTGTCTGTCTCCAGGTCTTCCTCACGTTCCCCCAGCTATTCCTCCAAATCCTGCAAAAAAAGTCCTGGGAGCAGGAGTTCAAGGCCTCGTCGGAGCCCTAGCTACTCCCGCTACAGCCCTAGCAGGTATGGCTGTCTCCATGTGTGGTATCTTGGGGCTGTTAGCCTGGACAAGAGTAGACTGAGAGGGACTCTTACCAATGCTTATCAATGCAGTGGTCAAGAGGATGGGGCCGGACTTGTCAGTGATGCCCAGTGATAGGAAAAGGTGCAATGGGCACAAACTGGAACGCAGGAGGGTTCCATCTGAATGTGAGGAAAAAGCTTGGCTTTGAGGGTGCCAGAGCACTGGCCCAGGCTGCCCAGGGAGGTTGTGCAGTATCCTTCTCTAGAGTGATTTCAAGCCCACTTTGATGCAATCCTGGGCAACCTGCTCTGGGTGATTCTGCTTTTGCAGGGGTGTTGGAGTAGATGATCTCCAGAGATCCCTTCCAACCCCCATAGTGTTGGGATTCTGTGATATCTGCTGCTTCATACTTTCCCCACTGCCTCCATCACTTGTTTG
This sequence comes from Bucco capensis, assembly GCA_013396975.1. Taxonomy (NCBI): domain Eukaryota; kingdom Metazoa; phylum Chordata; class Aves; order Piciformes; family Bucconidae; genus Bucco; species Bucco capensis. The sequence continues at coordinate 559,563 of VWZO01001581.1, read as the reverse complement.
GACTCCAGCACACTTGCTGGCTCCTGCCAGCCCCAAACTGCTCCTTCAACTTCCTCATGGCATGCTTCAGCATCGGGGTGAGAAGGAGTCCCCTCGACACAGAGTAAGGAGTATGGCAGTTTGTTATTCTGGCCCTCAGTTCAGCAGAAATTTCTCACCATTTATTGCCCCAGAGCTGGTGCTGGTTGCAGAGGAAAGAGCCCAGAGCTGAGCCTTTCACTTTCTGTGGGAAAAGTGGGTTTCCTATAGGCAAGGGTTGTCCTACATGGATTCAAGGGAGTTTCACACACAGAACTTTTGCAGGTAGGCTGCTGGGAAGGAGACCTAGTTTATTCCTGGCTTTGAAGCATCATGGAATGTCACACTCATAGCATGTGGCAGGTGAAGTGGCTGTTCCTCTGCTCTGAGCCCTTGCAGGGGACACGCTGTGCAGCCGAGAGTGCACAGATGGCTGCTCAGTGGTATTTGGCAGAGCTTCATGTGAGTGGGAGATGCCTCACAGGAAAACCTGGGGAGAGCCCCTCTCTGTCATGCTGATGTAAATGGTGGGCAGAGCTTTAGGCTCCAGTTGGGTCTGCCCACAGCTTTTGTTGCTGGAGAAGCCTGCAGCTCTTGTCAGAAAAGGATTTTACTACAGCAGGGAGAGACACTCTGCCTTTCAGAGTCACAGCTCTGCCAAAGTGTTGTCAGGCCCTGGGAAGTACCTACTGGGTGGGCAGATGCCAGGTACCCTTGTACTGGCACTCACACAGCCTTGCAGAGGGAAACAGTCCAGGCAACTCGGTTCCCTCCATACTCCACAGAAGGCACCCATCTCACAGCTCAGCCCTAATGGTGCCTTTGGGCACTATTTTTTCTGGTAACTCTGCTGCTGTGAACATTTTGCACCCTTAAAATGTTACATTTGCAGGGTCTGATTCTTGCAGGGTGTGCCTATTGCTGCTCTGGTGTTGGAGATATTTGCTGCATGCAAGAATGAGGCCCTTGACCTGTAACAAGTTGCTTTGCAGATGGCATAGAGCAGGGTGTGTGAAGTCAGCTACGCTCCACAAAGGGGCCTGTGCTGGCCTGTAGGGGAATTTAACCAAAGAGAAAACCCCAGCAACACTGTCACTGCTTCTGGTGAGCAGGGCAGAGCTGCACAGCCCTGCAGGAATACCAGGGCCCTCAGCTCATGTGAGGCTTTCTCACCTGCTTCTGCAACACAGCCAGCATGAGCAGTTTCAGTAAAGCTCAATAAAGAGTGCATCCATAGACACAGCTCCTCCGTGCCTTCATGGGTCACTGCCTCCACATCCAAACCTCACCTCACAAAACCCCAGCAGTGACACTTTGCAGTCTATGCCTTCTGCAGGGAGCGGGAGCACAAGTACAGCTCCAGCGAGAAGGAGTCGCACCGGGAGCGTGAGCGGCAGCGGCGGAGATCCTATTCACCCCTGAGGAAGCGCAGGAGAGACTCTCCCAGTCACCTGGAAGCTCGGCGCATCACAAGGCAAGGGGATATGGGCCCATCCACTGGTGACAGGCTGAGCTGGCACTCCCCAGGGGGGCGTGGGCTGTCCTAGCCCTTGCTAGCGGAGGTTTCTCCAAGAGGAGACTGGTTTTCCTGAGCCTGATCAGCAGGCCCTTCTGCCCCTCTTAGAGCTTGGGGATTTTCAGCCAGAGACAGAGAGAGGATGGGGGATGTCATTGACAATGGCTGGAGAAAAAAGGCAGATGAAGTCAGAGCAGGGACTCACCTGTCAGGTGCCAAGAGCATACCCCTACATGCTTTTTCTTTCACCCTCTCCTGTGGTGGATGTCCCACACTGTAAAGAGAGTCAAATATTGACTCTATCCTTCATGCTGAGAGCTTTTTGGTACAACATCAAGCAGACCCCAGCCTCAGACTTGGTGCCTGGGATATTTCCCAGGGCTGTGGGTGTGGGTGGTTTGAATTCCAAGGCCTGATGGCTACCTACGTGATCTGTTCCTTTTTTTTCTTTTAAACAAACACAATCACATTTTTATGCAGAGTAAACAGTGCTTTTTGGAGAGTCTAGCAATAAGTCAGCCCTTGTGTTGCTGGTAAACCCAGGTCTCTCTGTCCCCCACAGTGCCCGCAAACGCCCCATCCCCTACTACCGTCCCAGTCCCTCCTCCTCCTCCTCCAGCAGCGCCAGCAGCTATTCCTCCTGGTACAGCAGCCTGAGCCGCTCCCGGAGCCGGAGCTACTCCAGCTACCGCACAAGCCGGAGCCGAAGCTGGAGCAGCAGCAGCGCCGAGGGCAGGAGCCGCAGCCGGAGTTCAGGCCCCAGGAGCAGCCGGAGCAGGAGCTATGACTCAGGAGGCAGCTCCGACAGCCTGCGTCGCTAGGGAGTGCCGCCGAGGGCTCCTGTGCCGGCGTCACCTCCGAATTCCTGGCATTCTCCGCTTCCTTCCCACCTACTTGGCCATCGATAGCGATCATCCCCGATACTGATGTAGTGGCAGTGCCGGGCCCCCCCTTCCCCGGCTCGGAGTAAGAGCCCACGTGCGCCCAGCGCAGCCACCTCGTGGAGTGGATCAGTCCCAGCAAGCCAGGCCAGGGCTGGAAGAAGGATTGATGCTTTACAGAGGATCTGTCACGACACACCTGCTCCATCCTCCCCGACGTCCCCATCTCCCCATCGCTGCCGCTCCCCAAAGCACTCCCAGCTGGTCCAAAGGAAAGAATTCACCTCCTCGCTCTTCTGCCAAACCAGGAACCAGCAAATCGATTTCTGTTGGAGGGAGAGACCTAGTTAGAGAGGAATGTGCTGGGAAGTTTTGGTGATGAGTGGGGATGACCTCTCCCCACCAAGGCAAGTATCAGGTCCTTCGGGACTCTCCTCCAGAATTTCCACCCACTCTGCAGCAGGCTTCTTCCATGAGTAAATATTTATTTATTGCTGGTCAGCCAGTCCCTGCTATAAATAGAAAGCTAGAAATCCCTCCTGACGTAATTCCTGGGGAATAAAAGGCCATTCCCTCTCTATCTCCCACCCTTTCCTACCAGGCATGCATCATCTTTCCCAGGGCAGTTTTATCCCCCCAGCACTGTAACTTGCTTGCAAACAGACTGCTGAGGTCTGAAGCAGATATGGGGCCAGTGGGGTACAAGAGAGAGGGGAGCTGGTGCCACACTGTGCTCTGAGAGCCAGGCCATGGCATGGGAGATGGTGCCATGGGGTTCCCTTCTCAGAGGAACCCTCTTGCAGTTTGGATTTAGGTTTTCCTAAAGGGAGCCTTGCCCTTGGAGCACAGTGCTGGTGGGACTGTAAGGAGGCAGGGAGACAGCCTAGCTGCAGGGTGCAGTGAGAGCACACAGAATTGAAAGGGCACTGCATGAGCAAGGGGACCCCAATTCCTCACCCTCACAACAGGCAGTGCCAGGAGGATTTCAGCACCTGCTTGAGACCCTCAGGCTCCCCTGAGGCAGGACCAGCAGCCCCATCACAGAGGCCATGTCAAGCTGCAGCAGGACTTGCTCATGCCCCAGTTTGTTACTGGGAGGATGGAGCAGGGCAGGGGGGCAGAAGGGGCCCTCCACTAATTGCCTGTTTTTCCAAGGAGCCGCAGGCAGTGGCAGGAGGGCCCTGCCTGCCCGGGCAGCCCTGAGCCCTGGGGTTTTGTCTCCCTGCCAGCCCAGCTGCCTGCGCAATTACTGTGTTTTGCAGGGTAACAAAGGCTTCTCCCAGCACAGGCTGAGCTGGTGCTGAGGAGTTTCTTTCTCTTACAACACCTGGGTGCTTAGAGACGCTAATTTGGACTTGAGACTTCCCTCCCTCCCTTTTTCCATCCCCTCCCCTTCCATCCTGCGTGATTATTAACAAGTTTGGGCTTAATGAGTCAAGGAGGTGAGTCCTTTAAGTGTCACAGAAAAGGGCTACGTGGAACCAGCATCTGCTGGAGGAGGAGAAGGGGTAGAAAGAAACCTCTCCTAGATAAAGAGTTACCTACAGCCCTCCAGTCCTGCTGGCAGCAGATGAAGGGGCAAAGTGGCAAGCAGAGGAAGGCCAAGTGCCATGTGGTGTTCTGCTGGAGCTGGATGATTACCTTAGCAAACACATCAACCTGCTATCCATGGGAAAAGACAGCATTGTCAGGTGTATTTCCACCTGGGTGGTACACAGGGAAGTTTTATGCTGGGGTCCCTTTTTCCCAGTGTCCCTCCTACTGCTAGTCCTCCTTGTCCTGTGCCTTGAACCCCCAAAGCCTCTCCTTTTCCCAGTCCTCATCCCCCACCTTGCTCTCTGCAGGTAGTTGGAAGATGAGGGTGGCTGAGGCAGACAGCTGGGCACTGGTACAGTCAGTGGCTTGGAAGGAACATGTGTCTGTCTCCTGGGAGGCTACTTTATAGGACAAAAAAAAATAGAAAAGCATTCTTGGTAGGCCTGAGCAAATGCTCCAGGGCTGTGATTGAGGGATCAAAGATGAGATATTCTTGTAGGGCAGTGCTCCTGCCTTTGCTCCTGCCCTGGCAGTGGCCCCTTGGCAGTCTTCTGTAGTAAACTCCCTTCTGGTAAAGGGCTGCAAAGCTCTTGCATCTTCCCCAAAGAGTCTCTCCCAGTTTGATGCTGAAATGCCCTGTCCCTCTGCCCCCTGTGAGGATTCATAGGCAGTGATGGGCAGCCCAAACCCCAGACCTACCAGGGTTTCGAGTAGCTTCATGCCCCTTGCCACCCTGCTGCATCCATAGCAAGGAAGCATCAAACCTGGAGGTCAAAAACTAGGCAAGAGAAGAAGAAGAGCTCTGTGCAACAACTGGTGTAAATACCAAACACAACACTGACTCGAGTTCCTGGTGGCTGGGGATGGACAATGGAAGCACCACTGCAGGGCCAGCAGCATCTGCTGCCCATGGGACAGGAGCTGAGCCTGGGGGCTGCAGGGTGCTGACAGCAGCTCTCCTACTCATCTGGCTGCTCTGTGCTTCAAGGACTGCCTCCATCTGCACAGTCCATGGCAGCTACACACTCCTGGGGTTTCCTGAGCAGACTTGCATTGGAGTAAACCTCTTAAATTATTTATTTATTTATTATTTATTATTCTTATTCTATTTTTAATTGTATGTCAGAATGGATGCAGGTGGTCTCCCTTACCAGTATTTATTTATTCTATTTTATTTCTTCTTTTTTTTTTTTTACCAGTAAGTTATTTTTTGGATCTATTTCTTTGTTTGAATGTATCCATGCAGCTGTTCTTGTGTCAAGGTTTACAGCACTGAACCCCTCTTGGTGAGGTGGCTGGAGGACTGAGGGTCTCTTTGCACTCTCTGGAGCAGGGTGGAGAGCATGTGGTGGGCAAATGGATGCAGGGCAGAGCTGTTTGTCTGTTTGCATCTTAAAATCTAAGGGGTTTCTGCAGGAACATGATGGATGTGACCATAGAAATGAGTCTAGGACCTCAGGGAGGTGACAGTGAGGGTCTGTAGGGTGCTTAGTGCTGCAAGGGGAAGTCTCAGCCCGGCCAGGTGCCAGCTGGCCACTGCTGCTGTTTCCCTTGGCTCAGCAGCCAGCTGTTCTGCACAGGCCCCACTGCTTTCCCTGGGAGGGAGGGTGCTGTCACTAGGACTCCCCTGCCCTGTTTCTCACCGTGCAGTGACCCACCCATGCAAACACTGAAGAAATGAGACCGTGAGAGAGTGATCTGTGATGAGGAGGCTTGCAAAACCCAGCCTCTGGTGACAGGACCTAACCAAGTCTGTGTGTGTGTGTGTGTGTGTGTGTGTATATGTGCATGTATGCATATACATAGGAGTTTCCCTCAGTGGTGATATTTATTTTTTAACTTATTTAAGGTTTTTAGTACAATCTGGAACATCAGTCTCCCTGTCAGTGCACAAATAGGTTTTCCATTGCTTTGTGAGAAGCCCATGAACTTTTCTGTCTCTGTGCCTTTTGCCAGCACTTATTTTTTTTATGTTGTTTCACTCACTCGTTGCTTTCCTGGATTTTTGCTCCACATCCAGCATCTCTGATTGCTGCTGGTGCTCCCTGCAGCATTCACCTGCTGGAAAGGCAACTTGGTCATTTAGGTGTTGGTGAATCACTGCTAGCCTGTGGTCAGCCACATGAGAGGTGGCCAGGCAGGCTGCAGCATCAGGGCTTCAGGAAAATACCTCTGGCATTTTTTTGGAGGTCCTGTCTCAGAGGGTTTTGCTTTCTTCAAACAGAAAGGCTCTTTCCCACCCATGATTTTGTTTCCACCTGGCAAGTGCCCTGGTTGCCTTTCCCCAGCAGAGCACAGGTTGCAGCACCTGCTCCCAAATGTCCCCTGGCTCCAGAGTCATGCTGTTGGCTCTCCCTGGACCTGCCTTGGCTCTGGGTTTGTCACACCAAGCAAGGCTTGTCCCACCTCTCCCAACCCCAGTGCTGGGGCCAGGCACCAGCAAACCCAACAGAATCTCTGCAGGTTTGCTGGAAAGCAAAGATAAGGGATGTTTTAAAGCACTGTTGTGTTCTTTGGTTTCTTCACAGGTTACAGCATTCAGTTGAGTTTTGCTTTATGTTGACTGCAAGTTTTCTCAATGTTTTTGTTGTTTTGGTGGACCAAATTTGTACCAAACTTGTCTGCAACAGCCAATCACTGTTATTTTGCTATGCATTGTACATATAATGAACAGGCTGAGAGGACTTAGCCTCTATTTAATATTTATTTCTCCTATTTATTGTACATGACTTTAAAAAAGCTATTTGGGTCTTGCCATTGGGTCGGTGAAGGTAGGAGCCTTTGAGGTGTTGCCATATACACTGGAGAGAGGTTATCAGAGGTTATCACCTGCTGGCATAGAGGCATCTGGCAGACAAATTAGGCTTATCTGGAGCTCAACCACCAGTGATTTAAGGAGGAACCTCCTTTAGATGGAGACAAACAAGGCAGGGCAAAATCCTCCATCTTCTTGGACAGCTTTTATTGACAAATCACAAGCCCCTGGAAAGGTGCTGGGTGTTTGGAGGAGATAGGCCAGCTGTAGTGGAGAAATAACCTTGCTCTTCCTCCTCCTTGCCACCTAGGGCTGCTTGGATCATGAGAGATCCCCAGAGATCTCTAGTCCCCCACCACTGAGCCCTTTCTGGCTTGCAGTGGTTATTTAGGGAAGGAGGGACTTGTCTCCCTTTCACTGATGTGAGGAAGGAGTTAGGGTTGAAGGGACATGCTATGGTCTTTACCAGGAAGCTCCAACATGAGCTGGAGCTTGCTGCAGGCCTCCTTCCCCAGCTTTGAGAGAAGCATAGGATATGCTAAAGGTCATGATCTGCCCATGACAGTCCACTGATGCCACAGCCATTGTCCTCTTCACCCGAGTGGAAGGTGTTGGTGCTCTGAGGGTGGATGTGGCTCCAGCGTTGCCAGGCGAGTGCCCAGTGCCAGGCTGTTCCCATGGCATGGTCAGGAGCTGCAGAGTGCTCAGTCTTGGAGCTGGCAGGATATCTGTTTGAGCAAGGGACAGGTTCAGATGCTTAAGTGAAGTCTCTGCCCTTTAGTGTCCAGCAGGGGTTTATTACCTCTTTACCAGAGAATAAATAATTCTCATTACTTTTGCTGCTACCTGGAAGTTTGCGCATGACTGGGAGGGTCTCCAAAGCACTGGGACATCCACTGTAGTAGCAACAGCTTCATGGCCAATCATCCTGACTTTTGGAGAACAACATCCTGAACCTCACCAGCTCAGGGGCAGTTCCCTGCCTTCCAAACCCAGGGAACGGGAAGATTTAGAACAAAATCCAAGATGTGAGGAAAAGTGCAAAGGAAATGGTGTCTGTTCTCTTGCCTGTTGGTCAAATCCTTACCATATGACACTGGCACATCTGTATGTTTGACTTTGTTGTAAAACTCCCTTTGCTCTCCATCAAAACACATCCTGTGTTCTTTAGTCTTCCTGGGGTATTTGAGTTGTTAGCCTGGTTAGAAAAAGGTTCCAATAAAGGTTCAGACAGTGTTTCCTTCTCATCATAGCCTTGTTTGTCATGTTCCTTTTGAATCTGACTGCCCACAGTGGGATATTTTGGGTTGTTTCAGCTGCTCCTCAGGGAAGGGCATGTGCCTCTGCTCCCAGCTGCCGAGAACTGGCTCCTCAGGGTACTGGCTGAAGCAAAAAAAAGTTGTGGGCTAGTATTTCTGGCAGCTCTCCCTTCCCTGCTGGGCCAGGCTTTCTCTGACTGGCTGAAGCCACTTTGGACCCCCCCACCCAGCTCAGGCACCTGTAGCCCAAGGCAGAAATGCAGCCACCTCATCCTGGAGGTCACCATTTGGGCTCACTGGTGCTTTCCTCAGGTTCATGCCCTTCCCTGCCCACACAGACCTCACTCCAAGCCCTGCATGATGCTTCCACACCACAGGGTACCACTCTGCTCACCTCTCTGACTGTTTTGGCAGGAACTAGGGTGCTCCCTTTGAGCAACGGGGTGATGGGGACTTTTCAGCAACCCAGATGATGCTTCTCACCTGTTTGGAAGTCCCATAGGGGAGCAGTGCCACTGGACCAGCTCCACAGGCTGTTCCCAATAGGGCTGAGGTGGGCACACAGGAAGGATCTGGCTGCAGCATGGACAGATCCTGGGGACATGGAGCAGTGTCCCCAGGTCACTCAGAGGAGAAGGGAGGCTGCAAGGCTGCTTCACACTCCCCAGAGCTGATGTTGTGGGGCTGGTTCAGTGGTGGGAGGCAGCAGGGAGATTTGGAGTGACAACAGGAGCTAAATTGGGATGGCCCAGAGAGGATGAGAGCCGGCAGGAGGGGACTGTGTGACTAATTGGGATAAACAAGGCGACAGGGAGGATTCCTGGCCAGGGAGGGAGGATGACCTGGAGATATGCAGGGAAATGCAGGACTGGAGTTGTTGGGAGGCTCCTGGAAACACGGCAGTATTGTGAGGCTGCCTGAAATCTCCTCAGGGCTTGTCCCCCTATCCTCAGGGGCCAGGGTTTGCCTGAGTGGATGCAGAACTGGGTACTGGGGTGATACCACTCCCCAGCCAAGGTGAGAAATGCCCAGCTGAGCTTAGGCTCAGTATGTTGCCATGTCCCCTAGGATATGCTGCTGTCACCCCAGGGATCAGGAGCTCACGGCCAGGTAAGATGGTGGGGGATGCTTTGTCCCTCTGCTGGCAGTTGCCTCCCTGCACCTGGGGCTGCTCAGCCAGTACCTGGGACCATTCCAGGCATCCCATTCAGTCTTCAGGGAGACCCCCAGGATGTCCAGCTGTCCCTACGTGAAGGAGCTGAGACAGGGGTGCAGCTGTGCCCCACACAAAGGAGAGGCAGCTCCTTCCCCCAGTAATGCCATGTTGGTGCAGCATGATTAATACTGCTGGAGTGACCAGTGGCTGAATTGCTGCATGGCCTGCACTGCATTAAAGTCTTCCTGCTGTAATTAGTTCCATCAAGTCTATTAGAAAAATTGCAGATGCTGGAGAGAAAAAGCATGAGGCAGAGCCAGGAGGGAGGATGTGGCATGAGGAAGTGGTCCTGTACCGAGCACGACCCTCACTGATGACATCCCATCCTTCAGCACATCCCATCACCCACACGAGCTGTGCCTGGACCACCTCCCTGGGGAGCCCCTCGTTGCCCCCAGGTACCCGCTGCAGGTATGCTCATGGCTGTGTCTCGGTGGATGCTCGCCGGGAGCTCAGCCGCCACTGCCGCCGCGCCTCTTCCCACGGCACGCTGCCCGCTCCCTGCGTGGCCTTGTAATTAGCCTTGTAATTAGCCCTGCCGCCGCGCGGCTGTCATTACTGCCTCGCCCTGCCCGCTCGCGGCGATTGCGGCAGGGCTGGGGCATGCGGTGGGACGAGGAGGAGCAGGGCAAGGAGGAAGCCTGTGCTGAGCAGCACCAGGAGGACCCTTGCTACCTGCTGCCCAGGGTCCCTCTCCTTCCCACCATTAGGGGACATTTTTCTGGGCTCAGCTGGTGAAGATGGCCAAGGGAGCAGGGTGGGAGAGGGACATCCCTCGGAGCATGGCTTTCCTCCTGCATCCCCCAGTCCTGTGTGCATCCTGGGCTCTGCGGGCAGCCCTGGGTGGAAGAGACACTCCATGCTTCTGGCCACGGAAAAGGCCTGTTCCCTGCCCCAGCATCCTTGAACACCGATCCATGGGGTCCCAGTGCCCTTACAGTGCCATGCCACCAATGACCCATTTCCCAGTACAGTGGGCTGCTCAGTGGTATGAGGACACATGGCTTTACAGTGAGGGAAGCTTGGTCCATCCCTACCGAGGGGATATTTTTAACAGGTGACACTGGGGTGAAAGCAGCTGGTCCTGAGCTGGGGGGCTATTTTGGGCAGGCAGGCTGGGTGCAGGGTGGCAGGAGGAGGTAGTGGGGGTCGGGGCAGCTGCTGAAGTGCCATGGCTCCGCGACAGCCGGGATCCTCAGGCTGGCCGGAGAGGTCAGCTGCCACAGCCCAGATTCTCCACGGCTGTTTCATCCTCTCCAAAATACTCGGCTGACAGAGCAGGAATTGCAAAACACACACCCCCTCCTCCCAAATCCATATAAATAGCACTCGCCCGGCGGCTGGAAGGTTACAGAAGTTTCTCTGCTCCAAGCTCAGGCATTTATTGCAGCTCTCACCAGGGAGCAGCAGGGAAAGTCCTGCATAAAAGTGCTGCAGAGCAGGAGGAGAGAGAGAAGCCTTTTAATCTCAGGATATTTGGGGTTCTTATTTATATTTTTTCCCTTCTTGCACTGAGAAGTTCTGTTTTCCTCTCTCCAGTCCCTGGGATCATAGCCAGACAGGAAGCATTTTCTCACGGCCAGAGAGCTGCCTCCGTCCTTCCTGCGGCTCCCAGTGATCCAGCACTGAATCGATTTTCTCCGTTGTCCTTCACCTGGTGCTGGGGAAGGAGAGGAGTGTCCCCGCAGCACCCGCCCGCATCCCACCCGGGGTGGATGTGTCTCCTCAGGGACAGGCTCCCTGAGGAAGTTTGCAGCCAGAAGCAGCCACACAGAGGCTGAGGATCTGTGGGAGAACCTCGGGGACTCACTCGGACCCCTCCAAAGGAAGCCATGGCCGACAGCCAGATGCCCTTCTCCTGCCATTACCCTGGTAGACGCAGTATCCGCGACCCTTTCCGGGAGCCTGGCTTGACCTCGCGCCTGCTGGACGATGACTTCGGCATGTCACCCTTCCCCGGGGACCTGACGGCGGACTGGCCTGACTGGGCTCGGCCCCGGCTCACGCCCACCTGGCCAGGTCCCCTGCGCACCGGCATGGCCCGGGCCACAACCATGGCCCCCGGCTACAGCACCCGCTTCGGGGGGTACCCCGAGAGCCGCAGCCCCGCGCCCTTCTCCCGTGAGCCCTGGAAGGTGTGTGTCAATGTGCACAGCTTCAAACCTGAGGAGCTGACAGTCAAAACCAAGGATGGCTACGTGGAGGTGTCAGGTGAGCGTGGAGCGAAGGCTCTGGGGAGGAGGAGGATGGGGCTTGAGAAGCAGCTGATCCTGCCCTGCCTGTGCTGCCTCAAGAGATTGCCATGAAATGCAAAACTCACCTTTATCTCAAGCCACAGCCCTATGCTTGCGACTAGGGCCAGGGCTGCAGCAGGGCTTTGGAGCAGCCCCATGGGCAGTTGGGGGTGCCACAGAGAGATTTACCTCACAAGCTATGGTGGTTTGCAGCAAAAATGAAAGGGACAAGCCTTCCTTGGGGCAAATTTCCTTGCTTTCTGCCCTGGCTGGCTGGGGAGGCACCGCTGCGGGTGGCAGCACCCTGCAACAAGCTGCCAAGAGAGGCCCCAGCTTGGCTCAGTTAATTATAGCTGGGGTGAGGCTGGTGTGGAGGGAGATTCCCTTTAAAGGGGCCCAGAGAGAGGCAGCTCTGGTGCTGGGAAGAGGGGGGTCCCTGCCCTGCAGACCCCGCCCCACCCCTGAGAGGCCTCAGCCTGGGGATGAGCTGGCCAGAAGCACCTCCCTAAAAATTCAGTTAATGGTGGGCAATAGTGAGTGTGGGGTGCACCCCTTCAGGGGTGCCCACAGGGACCCAACCTTGAGCATCCCTTCAGTCCAGCATCAACATCGTGCATTGCCCCAAGTGCCTAAGGGCTGTGTCCCCAGGGAGGGGTCAGGGGCTGCCACACTGCATGGTCCTGGTTATTTATTTGGGGTTCAGAAGGGAGAAAACCACGGGTGAGGGGGATTAGGCAGCTGCTGGCATGGGTTTAACTTCAGAGATGCTCCAGGCATAGGCACCTCCACCCTGATGGCGCCATGGAGAGAGGCCCAGCCAGGGGAAGCAGTACAAGGGGGGAATGCTGCCACCTCCAAAAGCTTTGTTATGCCTGGGGGCTTTTTCTTAAGACCCAGCTCTTGGCAGCCTGCAAGACCCAAGCCTCTCAACAGAAATATGGATGTGCTGTGTCCACCACCTCTTTCTCCATATAGGAGAGGCTGTCTGAGCCCTCTACAGAAAGAAGGGTTCATGCTGGGGAAAGGAAACAAGTCTTCTAAAAACTGTCCTGTTGGGTTTTATTGTTGTTTGTTGGGGAAAAAATAATCTCCTGGTGAGGTGGTGACGCGGGGTGTTGCCCTTCCCTGCAGGCAAACACGAGGAGCAGCAGGTGGAAGGAGGGATCGTCTCCAAGAACTTCACCAAGAAAATCCAGTAGGTACCAGCTGAGCCCTGCGGGTTCCCCTGCCAAAGGGGTTGGGGCACAGGCTGCCTGCCACATCCCCTCTGCCAGCACCCAAATGTCACTAGCCTGCTGTGGGACCCTGTCCCTGCGGCACAGGCAGTGCAGGGATGCCACTGGTGGCAGAAGGCTGAGCTTTGCCAGCCCCCATGCTCCAGCACAGTCGTGCAGGGCCTCCTGCACCTGTTTCCACCCCAAAATCTGCCCTTTTGCAGCACGTGTCTGGCTGGTTTGGGCCACACAGTGATTTCTCAAGGGAGGTAAAAGAGGAGGAGTCCTTTTTCTGGGTGCTTTGTCCAGGCCTGGGGCCTCATTTAGAGCTGTCTGCGGCACAGGAAGCAGGAGAGGTGCATGGAGCAGCTCTCACAGTGCCAGCACATCCCCCCAGGGATAGAGCAGGGCACGATGGGCTGACACCATCTTCAGCCCCAAAACACATCCCCTGTGCATGAATGTATGTGTGTATATCTACCCGAATGATGTCAGTCAGATCGCTATCGCAGTGACTCACCGTGATGGCTCACTTTGGCAACAACAACAACGGGAAAGGGCAGGGAGGGAAGGCAAGTCCAGAGGCAGGAGAGCCCCAGCAGCAGCACTTTGCCCATGCTGGGGACAAGCCCCCAGCCGCAGGGCTCACAGGGTTAAGAAGAAGAAACAACAAAGCCCAGGACATGGGAAGGGTTTCCTCGGCTGGCAGCTTTGCTTTTCCACCCCAAAGGGGCCCTTTACATCCTAAAGTGCTATGGCAAAGCTGAGGCGAGCACGGTGCTCCCTTCTGCTCGGCAGCCGGCAGCCGCGGCGGCTCCTTTTACGGGCAAGGCTTGCGGCTGACGCGGGCTGCGGCAGCCCGGTGATTTACTCCAGCCCTGCAGGAGCCTGGGCAGCGCGAGCGGCCGCTGACATCCCGTCAAACACATCTGCTGGGGAGATTAAACAGAGCCCAAAGGGGCCAGACAGGCCAGGAAGCCACTTTAAATATCCCCAGCACATTCCCAGGCACTAATAATCATGTAGGCTTTGCTGAGCCCCATGCCAGGGCTGCTGGCTCAGCACTGGGGGTTCCCCAGCACACGGCTGGGGGTCCTGTGTAGGTTTCCCAAGGGTTAATGTCCTTAAAGGATGTGATATGCTGTGAGCCAGCAACTGCCCTGGTCCTCAGCTCCTAAACTCTCTCATCTTTTCTCCCCTGCTGCAGACTGCCTTACGAGGTGGATCCCATCACGGTCTTTGCCTCCTTGTCGCCGGAGGGGCTGCTGATCATCGAGGCACCCCAGATCCCCCCCTACCAGCAGTACGGCGAGGGTGGTTGTGGCAGCGAGATCCCTGTCGAGAGCCAGGAGGCCACCTGTGCCTGACCGGCCACCTGTGTCCCTCTCGCACCCCAGCATCCCTCCTCCCCTCTCCCCACTTCCCTAGCCCCTGCTTCCCAGTCCCCTGCGGTGTGGTGTCCGGACAGCCTCCGGCAAGGGTGATGGGTGTTGCTTGCAGGGACGGCAGCCCCCCCCACCCCACGGGGGAACCAGCTGAGAGCAGGGCACATGTGCTGGATGCTAGGCCACCATCCCTGAGGGTTTGTAGCGGTCTGAGGTGCTGGTAGAGATTTTGTGCCCATGGGGCTGAGCAGGTTGGACGTCCTTGTTACAGTTATTCTGTGCTCTGAGTTGCTCAGATGGGATACTTGTAACAGCAGCAAAAAAGGGCCCTTTTTCCCCTAAAATTGATGTGGAATCCCATAGCCCTGTGTCTTTTCCTCCTCTGTGGGTTGGGTTTTTTTAAACTACATCTCTGCAAAGGACATGCATCTGGTGGCAGAGCTTGATGGCACAGCCTCTGTCCTGAGAAACACAAACCGTCTGTGTGTGCTGAACGTTAGGTTTGGGGTTGTTTTTTCTTCTTTTTCCAAAAAGAGTTTGTGCTTTTACTTGTCAGATCTGAGGAATAAAAGCCAGTCGATGTTCTTAGCCTCCGCTTGTCTTAGCTGAGCCCAGTGGGGTGGGTGCAGGGCTGCAGGAGGCCAGCAGGGAGGAGGGGGGATGCCACCCCATGGGTCCTCCTCATGGGAGAGAAGGAGAAGAGAGATGTGTGGGGATGTTTGCACTAACAGAGGCTGAAGCATTTGCCTTAGCCTTTTCTGGAGCCTGTGAATGTTGAGTCATGGCTAACGCTGTGCTGGGATACACTGAGCCTGGCAAGGACCATGGGCTCATCCTTTCCTTAACTGTGTTAACATGACAAGGGATTGCAAATGTTCTTCCTGCTTGAGGATGCTAAATCAGTCTCTGAACTGGAAAAGTCAGGTTTACACCATCCCCATTTCCATCTCACCTTGCCAGCTCCACAGGGAAATTCTTCCCAGCTAATTCCCATCAGCAAGTGGTCTCTGGACACAGCCTTAAAACTATTCCCAAAGCCAAAGGACCAGGTAAGGTTTGCTAACACACTGCAGTGCCCAGAGTCAGCAAAGCAGAGGTGCCAATGGGCAGTGGCAGTTTTTCCATCAATCTGTGTGGCACCTGGACCAGGCATCCGGTTTTCCATGTCACCAGGACCTCAGAGTTAAAAATACAACCTCACATGCTCTGCTCCAGCTCATTTGGGATGTGGTTACCAACAACAGCCCATCACATGCTGTAAACCCTGGCCCAGAGGCTACGATGGTACCCACGCTCCAGGTCACAGAGAGGAACCTGGCTGCTCTCACCCTGATTTTATAGATAATATTTAATTTTCAGGGGTTGTTTGGGAGCCTGGACCCCCAGGCACACACAGCACCCACACACCTGTCAGCAGGAGCCAGCCCTGGGCTCAGCCACCACAGCTCTGCCAGGCATGGCTGTGTGCACAGCAATTTTTATGAATAAAATATAATCCATGAAATCTAACACCAACACCAGGATGGGAAGCAAAAAGTCATGAGTCACAGCTCCAGCCCTGTGTCCTTGTGCCACTTGGAGCTGTCATGCCCCTGTGGGTGACACCTCTCCAGAACAAACTGTCCTTCCTCTTCCTCATCCTTTCAAAGAGTTATTTTTGCTTCAAGCTTTTGTAAAAACCATTCCCAATCCCAATGTTTGCCTCCAGTCTCCTATCCCCTCAATGTATGTTTCATGGGAAGGACACTAGGGGAAGTCTATGTGTCCCTGAGGCACCAACCCTCAAGCTCCAGCTTGTGAGTGGCTGGATACAGTTCCCCCAGCAGCCCTGACCAGGCACCCCACCAACAGCAAACTCTCCCCTGAGCAGGGCTGTGAGTGCAAGGAAACAGCTGCAACTCTGCCAGGGCTTGTGGGAGGGGGAAATGAGCTACAGCTGAGCTCCTCTCCCAGCCCAAGCTATATGGGGAGGTGCCAGGCTGCCCCTGTAGCAGTGCTAAGGCAAAAGGAGTCCCAGGCTTGGCTTCAAGGCTGCCCAGGTAAGAGCTGCTGCACATGGGTGGTTGCTCCCAGCATTTGATCCTGCAGTTTGGGGAAAGATTTTTTTTCATTTTGTTTCTTTCTTGAATCACTTTCTGGTTTATTTGGTTCTGCTTTCTGATGAACTCCTAATAATGTCTTATAAAGGCTGTTGTAATATGCATTAGCAATAATTTCTGAAGGGCTGGGGTTGGCATTGACAATTAGCACTGAAGATCTCTTATGTAGGCAGTGTGCTGTTGGATTGTCTGGAGGAGCATATACTAATGAAATAATTGTAAGTGGAGATGTGTTGGGTTTTATTTTAAGGTTATAACCTGATTATTGAAGTGAAGGAGGTTTTGAGAAGAGCAATTCCTCCTGGTGTTTCTGCAAAAGGAAATACAAGTTTGGAAATACTGGGTCATTTCTGCCTTAGTATCTCCTGTGAGAGGAGGATGGGGTGGGAAATGTGTGTTTCTGGGTGCCAGGGTGCTGCAGAGCTGAGGTCAGCAGGGAGCAAAAGCTGTTTGCTCATGCTCAGCCTGTGTGTGAGATAACAGCTTGAAGCCATTAGACCTGTAACCCAATGCTGTAATGGCCATGCTGCCAATTACATCACATTTCATGGCTTTATAGCAATTATACTCCATTGGCTGGTGTCATAACATATTAGGGTTTGTGGCTTAATATTGGCTCTAACAGGGAGATGTGTGTGCAGGACATGGCTGTGGGAGAGCATTCTCTGGGCAGGGAGGAGGGGGCTTCCTGCAGGGCTGATCTGCTGGCCAAGGGCACTCAGGAGGGACCAAGACTGGGGCTGTGCATTTTGGGACCCCTCTTGCATGTGGGAGAAGGGGCAGGACTGTGTTTATTAGCAATTCACCTTACATGGGGCACCCTGGTTGCAGCAGGAGCTCTCTGCTGTCTGAATCCCTCTGGGAGGCTGGTGATGCTCCCTTATTTCTCCTTCTGGAGTGACATTGGATTTATTGATCTCTACATCATTCAAAGCCAAATGTTTTTTCCTGCTGAAGGAAGTGGAGGAGCCATCCTAATGAAGTCTTTCAACTCCTGCTCTCAGAGCAATGCTGCTGCCAGCCCAGGGCTGTGTCCTGGCTGGGGAAGGGGACAGGAGCAGATGTTTGAAAGGATTTATATTCTTCTTTCTAAGAAGCCAGTTCTGATAAAATAGACAATCACATCTGATAGGGGCTGGTGTGATTAAGCAATCAGACACTGGGCAATTTGCATTAGGTTCTTTTCTAGTCACAGGTCTCCAGTTAGACTCTGCTCCACCAACCACAACTCTCTGGGCTCTGCCAGTTCTCAATCCATCCTTGCAGGGTACCAGCTCCCAGCTTGTCCCACAGGATTTATTTTCCTAAAATGGAAGCAAAAGCTGAATTGATTTATTTTGGTTGGCAGCCTGCAGAGCAGGGTAAATAATCCCCAAGAAGCTCCAGAGCTGTCCAGATACACCAGGCATCACCAGAGACCTGGTTTGTTCTCCTAAAAGGACAGGATTGTTCTGTCTGTGGCAGAAGCTGGCTCATACCTACCTGGGCAGAGCTGTGGCCAACAGCTGGCACAGCAGCTCCCAAAGCTGAATGTGCCTCTGTGCTGGCCAAGCATTGCTTCTGCTTGAGCTCAGGACACACTTGCTGCCTTGTACCAGGCCTCTTTGGTACTAGCCAGTCCCTTTTCCCAGGTATTATCCCATAATCATCCAGGTGTTTCTCTGCTTAAGTCAAGGTCACTTGGAGTTTTCATGTTTCTCTCTGGGAGTTTCTCTTCTGTTGGAGATTTTACTTTCTTGTTCTGATCTCTGCTGGCAAAGCAAATCCAATCTGCTTTTTTGGCTGTCTCCAAAGAGAAGATTCTGTCACATGATGGCCATGGGGACAGAGAAGCAAAATCTTTGTTTTCTCTAATGTAAGAACCCAATGTCATAGAAATAGCCCACCCTGGCTGACCACACAGACTTTCTGTCTCTCTCAAATCAGAGGCTGGGGAGCTCAGCAGGAGCTCCTGGCCATGAACCAGCACAGCTACCCCAGGGAGCAGACCAAGCAGTTCCTCAAGCTTTGCCCCTTGCAGCAGAGAGAAGAGGATGAGTGGCCTCTGTAGATAAAGCAGTGTCAGTGGGGTGTTCTGGCATCATGTTTCTGATGCTTCTCTTTGTGCCCATCTTTGGAGGGGGCTGGGTGTGCTCTGAGGCTCAAGCATGGGTGGACAGTGTGGGTGACCATGGTGTCAAGCATCTCTAATCTCTTCATGGAGCTGCAGCTGCCTCTGGGCACTGCAGCATCTTGTAACTATGAATTCCTCTCTGGAATAATGAGCTCTAGTGAGAGGAAGACAACTCTTCTGTTCAGTTCTTTTTGTCAGTCTTCAAACCCAGCTGCAAACGTTGCTGTAATTAAAGGCCATCTTGCCATTTAGGTGATGTGCTGAAGTGCAACCTCCTGCTCCTAGCCAGATGCTCCACAGCAAACTCATCCTGGAGGGGAGGAAAAAGTCCTCTTAATTTTCTTCTTTCATATTGCAAAAAAAAGCTTCTTATCAGAGGCAGCCTTGGAAAAGGCTCCTTCTTTAAAAGAGTTCCTTGAGATGTATTACAACCACCAAGGAGAGTGGTTTTGAAGCACAAAAAACCTGCAGAAGAGCTCATTAAAACAATAAATTACAACTAATTAGAATAAATCAAGCTAAATCATCTCCAGTGTGAAGGTAAAACGAGGTGTGAGTGAGTGGTTTTTAATAAGGCCAATGCTAATCCCAGGCTCCTCTTTAAAGTGATGCTGAGTCCTGCTGCAGGGAATGGGGCAGAAAACAGACCCAGAGAAAGGCAAGGGGAAAGCAGGGCTAAAGGGATTGTTAATGGTTTCCCAATCTCAGCTGTCTCTGCCTAATTGCAGTGTGCTGGGGATAGGGCAGCATCCACAGTGGCTTTGCAGAGGGGCAGGCACAGGTTGAGGTGCTTGGGTTTGCTCACTTTGGGGTTGTTTTTCTCTGTAACTTGCAATGTACAGCGTGGCTGTGGGGTTTTGTTCCTCTCTGTCATATCACTCCATCACGTGCAGCCACAGCTAAATGAGTTCTCTACATAATTAGCAGTGAGATCATCCCAACCGCCTTGGCTTGGACTCATTTCTCCTCTGGTCTCCAAAGAGCTGCTCAAAACAAGGCAGAGGAGGGAGGTGTGGGAGAGAGGTAGTAGGATGGGTGCCCTGCCTGCCAGAGCTGGGGGCTGGAGTGGAACACGTTGGCCTCCTGCTACTGCACCAGCTAAGGGAGGTTTGGGATCTCTTGCTGTCCTCCTTGAGTTTGTCAATCCTTGAGCCAAAGGTCCCAGGAAACAAAGAGCAGCAGCATCAGTGTGACCCATGCCAAGGATGGGGCTCACTGCCAGCAAGGTGCTGGGGCAAACCTCCTGCAATGTGTTAGACATCCATGTAGGATACGAGTTGAACAGGAGCCAGCAGTGTGCCCAGGGGGACAAGAAGGCCAAGGGCATCCTGGCCTGGAGCAGGAACAGTGTTGGCAGCAGGAGCAGGGAGGTGATCCTGCCCCTTTGCTCAGCTTTGGGGAGGCCTCGCCTCCAGTACTGCATCCAGTTTTGGGCCCCTCACTCCAAGAGGGACATGGAGGTGCTGGAGAGGGGACAGAGGCTGCCAAGCTGCTAAAGGGCTTAGAACATAAGCCTGAGGAGGAAAGACTGAGAGAGCTGCGCCTGTTTAGGCTGGAAAAGAGAAGATTGAGGGGAGACCTCATGGTTCTCTCTAACTACCTGAAGGGAGGTTGTAGAGAGGCAGGGACTGGTCTGTTCTCCCCAGTGGAGAGTGATAGGACAAGGGGAAATGGATGGAAATTGCCCCATGGGAGGTTCAGGCTAGACATTAGGAGGAATTTCTTTGCTGCAAGGGTTGTGAGCCATTGGAACAGGCTGCCCAGGGAGGTGCTTGAGTCCCCATCCCTGGAGGTGTTTGAGAGACAGGTAGATGTTGCATTGGGGAGCATCATTTAGCAGGTTGCTAGGGCTAGGACAAAGGCTGCACTGATGATCTTCAAGGTCTCTTGCAGCTGGAACTGTTCTAGGATTCTATGACATCATTGACCAAAGGTCTTTAAGCTGTCAAAGCAAAAGGCTTCCTGCTGGATTGAGTGAATTGCTTCTAAAAGCCTCCTGGAAGTGGGCTCAGGTCTTGGGAGTGTGGAGGCCAGAGCCAGCAGCAATGCTGCTTGAGCTTTCCCAGTTGCTGCTTCCCTCCAAAGGATGAACACTACTGCCAGTCCTGGAGAAACACATTGGTTTCATTATGCTTAAATGATTAGCTCCAGGCCTTGATAATGATACTTAATGGATCTAATACTTTTTTGGTGATTATGCTGTTGTATATAGTGGTGTCTATCATTAATAACCTTCTTTAAACCTCCTTGCTTTCACTGTCACTAATTATGTTCAAGCCCTTCTTATGCCTAAGCCCAATTAGCTGTCTATAAAGACTCTTTACCCCATGAGGAATGCCTGGCTGTGCTGGCAGGCAGATGCTGATGGCTTGGCTTACTGGGCAGGAGGATGCTAGATCTGGCTGCAGAAGCCAGGGCCTGGACCCCAGGGGGTGGCTAGGGCAGATGTGGTGGGTGCAAAGCCTCAGGGCATTTCTGCTCTGCTCAAAACTCCATTCCCAGTAACCCCCAGGAGTGCTGCAGGAGATTAACAGCAGCCAAGCCTGCCCCATCTCCTGAGTCTCAGCCCAAAGGGAGAAGATGGACAGCAGGTGAGGCTGGTAAAGTCAAGCATTGCTCACTATTTTTCCCATGGAGTGCTAGCAAATGCATTGAGGATTCGGTGTTTTCTCAGGGAAGGTGTACCTAAACTCAGGAGCCCCTGTTATTGCTACACCAGCCTGTGTGGTCTCCATGCTGGATGTAGCCAGGTGAAAGGAGAAGCACTGCCACTATCTCCACACTCTCCTAAAACTTGCCATTGCCTTGAGGAGCAGCAACCAGGCTTGGCTGCTGCTCTGCTCCTCCCTGTCCATGCCTCCTTCCCATTCCCTTGTAAATTGATTAATCCATTAGGATTAACCTCTCTTTAACTCCTTGATTAGCTGCCATTTTAAAACTCCATTTGTTTTCCTTTTCACATCAAGCCAGAGCCAAAAAAAGAGACCAATTTCCAGTGATACTAATTCACTGCAATTTCTGGAAATCAGGGAGAATGCTGGGAAGGTGTGCTCAGCATTCCAACTGCTCCCTAGCCTGCTGCTGGAGGCTCCAGCCAGCAGGAGCTGGAGCACCATGAAACCAGCATCCACCCAAGTTCCCAGGGCTGGTTTCTGATGGTATCACTGCAAACCTGGAAGATGCATCATGCATTTCAAGGACTGAAAATATCCTGCTTGGTACCTTGGGAAAACTGAGACCCTCATGAAGTGATGTGTATGGGGTGGTAAGGCTGATCCTCAGCCTTTAGATGGCTTTTTAGTCCCTCAGGGACATCTGTTTCTCCACTGGACATGTCCTTGGCTTCCCTGAACTGCACACAGTAGGAATTTCTCAAGGTTGGGCTGCTTGGTTTGGCCTCATCCAACCTGGATTTGCCAGGTGTAGACCCAGTCCTAGGTTTACCAGATCTGACTTTAGCCCCTGACCTCAGTGAGCTGCCAGGCCCCTCAGAGACTGGGAGGTTGGAAGTGTCTGATGACAAAAGCTTTGCCTTTCTGTGCTGGGAGCTTGGCTCTGGCTTTGCCCATGGAACAGGAAAAGCTGCATTCCCCTGCCATGCAGGAGTTACATGGGAAAAATCATTAATGTCTTCAAAACTGAGGAAATCCACTGGATTTAACCCAAAATCTTTGCTGTTCCCAAATGCTTATCCTTCACTTCCCATTGTGTCCCCTGGGCAGGAGTGCCCACCTGGGGCTGTGCTGGGATGCTGCCCTGACACTCCAGTGAATGTGGCTGATGGCAGTGGTTGTACATCCCTTTGCTGAGGCTGGGGATGCTGAAACACAGGCAGCAAAGAGGATGTGTCCGGGCAAGCAGAGCTGCCACTGCTAATGGTTCCATGGTAGGGCTGTTTGGACCTTCCCTGGGAAGGAGCAGTGCTCTCCTGGCTTTAACCTCATCTCCCTGCCCTGTGGGCTCACCCCTTGATGAACTGACTGCTCTGGAGTTACTCCTAGTGTATTTACATGATCATTAAGCTTTAAGGCAATTAACACTAATCACCCACTGACCCAGGCTAACCCTCCAATTCATTCTTCAGTCACTTCCTCTGTCTGTGAATCAATGTCTGAGTGGAGGGGCTAGAGGGGAGCAGGATGCACAGGGACTCTGCCTCTTCCTCTGCCAAGAAGGAATAGGGACAGACACTCCACAGGGCTGGAGAAATGGGCTGAGCTGTGGCTCACTGGTCGTAGGTGTTTACCCTGTTTGTCTGTGCAGGGGTTNCCAGCCCCTGGTCAATTTTGTGGCCCTCCTCTGGACCTTCTCCATCAGCTCCATGTCCTTTCTGTGTTGAGAGTTCCAGAACTGGACACAGTATTCCAGATGCTGACCTGGAGTTCAGCAGAGCCAAGGCTTGATGCTGGGGTCTGAGATATGCCTCTCACCTGACCAAGGGCTGGGAGTCTTTCCTAGGGCTGGAGTGCTGAAGGAGATGGCTTGTGCTGGCACCAAAACCTGTCTCCTACAGAGCTGTGGTTTGGGGTTGGCTGCCTACAAGGAGCAGCTTTCCCTGCAGCAGTTCAGGGCTCTAAGAGGGGCTGGGTGCATCAGGGACATCTCTAGAGCCCTTTTCCTCTTCCAGGCTGCCTGTTTGCAGGATGTTTACAAGGACCTCTGAGACTTCTCTAAGGTTTTGGAGTAGCTCAGTGTGTTTCTAGGCTATTTTGGGGCACATGAGTGGGAAATACAAGTCATGGATATATGCACTTGTGAATATGCAATGGCTGGTGGGTTCCATCATTTTGGCAAGCAGGTTCAAAGCTCTGCATGGGAATCTTCTTCCCATCACTGAAGCAAAGCTAAGCTGAGGGCTTTGCCTTGTGGGACTGCAGTGCCCAAAGCTGGGCTCCCCTGTGAGGGTGGTGTTGGAACTGGGGAAGTCTCTTGTGAGCCATCTGGGAGCTGTCAAAACATGTTATAAGCTGCAGTTGAAGTTTAAAAAGCTCCACGCTGATGCACAATTTAGGGGAAGCATCTTGCATTTCCATAGCTGTACAACAAGATTTACTGAAATTGCAATGATATGAGAAAATGTCTTTTAAAGTGGCACCCAGATGGCAAGGGGAAATGGTGTTGTTTGAATTCTCTTCAGATAAATTGAAGCTAAAGAGATGTTAAACATTTTATAGGGTTTTTTCCCCTTTCCACCACCTGCTACTGAAATGACACAGGAGGAGTCATCAACCAGAGCAAGTGAGATCTTTGTGGTGCAGCAATTAGGAAAGGACCTCATCTCAATCCTGTGTCTGATGGCAAATAACACTAAGAGGTCCTGAACCTGGCGGGGTCAAGCCTGGGCTCCTTGCTCATCCTCTGCAGAAGTTGGGATATTGCAGGGAACTGGAAGGGGTTGCAGGATTCAGATTGCTCAGTGCCTTTGCATGACCATAGCATGAGCCCTAAGCAGTGGGGGGAGTGGTCATTGGACCCAGTGGAGTGACAGTTCTGGGGGTATGGGTGAGATGCTGCCCCTCAGAGCCAACCCTAGAGTAAGCCTCATGATAGAATTAGAGCTCAGATTGATGCAGGCAACATTTGTGCTAATAGACCTCCCAGCTTGCTCCCCTGGATTGTGGATGCCCAAATCCATTCCTAAGCAAGGACAAGGAGCTGTAGGCAAACACCAGTTGTCAGGATTCAGCCTTAGGGTTTGCAGCATGAGCAAGATGCAGTGGCTGGAGTGGCATTTCTCCTTGGAAAACCACCTGCTGTAGGATGCAGAGACCCCCAAATGCAAGAATGGAGCTTTTGGCTATAAATCACCCTAACCAAGCCATTCCCAGAGCTATACAACTTTAGGGACAGGCTCATAGGGTCAGATAATAGTAGCAATACCTCGTGGTTTGGAGATGATCTTGTGGAACACCCCAAGCATTGTTCTGTGGGGCAGCAGCCACTTCCTTCACACTTTTTATTTTTTCTTCACCCCTCCTTGGCATTCACAAGCAAGCAGTATTTTCACTCCTGAGCTAAATATGTCATTTTGTCTTGTAGTGGCTGCCAGGTTTTAAAACGCTGGCAACTTGCAAAAGCACCAGGAGGAGAAATGCCAAGAGTTAGGCAGCTGCCTTTGCTTGGGGAAGAAGAACTGGGCTTTGTGGCTTTTTTTTGTTTGTTTTGAGAGTAAAATTAGTGTGTTTACCCCATCGTTTACTTAAGCTGTTAGTCATGGCAAAGGACACGTGTGCGGGCTGGTTTGTCTCCTCTGACAGGATGGGCTGGGGTGCTCAGAGGAGACACTGAGCAATAGCAGCTGATACACAAGCCTTGGTTGCCTTGCCTCCTGGGAAGTCAAGCTGGGAGTGATGGAAGAGTAGCCCCAGGGATCCAGGAAAGCCTTTTCCCTCTCAGCTCATGCCAGTGAACACTGATGGGGTGAGCAGCCCCATTGCCAGGGGAGCATCTGCACCCAAGGTCTTCAGATGCTCTGCTAGGTCAGAAACTGCTGTTGCCAAGCCCATCCAAGCCTGGGCTGTGTAGGGCAGCTGCCCTCTCAGCCCATCTCTAAGCAAGTTTTTCTTCCATTTGCTTTTAAACAGTGTTGTCAGATTCATTACAGCAGATGGGTCCATCCACAGGCAGGGGCATGCTCCTGATGGGTGGTGAGATGTCTTGGTGCTTAGCACGAGCTGGAGGCCCCTGGCAGGCTGTGTTGCTGTGTTTTTCCAGTATGGCAGAGTATTTCCTGGCTGGGATCTGGCTCAAGTTTTGGGAGAGATCTTGGGCAAGATCCCAGCAGTTATTTCAGTGGGCTGAGCCTGCAGGGAGCACCTGCTCTCCAGCAGCATGGGCTTTCTGACACTCAGCACAGCTCCAGAAAGCTATGAGGGCTGGGGCTAGGTATTTTTAAACAACCTTGGCCAGGCAGGCTTTGCCAGAGCACTGCCTTTTCTTGTTATCTCTTCCTGCAATTATGGAATGAATCAGTGGCAACTATCCTGAGGCTTAATGCAAGAAGTTTCCTGCAGGTATGATGTGCATAACGCTGCCATGCTTGCTGGTATCACCCAGGACCAGCTGATATTAGCACAGCTTGAGGTATTTGGCAAAGAATCCTAATCTTTCCTTCAAGCACCAGGTTATTTTGGAGTGGGGCAGGTATATTATCTATTATACTGGCAAAACCAACTCATAATAGCAATACCATTTGGTGGAGTGGTGTTAATGCAACAAGGCTGTTATTTGTCGCCAAGAATGCTCTGTGTGGCAAGCCTGTTAAAAAGAAAGTCAAAACAAGGCTGGCAGTAGCCAGCCAGAGCCCATCACTGTTGCTGCTGGGGCCCTGTGAGCTTGATCATGTTTCCTCTGTGCTGGAGCTAGCAAGGATGTTCTGTACTGCAAAGCTATGCTGGCTTGGCTGGTGCAGCCTATGACGTGCTCACCAGCAGGGCAGGAGTGATGTCCTGTCATGCTGTGGCTTGTAGGGGGATCAGTAGTGCTGCCCCAGGTCTCATGTTCATGAGTTTTGGCAGAGAAGCTTGCCCTGAGCTGGGCTGAGCCTGCCTTTGCCACCTGCCTGCCTTGCTGCATGAGCTCACTCCCTCCTGAACCCACACACTGCTCTAAGCCTGGTCTTGCCCAGTGGCTCATAAAATTCTGTTGGGGTCAGTGGATGGTGAATCCATCCCATGGGATGTGCAGGGGGAGCAGCAGGCATGTGAGCCCCTCTGCTGCCCACCTTGTGGGACTGGCAGATGCCCAGGCACAGCCAAGCTTCCAGTCTGGGCAGCATCTGCTTGTCACTAGTGGTACTGGGCACTTGTTTTTTTTACCTCCTATTTCCTCTAAAAAAGGTATTTCAAACAAAAGCAATGTGAAGACAGGCACTTACACACCTGGAAATGTTTCATGAATGTAGTAAGGGTATGAAGAGGTTTCTGTAGGACTTCATCTTCACTGCATTTCACAGTATCACAGTATGTTAGGGGTTGGAAGGGACCTAGAAAGATCATCTAGTCCAATCCCCCTGCCAGAGCAAGCAAGCAAACAAGGGTCACAGAAGCCTCTTTCTTTATACTCTTGTGGAATTTCAGCACTAATCCAATGCATGCTTCCCCCAGCTGCCACCCTGTATATCAGGGGCTTCAGACCCTGTACATAAAAGGATGCTTGCTGCATCCATACCAAGAGCCACAACACAGACACAAGCACCCAAAGCCTCATCAACATCAGCAGCTTCATTTTATAACGGAACAGAGAATGGAAAGCTCTGCAGAAGTGAAATGTCTCTCTCAAATCATCAGGTTATTTTTATGTGCATCTATGTTTTCTTCTGTGTGTGTAAATACCTCCCCCACACAGATATTTTTCTCTGAAGAAGTGAAATAAAAATAGGTGGTGATGGAAAGGGGAGCAGGAGAGGGGGCGGTTGTGCTTTTTGGAAGAATCACTTCAAGGCTGGGAGACAGCAAAGTGGTGGTGATAACATGAGCTGCCAAAACCTCAGCTTCAACAGGCCTGTGAGCAGTGGTGTTAATGAAAGAGATCTTAATGACTTTCTCTCTGTTTCAATTTATTCTGACAAGCCGCAGCCAGGAGCACACTCAGTGTTACACTTGAGGAAGTTTTGACAAGCTCTGAGGATCTGGCTGCGTGCGTGCTGGGAATTGCTGCTCAGGAGCTCAGCAAAATGACCCCCATCCTGCAGATTCTGGGATGGCAGGGAGAGATCCCTCACCTTACAGGGCTGACAGCAGTGCCTGCTTTACCCTCTCCAGTTGTAGAGCTGCTTTCACAGAATCANCACAGGAGAGGGGAGAAGAACCTCTCTGGCTCTGCTGGCCACGCTCCTCTTAATGCATCCTAGGATGCCATTGGCCTCTTGGCCACAAGGGCACATTGCATGTTTCCTATGCCAAGCCCTGCTGCTCTTCTCCAACCCTTCTGCTCTGCAAGTCCTGGTGGGGCAAGTCACAGGGGGAAGTGCTGCATGATACTGGAGGAAAGGAGGAATGTGCTGCAGCTTGATACAGATGTTACACACACTCATTTCTTTTTTTTTTCCCTCTCCTCTAAGTAGGACAGCAGCAAGGAGAGATTTCTGAGAGTTTGAGCTCTGAAGGAGGGAAGGAAATTTCCCTAAGGAATGCAAAACAATGAAGGGTTATGTGATCCTGGGTAGTTATGGGGCCTTGTGTGCCTCAGCTTAGGATCATTTATCACCATTGCTTATTTTGTTTTGTTGTTTGTTTTTTTTTTCCAATGATACCACAAAGAGGTTTATGCAATACTTTTCTGTAGGAAGTTGCATGAGTGGCTGGTGACATACGTAGGACATGGTGACAGCAGGAGTGCTTCTGGAAGGACAGGATGCATCCAATGCCCTTTGTGACCTCAGAGCTCAAACTGCACCAGCTGAACTTTGGTTGAAACACTGCCCTCAGACATAAAGCTATCATGTCTAATAATACCCAGGCTGCAACCTGCTCCCAGCAAGCTTCTGCCAGCTGCTGTGGCTGGCTGGGGTGGAGTGGTGTCATGAGTTACTGAGACACAGCGTCGTGCAAAGTCACTGTTCCTCTTCTAACGGGCAGAGGCTAGGTCCCATGGGACACAGAGGTTCCCCTCTCCCAGCTGCTCTCTCGGGGGCCTTATGGAAGTGGGAAGAACAGGGCCTGGTGTGGGCCAAGCAGCCTCCTCCTCCACTTTGGGAAAGAGCTGGGAGGATTTCCAAATGCATCCCCTTGGCAGCTAATCCTCACTGTCCTAGTGACATGCTGGAGGCTGATCTGAAGAAAGCTCAAGGCTTGTGTCCTGCTGGTCATCCTCCCCCTGTACATCATCTACCAGCTGCTGCTGATGTCAGATTCATTAATTCCCAGCAAGGCTGATGCTGGATGCAGGTGGGAGATGATGTCAAGAAAAGCTGAATAAGTTATCATTATTGTTTTCCTGTAACCTTCCCAGCTCCCAAAACACCCATGCTGTAACCAGCCATGGTTGGCACAAGGTCTTTGGGCAACCCCCAAATGGCTTCTGCAAATGTACCTTCAGTGCTAGGTGCACAGCCCTGGGTGCTGGGGCAGTTTCATGGCTAATATCTGCCAAAGGCATACTGGTTTCAAAGCCAACTGGGGGTGGGGGGTTGGCAACGTCCCACAAACAGCTTGCTGAGCAAGTTCCTGGCAGCCACAGAGGCAGGGTGGCCTTTGGTAGCAGAGCATTGCCCTGCTCCACACCTTTTGGGCACAGATTTGCTCTGTGCACTAAATGCCAGAGCTGCTTCTGGTCTGGAATGGCTCCAGTTGCTGTAACCACCTGGAATCCCGTGTCCAGTTGTGGGCCCCTCAGCTCCAGAAGGCTAGGGAGCTGCTGGAGAGAGTCCAGCACAGGGCCAGCAAGATCCTGAAAGGAGTGGAGCATGTGCCCTAGGAGGACAGGCTGAGAGAGCTGGGTCTCTGCAGCCTGGACAAGAGGAGACTGAGAGGAGACCTCAGCAATGCTTAGAAATATGTTAAGGGTGAGTGTCAGGAAGAGGGTGCCAGGCTCTTCTCAATGGCATCCAATGGTAGGCCAAGAGGGAATGGGAGCAAGCTGGACCACAGGAGGTTTAGTATTAACATGAGGAGAAACTTGTTTGCAGTGAGGGTGCCAGAGCACTGGCCCAGGCTGCCCAGGAGGCTGTGGAGTCTCCTTGTCTGGAGATATTGCAGAGCTGCCTGGACACATTGCTGTGTGAGCTGGTCTAGGTGCTCCTGCTCTGGCAGGGGGGTTGCACTAGATGATCTTTCTAGGGCCCTTCCAACCCCTGACATACTGGGATACTGTAACCGGGACAGGTCAGACCATGGCAAAGCCACCAGGTGCAGTTTCTGTGGTGGCCTCTCCCTGCAGTTCCCTCTGTAGCAAAGCTGTTAACAGTGCATTTGGGGTTTGGTTTGTTGGTTTTGTTTTTTTTTCCAACACCTACTTTTTCAGAAGCACCTTCTCCCACGGCAGAGGGTGAAGCCCTGTCATGGGGGAGGAATGTGGGTGGCAGAGTGGCAGCAGCCTTTCTTCACCCACATTGTGTCAGCACTTCTTTCTGAAATGGTGTGTGCCCACAGCTCCTCTGAGTCATGCTTGTTAGCAGAGAGTTTGTAAGTCTTCATTTTTTTTTTTCAAGTACAAATGTCTTTAGAAAAGGGCATTAAATAAAACACTTGACTGAGGTCCCAGTGGTGACTAATTTCCATGGTACGCCCTGCTCCTGCTGAGCTCACTGCAGGCTGGGAGGTTTGCAAGGATCCTTGCAGGCAGAGGAACAAGGAAAAAGCTGAACCTTGCATGCGAAAAGCTCAGAAAAGCAGGCATGGGCTGCAGCAGTGGCACAGTAGGGACAAGCTCCCTCTGGGTGCCAGCATTCCCTGGGGAGTGCTCTCATATGAGCTTTGTTCTAGGTGATGCAGCCCAAAGCATGGGGTGTATCAAAACCTGAATTCTGCCCAAAAGTTGCTGGAAAGGTTTGTGGAGGAGGGAAAACAGTTGCAAACAGTCTCCATGGAAGAGCAGGGAGGGGATTTTTTTTCAACCCCAGCTGGGATGGTCCCTGTCAAAGAGGTGGCAGCTGAAACATGGTGACAGTAAGTCTGTACTTGAAGGGAAGCAGCATGTTTATAAATAAAGGCTGGCAAACCAGGAGCTGTGCAGAACTATTAGCCCCCCCAGAACATCCCATGGGCATACTGTGAATAGAGAACACCCAAACCACAAGAAAACTCCTGGGATACAGCAGTGGTGCTGGAGAGAACCACTAACCCCTGGGATCACTAGTGTCAAGCCATAGCCCCCAGCAAACCTTCCCTGTGAGTCCCTCTGGACTTGTAGGAGATGGATGAGTGCAGGTCTCCCCAGGGCCAGGATGATACTGCTGCTGGAGCCAACCTTGTGGTGCAGCCAGGGCTGAGAGCTGCCACTGCTCTGTGCTGGATGGCTCTGCACAGCCAAACCAGTTACCTCCACAAAACAAGCCTAGGTTTGTTTGCTGCTTGGGTACCAGCTGAAAACATGACCCTCACAGGGGACTTTTGCAAAGTGAAGCAGCTCATTCCCTGGCTTTGCTATCCCCACTCTTTACTCCAAAAGCCTTGGGAGCTGCAGAGCAGGAGGCAGCCTGTGTGCACTGCTGAAAGGGCTGCAGGACCAGGCATAACTAATTAGAGCCTCTATAAAATGACATCTATTTCCACAGATGGGAAGCTGCTTCCCCTTTTTATGGCTGCTTCAGTTAATTAGTTATCTCAGAGGTTGCATTTGCACTCCCAGCTTTGTGAAATACCCTTTTGTTAACTACTTTTCATATATTTTTATGAAGTCGGCCACTGAAACGAACTCATTTATCTCAGTAGTGACAGCCTGAGAGGCTTGCCCAGAGCTGTGTGCCAGATGCCAGGATTGTAGAATAATGTTTGGCTTGTCTGGTGTTTGGAAATGAGACAGAAGGTGCACGGCTGTGAGAGGAAAGTCCCAGGCTTCTAAAGGTCTGGATCTTGACAACTTCTACAAAAATGTCCAATCTGTTGCTTTTGGGCAGCTTGCAGGAGCTGAGGAGGATGCTTTTGTCACCAGCCCTGGGCTTAGATGTCTCCATCCTCATCTGATGGGAGTATCCAGCCTCCTTGAGCTTTATCTGCTGTATCCCCCTTCCAGCAGTGCTGGAAGTGTCCCTATGGGCAGTGAGGGCTTGGGGACACCCCAAAGCCACTGCTCCAGCCACACTGCCCATTTATCTCCCATTAGTGAGATCATGAGCAACAGCAGCGCTAATCGATCACTATGGGTATTGCTAGGGAATGTTTGCAATTTTTAATGTTTCCTCTGTAGCAATGAGGATGTTATAAAAAAAAAAAAGAAAGGAGTCCAGCCATGGATTCATCCATCCATTCCCTTTAAACTCAAACTTTGAAAATTCAGAGCACAGCCCAATTGTTGGGGGGGGAAATAAAGCCTGAAATACGTAAATCTCTTTATTTTCTGCATCACTGAGTTTGTATTGGCCTGTTAGTTGATGTTCATGAAGGTATCCACTGGGATGCAACTACTATACATCCCAACTGTCACCAATGGAAACGTTGCTTTGAAAGACAAAGGGTAATTTATTGAGAAAAGGGTGTCATTTAGGTGGAAAGACAAGAGAGACAGTTGCTGCAGAACTGCCAAAAGAGAATAGCAGATCTGCTGATAGTCAGGGAACAGCTTTGAATTTCCAAGGCTGCCCTTGAGGGATAAGAAAATAAAAGCTAAGGACACACACACAAAAAAAAAGAAATAGTAGTCTTAAATACAGTGACAGCAAAAACCTGAAGGATCACAGTGAAAAATGGGACTTTCTCCTCTCTAACAATAACTGAGAAAAAGATAGGAATGTAATTTGTAAAAGCTGTTAAATTGCCACCAAAAATTGTAAGCAGAATGGAGAAATGGCATGGATGGATAAAGGGAACAAATGCATACCTGTCGTTCCTGGAGTATTGCTTGAAAATGGGACTACAGCATGGAGAAGGTAGGGGAGAAATGGAGCTGAGGAAGGGAAGATGTGGGAGAACCACCCAGTTTGGCTGGGTGACAGGTGCTGGTCACTATGAGAGTTTTACCTTGGAGCCTCTGTGGACTCCTGGAAGAAAATGGGTTTGTGTGTCTCCAGAAACACAAACCCACAGATCCATCTTTTCTGCTTGTTTCTGAATAATACATCCTCCTCTGTCCTGGAGGGAGCTTTATTGGAACTGGCACTGATGAGCCAGGCACAGGCAGCTTGCTCCTTTCTGAGCTTGTGGTTCCAGAGGGAATTTCTTGCCAAGAAGGGGTTTGCAGGATGGGTTCCCAGTGTCAAACTGGGACAAATGAATTGCAAACAGCATGGAGAAAAGTGTGATGGCCTCACAGAAACCACCTGCCCTGAAAAGATCTCTGCAAGAACCTTGCCCCAGTCTGCCCATGGGATGGATTGGGGGGCCTCCATGCAAGGAACAGGGTGGGGAGAGCATGAGAGATGGGATGTCTCTGGCACCAACAGGACACCATCCTGTACACATCCCTTCCTGGCTCCACTGGCCCCTGAGCACCCTGACAAAGCCAAATGGCACTTAGGTTATTTTAAGGCCATTTAAAAGGGAATCTGCCAGTGGAGAAGAGTGTGTTTAGGGCACAACTCCATCACAGCACTAAAGGCTGCAGGGTGTGGGTGGGGGACAGCTCTCATGTGCCCATCCAGTCCTTGGCAGCACTTGTAGCCTCTGGATTGACTGAAGTTAAATTGTCAGATGCTTCTGGGAGTGATGTGTCTCATTCAGGGTCCTTCCATATAGGACATGGAGCCCCTGGCTGGTCTCAACCTGCTGCAGCAGCTGAAGGCTGAACTGAGGCTTCTTCAAATGCAAACCCATCAGCAAACCCAATCTA
The DNA here is from genome assembly GCA_013396975.1 of Bucco capensis. Taxonomy (NCBI): domain Eukaryota; kingdom Metazoa; phylum Chordata; class Aves; order Piciformes; family Bucconidae; genus Bucco; species Bucco capensis. Next base: position 526,913 of record VWZO01001581.1, on the reverse strand, counting down.
GCACCATTTTCTGATGGAAACACATTGCTGTGTGGATGTAGAAGCACATCCTTAGGCATGAAGGCTGCTTCAGAATGCCACTTCTGTATTTTGCACCTGGTGATTGTCTAGCAGGTATTTCCTTTAAGTCTCTGGAGCTGAAATCCCAGTGCTAGATGAGATGTCACAATTTCTATTAGGGAAGTCATTGAAACTAGTTCTTTCTCAAATGTTTGAGTTGAGAACATGCTCATACACTCAGGTACAACAAAAGCAGGGTAGAAATTACTAGACTGTGATATTTCTTGTGGCTATATCAAACACTGAGTGTGGGAATATTTCTTCCCAGCTGAAAACATCTATGATTAAGATGAGAAGTAGCAGAAATTGCATTTCCAGGTCCACTGTTTAGCATCTCCATGTACAAGCACCCCTGGCCCAGACCACTGCATGCGTGGGAAGTTTCTCCTGAAAAACAGAGCAAGACATCAAGTTTTGGGGAACAATTCAGCCTGCAGAAAATATAAAGCCAGGGAGGAGAATGAGGTGGGGGAACCTTCCTAGCTGCAAATGTTGCCTATGTCCTCTTGTAGCTTTGAAGATGTGGAGAACCACTGCTCTGCTCCTTGGGCCACAACTCACTGCTTCTGCCCTCTCATGTCTGGTCATGTCACTCTAATCAGAAGTTATAATAGCAAAGAAGCACTGGACAGATAAAAATGCAGGGAAATAATAGCAAGGGTTGCTTTTTTCTGGGTTGATAGGAAAGATGGGGAGGAGGTGTTACCAGATACCTCATCCCTTTAGAGAGCTCACAGGATTCAAATGGTTGGAGTGATCTTGACAGGCTAAAAACCCAATCTGCTGGAAATCATATACCTCAAATAATGTGCTATTGCTGCTGATCGTCCGTGTACTTTAGGGCTGAATAGATACAGTATTAAATTCACCTCAAGTTCCAATTTGCCATCAGTTACTGCTTGTTTGACAAGGTTTGAGTGAAGTTTGAAAGGCTTTTACTATAAAAGGCTGTAGGAGGAGTGAGATTTGATGGGTTTTCTCAAGGGCTGAGCAGCATCTGCCTGAGACCCCTGGGTGCTGGGGGGCTGGGGTTGCTCTGCCACACACCCCAAACTGTCACCCAGGGGGAGAAGCCAAGGGTTAGATCTAGTTAATGGTAATACTGATAAATATTACCTTTACTGTTTTAATGACATTGAGGTCTCCTGCTTCCCAGTGCTTTAACCACTGACCCTTCCAACTATTTTGGGCAGTCATAAAAGTTCTGTTTAAAGGCAAAATATGCCATTTGTTGTTCTGTCCTCCCTTGGCCACAAGGTCTGGTGTTCCTGAGCTCAGAGAGACAGTTTAGTTTGTCCCTCAGCTGAAGGAGAGGTGAAAACATTCATCTCCATAGAATCATTTTGGTTGGAAAAGAGCTTTTAAGATCGATGAGTCCAACTGTTAATGCAGCACTTAGGCACTGGCAACCTCATCCCTGGGGAAACCCCAAACTAGCTGCTGCCTCCTGGTGATTCCCAGTGTGGGTTTTACAAGAGGAATCCCTCCACAGCTCTGCTCCCTGACTCCGTGGGGCTGAAACAATGCTGGGGTGGCACAGCCTCCATCCCCGAGGCAAGCCAGCAGCCCTGTGAGCAGAGGCTACTCTGCAGCGATCTGAAGGACGTGCTAGTGAGCTGGGGCTGGGTCTCTTAGGTAACGAGTGCTAGGACAAGAGAAAACGGCTTCAGGTTGGATATTAGGAAGAATTTCTTCACTGAGAGGGTTATCAGGCATTGGAACAAGCTGCCCTGAGAGGTGGTGGAATCACCATCCCTAGAAGAGTTAAAAAAACGTGTAGATGTGGTGCCTGGGGACATGGTTTAGTTTAGTGGTGAACATGGTAGTTTAGATTAATGGTTGGACTGGATGAGCTCTGAGGTCTTTTCTAACCTTACTAATTCTATGACTCTAGGGCACCCCATGCACTGCCCCTGCTGCACACGGTGCACCAGAGGGCGCTCTGCAGGGTGTCCTGTGCGTGGCCCTACACACGGGTGGGTGCCCAGCGCCCTGAGCACGCTCCCGCGCCAGGCTCCGTGCATGCTCTGAAACCCTTTCTGGGCTCGCGCGCGCCCCCCAATGCCGCGCCTCTCCCTGCGCAGGCGCGCGCGTCTTCACGCAGTGTTTCCCTGGCAACGCAGTGAGGCGCGCGGCCCTGCGGGGGCGAACGGTGGCGCGGCGTGGGCGGGAAGGTGCCGTCCCTTGAGGGGGCTGAGGAGAGAGGGGTCGGTCCTCACACAGCCACCCCCGCTGCAGCGGGGCCCTGAGGAAGGAGGGGGGGAACGGAGGCCGATTCCCCGAGTTCGGTCGGTGAGAGGCCCTCGGCGTGAGGGCTGTGGGAAGGGGAGGTTGTGCTGCCGTTAAAAATAGGTGTAAAGGAAGTTTACCCTTTAGAGGGAAGTGCTCCGGGTGTTTCGAGGGAGACCGGTGAGGTGTGAGGTGTCCAGGCCCCTCAGGGTTTGTTTCTGTTGTTTGAGGGGCTGCTGAGGAAAATGAGGTTATAGTTGGTGTGGTGTTAGCTAGCAGCAGGTTCTTCTGCTGGGCTACCCTTTATACAAAGACATGCTTTAGCGTTTAGGCAGCAGGTGTGTGTTTTCCTGACAGGGAAACTAGAGTGTTTCATAACTTAGGGAGTAAACCCACCAAGTTTTCTATAACAATGCCAGCAGTAGATGTATCAAAAAGCTGTAGAGCTGAGACACCTGTGGCAGCAAATGCAAGTAAGAGTAGGAGATTCAAGGCATCTGTGGCACCAGATCCACCTAAGAACAACAGAATCAAGGTGCTAGCAGCCCCTCAAATGTTGAATCCTCGGTTTTTTGTGAGCGTTCAGGCCTTGCCTGGCTTTGTTCAGAAGGAGGGCAAGGTCTTGGCCAGAAGCAGAACAATTTACAGGAGCAGTGAACCTTCAAGAGAACAAGTGTTCTGGGAAAACTATCATAGGAGGCAAAAACAATGCACTCAAGGACTGTTCACCCCCTTGGGGAGGCCTTATCAGGAGCTTGGAGAGATTCTCTACCTAGACCCGAAGAAACTCACCCTCTACGCTTTGGGGCAGCTTGAACAGGTAGGCCTGACTTTCCTGGTTCCACTTTAAATAGAATAGCAAGAAGGTTTTTCTTCAAAGAAAATCGTAAGCCCCTGTTTCCAGGGAAAGGAATCATTATTTCTGTTTGAAGTAATGTTTGAAAGAGTATTTCCTGCCTTCCTGTGAATAATCGCAATCTGATATGACATTTGATGGTGGTACAGAGCATTGGTAAATAAATCTGGACTGCTTTGGTGTGTATGTTGAGACTTGGGAACTGGCTTTTCAAACTGATCTTTAATGTTCTCGGTGATAGTGCTAAATGGAGCAGACAATAGCAGACTAATGAATGAAAACATGAGATAATAAGAACTTAAGTACTTAAGGGAAATGAGAACTTAATGTATTTAATGGAAAATACTCAGGAAAAGGGTAACAAGTCCTGAAAATGGAAGGAGAGGAATCCTACTGAAGGCATGAGGGTAAAGGATGGACTAAAAAGCCGGAATGGTAAATGGTAGTGGTTGAGGGGTGGGTTAAAAGTTCAGAAGTTGAGCTTTCTAAAGGGTATAAAAAGTAAAGCATTCTTAATACAACTTATGTAAGCAGGGATGGCTTTGGAGATAGTGGATTAATCATTTTTTATTTTCTTTTTAATCTGTATTGGGTTTCAGGAAGGTGTAAGGGGAGTGTCTGTAGTTGTTTGTGTGGTTATTATCACCTGGTCTCCTTAGTGTTGCATAGCTACCAAATTCGTGGGTCTTGAACTGTCTGAAGTTACTTTTAAGTCAAGCTTGAATTATTAAACCAAAGGGCCAAGAACTCTGGCACCAATGCTTGAGATGAGCTTGCAGTTTTCCACTTTGTGGTTTCTTTTCCTCAATGCTGTTGGCTCCCACAAGGAGATCTGAAGCTCTCTGGGTTTTCTGTACTGTTTTCTGCAGTTAGCAATTTTTCCTTCTGGTAGCAGAGTGAAGTCTCTCCAGCTGATCCGTATCATCAGGCTCTGTGATTTTTGAGGCTACACTTTGCTCTAAGCTTTCTAATGGAGTGCCCAAGGGGTAGTCTCTGGTGGCTGCAGCAGAAGCAGCATGGTTATTATTCAGGGTAGGCAGAAATTATTCTGTCCACCCACTACTTAATTTTCTGCTCTGATTGTGTGTTGCCTTCAGAACTTAGAGTTTTATATCAAGTGTTTTAAGCTCTAGTCAGTGGGTGGCATTCACTTTATTTTTACATGCTACTTAAAGCAACATCTTGCTCATTGGATTCATTCAGAGGCTTGTTTCCATAAATTTGTCAACATCCAAGAAGCGCTGGCAGTGTTCTTGTTTTGACCCTTAACTTCTAAATCATCTTTTCTTCTGAATATTAGAAATTGGTTTGAAGACTTTCAACTGCAGATACACTCTAACATTCTGCTAATTCTGAAAACATTGGTTAGTTTGTGGTGGTTGTAATTGTTTGGGTGTTGAAAAATGTCAGGATTTGATCCTTAAAGGTGCTGTGAAACCCAGTTGGAACTCAGCTATTTAACTGAACAAGTGAAAATTTTACAATTTATACAGGAAATAAGTCACTAAATGTGTGGTTGTGCCTTCTACTGTAGATTCCTGAAGCTGGCAGAGGGGATGCAGTAACACCTGCTGTTCCTTTTTGTGGAGAGCACGGCTAAAAGCACTACAGAGCTTTGAAAATCTCAGACTAACCACTTGTTTTCCTTTTCCTTAAAGGTAATGGTTACTAAGTTGAAAAACAAAAACCAGAACACAACAAAAAATTTCCTGGTAATGAATGTAACCTGTTCACTGCTTCCCACAAACTGGGAAGGCCCAGGGATTTCATGCTGCTCACACACCATCTCTCACTATTTAAGCTGCTAGCATGCTCTGCGGAAATCTATTTATGTGTTTTTCAGAGATACTAGAACAAAAATTTATTTATGTAGCCTAATACCAAAAATACTTCATACTACCTGTATTTCTGCTTTATATGGGTTATTTACCCCATTCCCACCCACACCTAGCAGTGGTGTTTTAGTGTTTGGAATAACTGAGAAGACTGTAGATACTGGATATGTCTAATTATAGGTGTCTGAGAGCATAACATTCCTAGTAGTAAAAATCCCAATCTCTGATGAATGCATTTGCATTCATCTGTGCCTTCTGAGTTGGCATTTTTGCCAGCCCTGAGTACAGCTGATGATTTGCAATGATGAATGACAGTAAAATTTGTAAACAAGATGATGATAAAAGCCCTGTGAATTCAACAGGACTCAAGTATGCTAATATATGCTGGAAAATACTACTTTCTAAATTGATATTATTATTAAACCCCATGGATTTTAAGAGCTAAAAACATTTGAGTAAGTATGCTGGGATGGTTATACAAAATGATATGGGCATACATATGATATGTAATAATAGCACATTTAGGATGCTTTTTTATGTACTCAAAGGCAGCAAATGTGTTGAGAAAAGCTGTGTGTTCATGAACACTTTTGTGTCTTTATTAAGTAAATTTGCCATTTGAAAACATAGAGCTGATAGTGAAGTGTTCTCACTACAGCACTGGAAACTGCTGATCTGTAGACACACTGAGAACGTGATATCTGTCCTCTGTTGAAACACTGAGTAAAGCTGGGCTAACACTGTGGGAGAATTGTGTTCTACTGCAACGCATGGGGACAAAATAAACCCCATCCAAAAAAATGATCAGGGGGCTGGAACACCTCTCCTATGAAGACAGGCTGAGGGAGCTGGGATTGTTCAGCCTGGAGAAGACTTTGGGGGGACTTACTAGTGACTTTCCAGTACTTAAACGGAACTTCCAAGCAGGCTGGAGAGGGCCTGTTTGCAAAGGCCTGGAGTGAAAGGACAAGGGTCAATGGTTTTAAATTGGAGAGGAGTAGATTTAAACTGGACATTAGGAAGAAGTTCCTCCCCACAAGGGTGGTGGAACACTGGACCAGGTTGCCCAGGGAGGTGGTTGAGGCCCTATCCCTGGAGGCATTCCAGGTGAGGCTTGCCAGGGCTCTGGGCAAGCTGCTCTAGTTGGGGATGTCCCTGCCCACTGCAGGGGGGTTGGACTAGATGACCTCCAGAGGTCCCTTCCAACCCAAACCATTTTATGATTCTATGATTCTACTAGCAATACTGGTGAGAGAGGGAGGAAGCTCAGGAAGTATAGCATTTGTATTTAGAAATGCCTCTTCAAAACTCATTGAGGAGGCAGAGACTACCTGTGGGGCTGTCTGGTCCCACATTTTGTTAGTATCAGCCCATAGCACAAGGCAGAGCCCTTTGAGCTTCCGTTACACAGACTTGGAAGTTCCTCTGTTTGGTCTGAGGTTTTTTCCCCTGTCTCAGAGGTCAGCGTGCATTGCAGACAGCACTGATTCATTGAAAGTCAAAGAATGTAGCTATCCAGACAGTATTTTTGATTTCCTAAGTGTGCAGAGCAATGTGTTGAAGGGCTCTTTCTTCTTCCTTAATGTAATGGTGCATGGTGACGTTAGTCACCTTTTATCCTGTTTATATAGCTTCTTTCCCTTAATTACTATGACAAATTCATTTGTGAAACCTCTGAGGTGGCTTGTTGACTTTTTATATAAAAGTAAGGTGAACTTTTCTGACCAAGCCCTAAAAACAATTCAAGTCTACAAGATCTTAAGTATTATTAGTGTCAAAGCCTGCTCTGTACTGGTCACAAAATTCTGGTCTGTAATTCTGTGCTGTAGGTAAATGGGTTGCTAGATAAGATTGACAACAGCATCAGCAATGAAAGGTTTTAAGCTGGAAACTGGAGAAGAAAACAGAGCAATTTCTTTCAAGAGAAATTACACTGATGTTATTTGTTATTGCTGCAGTTAAAGATCTGTCAGGGTTTCCAATTTAAAACATTGCTTTCCAGAAGACTGAAACCATATATTTCAAGGCAGATTTTAAAATGCAAACAACTTTTATCCTGCCAGCTCTCTGATGTGAAGGGCAGTCCTAATTCCTTATCGCTCTGGGAAGAGCAGGAAAACATTAGTGGATTGTATTCCTAGTATCTCCCAAAAGGAGAAACTGGTCAGGCCAGACTACACTGCTGTGGTGGCATTCCTAATGTTTTCCAAATGGAGTATCCAGTGTGGTCATTGATCAGCCCCAGCCTCACACCTGCATCTAAGTGCTATGACTGAGTCATTTTAAAAAAGCAACCAACTTTATTATAGATTTTGAAGAAGCTTCAGGAATATGTGGAAACTTCCAATTTGAAAAATGTGGAATTTTGAAATTTCAACAAAATTCTTTCTGGAGCAAACATAGAGGGAAGTAGCTGCTCTGCTCTGTCTGGGGTGTGAGGAGAACTAACTGGGAGTGTTATACCAATGATATCTCCTATGAGCTCTATAACCTCAACCAATAACTTAGCATGCAAGCTCTTAGCATGCTGGTCACCAGGCAGGACAGAATTAATGCACATTATCCCTCCCAGGTGACACCTCTGCTTCACTTACCATGACAAAAGCTGAGGTACACATCCAGCTTTCACCAGGGTCACCGCTAGCAGCAAGCAAGTAAAACTCTGGTTGTACACATCTTACAGATAATGTTGATTTCCAGTAAACAGAATGAGTTGCTCAAATGTATTTTTAACTGTCTTGTCTTCTATAGCCTTTAACTATGTAAGCAAGGATAAAACTACATTTTTCCTTTTTAAAAATAGTAGCAGATGCATTTCTTGTGGCAAAAGACAAACTTAGAGCTTGTCTGGAAATGAACAGCCTAATGGCATCTCTCTCATATGGATGACTTTCTTCTCACCCATCCAAGGAGGCATTGACCCACCAGACATTTGCAGTGCAATGATAATGTACCATTATATTGCTGCTTTTATGTACATGTTATTAAATATTAGTAAGCCTGAATGCATAAGGTTTGAGGGCGTATTAGAAAGTGGTGAATAAGCAGACTGTGGATAATTTGGATCTGGAATAACAGAAAAGGGCATAGCATTAGGTGACTGAACTAGTGGTTTGGAGCAGTCTAGTTACATGTGAGTGGTACTAAAAGGAGGAGTGGAATGAAAGATAAGCAGAAGCTGTGAAATGAGGTGATAGATAATGTTGTCACAGACAGAACTGGAACAGAGCGAATGATATAAGGAAAGTTCAATTTTAGACATATTTTATCAAATTTGGATATACACCTAAAGTGCAATAGCAGATAGTTTTCTGCCTCCTTCAACAAATGTTACATCAGATTAGGTTGTTAGACTGTGTCCACTGGCTACTGTTGGTTTATTAATTAAGCTCATTTACCCTTGTTAGTCTGAACCATAAATATATTTCTTTCAGCTTGGGTTTAATTTTTAAAAGCCCTTACTACAAAGTTGAAAAATGTCAGTCACAATATTTTTGAGGAACTAAAATTCTTATTTGCACAAGTCCATAGACAAAACAGGGCAATATTAAATTGTATTGCAGTAAAAAACAGCATTGCCAACCAAGTATTTTCAACTATTTAGCAGGCATAGTGAATGAAGCTGTTGTTGATGCAGAATTTCCAAATTTTTTTATTCTTATCTGTGGTCTACTCTGTCACTGAGGTCATGTGTCTGTTAGAAATTCTTTGCTATTCTGGAAGAGCAGCAGTCCTTCAGTGCTGAAGTAGTTGGTGTTTTTTACACCTAACCATAGCATTTAAGCACTTACGTACTGAAAGTTTTGTTGAAATGTTTTTCTTCATTGTCTGCAAGACTGACAATCATTACCTTTCTTGTACCTTTTGGAGAAGGTGACTTAGAAAAGTCAATTGTCTTAGCTAATTGCCTTTGCAAAGTATAAATCTGGTATTATAGTGAACTTTCTGATCCTGAGTTTTTTCCTGCAGATGTTCTTGGTTTGTCTTTCAGAGTGTGAAACAAAACTGGTGCTACAAATGTGACCAGAGATCGGGCACATGCTTGCAGAACTATGTTTTCAAGATCAGGCTTTTTTTTATTTTCAGAGTGGTAGTTTTACTTTCTAACATGACTATTAAATGTCAGGTGGTACTTGTGACTCGAGCCTAAATATGTGGAAATGTTATGTTCTATAAAAATAAAGGTTTTATGATTGCTAAATTAGTTTGATGGATCTCCAGAACAGCAGCTAACCAGTAAGGTCCACACAATCTCCATGCTATTAAGTTCAGAACAGTCTAATCAATTTCAAAAGTTCAATTTCTGTTCCTAAAGGCTGCTTCCATAATGAGTTAAGGGAAGCATATCAAATGTAATAATGCTTTGTTATGAAGGTTTTAGTGAACTTGCCAAATGTCAGGCTGCTGGTATAGTCATGGTGCATTACACTTCTGTGATTACAGCTCAAGTTGTCACTAGAGTGAATTGTGTTGCTCACCTAGGTTTGGGAACTGATCTACAATATGGTGTCTGGAGCAGGAAAGAAGTGTGTTACAGAGGTTACACTTTACAGTGAATATTCAAAATGTTAGGTTTTAAACAGGTTTAGTTTCTGCTTCTCTTAAATACTGCAAACAAATACTCTGTAGATTACCTAAGAAAGAAATAGACTCTTCCTTATAATTGAAGAACCTGGTGCTCCCCTGGCTGCAGACTGGCAGTTAAAAATTACTTTTGATAACTGAAAACGTTTGGGCCAGAATGGAAAAAAACCCCATGTTTATGTTTGACTAGAAGTGCTGTGTAAGAAATAAATGGTTATTACTATTTATGGGTGTGATTGGTGTAGAACTTGCACGGGATGCTAAGGTTAACACTAATTCATAGATGAGTTTCTGGTTTCTAGTCCTATGTGTCACTCTGACAGCACAAAGGAATGTTAATGCTAATCTTGCCAGACACTGGTAGATTTCTCTAATGTCATGTTCAGTGGAGTTATGTCAGGAATTAATGTATGCAGAAATGTAAGAAAATGTGTCAGGTGGGAAAGCTGAGCTCTTTTGTGTACATGGAATTTAGGAACCTTGCTGTGAATGTGATCACTAGTAGGAAGTGGTAGGTATTTAATTAGGGGCAGAGTAACATGAACAGCATGGAGATTTTTATATTCTCATGAGGAAAAAAATGATCAGAACAGATGTAGAAATGTAGAACTAGATTTGTTGATAGTTTAACTTGTGGTTATTTCTAGGAAGGATAAGATCAGTTTTACCCCAGATGATGCCAAAAGTACTTTGCAGACTGAATGTAGAGGTTCTGTCATCCATTCCTGCTAAATTGTGGTCAACAGAGCAGAGCAATACTATCTGAGAGTCCAGGGTAAAAAGTGATGACTAATAATGTATCTAGCTGGAAAAGGAGATATGACCGAAAGTGAGCAGACAGCAGTTTAAACAAGTTGAAGTTTATCCCTGAGACCTTGCTAATACCCCCAAACATTGCATGGCAGAGGAAGAATCATCCTTCTCATACAGAAAATAACAGTTTCAGACTAAGTTGATCTGAATGCAAGAGCTTTGAATCCTGTTCTTAAATAGGAATATTTCCCTGTGCTGGCAAAGTGAGTGAGGGCATTCAGCTGTGAGGGCAAAGCATGTAATAATTAAAGCTTAAGTTTAGCTTGCAAAAGTAAAAAAGCATTTGTTTAGAATCAGATTAGTGGTGTTTTGCTTTCCTTGAGACAATAGAATGAAGTGTCTTAAATTGCATGTGTTGGAAGGCAGCACTTTCCACGGCTAGAGTAGCTTTTCATTATTCATTAAATGCTTATAGAAAAAATGTTGAATGCACAACAGCAATGGGGGGAGGACTGCAAGCAGGGAGAGGACATAATGGAATGTCACTACATTCCTTGTAGTATAATGTGACCTTTCCATTAAATTAACATTATGCTGTTTGTACAGAAGGAGAGTGAAGATAGAGAGCATTTTTAGGGGACAATAGTCAAGTTAATTAGGCAGCTATGTAACTGTCAGTCTTTACATTAGGAGCTGGAAAGAGGGTATGGGGAAGGGAGGTAGTAGCTATAATGTTACTTTGGATTCTGTCTATTTGGAAAAATGAGTTACTTTGTTATTTGTGAAAACTCGACTGTGACATTATTTGGGTTATTGTAGCCTGCAACCTTCTTTTGTATTAAGAGGAAGGTTTTAACTTAATTCCTCAATGAGTTAATGCTAAAAAGCTTATATGTCCTCTCTGCTAATCTAAGCAGGTACAAAAGACAGATTCCACAGTCCTTATTGGTGTGGGTGGAATACTCAGCTATTTCATATGCCTGTTTATCAACCTCAGTAGACTAACTATAAAGTAAGGCACAGTACTCCAAGAGAAACACTGCTAGTTTTTGGTCTGCAAGCATTTTGCTTCATACACACCTACATTTCATTTAAGGGTCAAAAGATGCTTGTGATGTATTTAAATTTGTAATTACTCATTCATATACTACATCCATTACAGATCTTACCTTTTTAAGGATGATTTTGACTTTTTAGTAACTTTTCTTACTCATAAAAGGTAAATTCCAGCTGTATTACATCACGCTCCAGATAACAATCTGAAATAACCCTAAACAGCTTTGCAACCTCTTTATTTGTAATGTTTTCTGTGCTACAATTAAAGTTAGGTTGCAGTAAATCACAGAACCCAGTGAAGCCTCTGGCCAATCCTAGTCACTGTGAGGGCACCCTACTGTGTCTCTGGCCTTGAGTTAATGCCTGTAGCACTTTGAGGAGAGTGAAATCATGTCATTCCTCATCTGTTAGAGCAGACCTTGGACTGCAGTACTTCACACGAAAATGTAATAGTGTTGGCTTCTTTGCTTCATTTCTCTCCTGCAAGTACAACCAGTGGTTCCCAGTGATCACTTGTCTTCCACAGTGAGGATCTTCATCTGTCCAGGATCCCTAGGTGGCATCATTTGATCCCACTGTGTCAACATTTCCCTCCCAGTGCTTCAGGAACCCTGTGGTTTTGAACTCTGCTCTGTCTCCGATGAGTCTTCCCTCTCGCCTCAAAGTCATTCTTTAACTGCTTGTTCCCATTGAATCTGCTATCTCCTAGTTCAGGTAGAGGAAAACGTGCAGCTTTATTAGATCCTCATAGCTGATAGTTTCCTCTGCTATTTGAGGAGCCATTTATTTTAAAAGTAAATAAATTTATCCTGTAACTATGGGCTAAAAATACAGGACAAACATCTTTTTGTCTGGAGAGTTAATAGCAGAAAGCCAAGCCTGTCCTGTCTGACAGCTTTAGAATAAGACTTACACCTAAGGATGAATTCCCTCACAACTAGACTGATACCTTGTGTATTTGTGGTACTGATCTGGACCTGTGGTTGCCAACTGGCTGTGTTGGATTTGTCAGTACTGTGACACAGTACTGCAGGTCATGAATATTACCTTATAGAGCCTAGATGCCACGCATTCCTCACTTAAATTCACATATGAGGGCCTGGCAGCAATGTTCCACTCCTGTCACACATAACCTATTGCCAGACAGATGCCTGAGTACAGGGGAGTAGGAAATTGTAAAGGTCTGAAGGTCTGGTCATTGGTAATTCTTAGAACTAGTACTTTCTTGAGGTGTAATGATAATGGCAGGGGGTTTGGCTGGCTGGTGAGGAGTGGTGTGACAGTCACTGGTTCACAATGGTCAAGTGTGATAACCTTAAGTCATAACATAATGGCAGTTGCTACTGACAAAGATTTTTGCCCAGAATAGGCTGAAATAGATGGATTGTGATCCATCTGCAGCATAAAGACAGCATGACAGTAGGGCTGGATGTAAAGAGAGTTTGTATTCCCTTCTAAATGTTTTCTAAAGCTGACATTTACTTCTTTATTTAATGTTGATCAGTTATGTCAGAGCTAGAACTATTTATGACTTTCATACACTGACAAAATAATTTAAAATCTCTAACAATTGAATTGTAATTAAAACCTTAACGTATTCTAGTAAAAAACTTGGGAACTGATCTATCTCTAGCTCTGAACTCCTTTTTCAAAGTGAGCAGATTGTTCAAATAAAGGATCTGTTCAACTGTACAAAGGAAGCCTGTTCTCTAAGGAAGCTTCTCACATACACAGGACCAACATGGTGTTAGCTTAGAGCATATGGTTAAAATATTGTGTTCTTTATGCTGCTTTTCCTTGTTCATACTTTGTCTTAGGGTTATGTGTTTACACATTCCAGAAATTGAAAGCCTTTGTACTATAACAGAAACACATTTAACTTTTTGTTAACACCTGCAGCAGGTGGTTAGGTTATCTACAGATAGCTGTTGCACACTGCATATTTTCTTTTTATTAAATTATCCTGAAATGTTAGAAATTAATTCCTGGAGTCAGTGTCAGATAAACTGACAGTGGATCAAAGCTGTGAGACAAATTGCTCATTACAGTTGGGGCAGGTGAATCCTCTGTGCAGACAGCTGTATGTCACTGGAGGTTCTGGGGCACTTCCCCCACAAGCTCTGCCTCCACATATGCTGCCATTGTTGGGGAAGCTCATAGATGGATCTCTGTAAAATAAGCTCATTTTAATCTCCCATCAGAAACATTGCTGTGTCTTCGAATTGTTATTTGTTTGGTTGCATTTGTTTCTTGTCACCCTGCTTAGAGCTTGTGTCACTATGCAACAGCCTGAACTATAAACAGTGATGTTAATCCATGAAAAATGAGAAATTAAACCTTGGCAGGATCCTAGTGATTCCTATCCAGGTTCATCAGATGAAAGCTTCTTTTTTTTCTTCTGACTTTTTCTGAAAGCTCAGCAGCATGGAATCCATTCAACTTTGCTGTCTGCCAGTCAGAAATCACTCTTGCTGACAAGTGAGCTCACTTCACCTTTTAGTGCAAACAGATAAAAACAGACTTAAAAAAAACCCCAACAAACCTTTTCCAAATAGTCATTCTTCTGTTGAGCTAATGGAAATAGCAATGTTTGAATCCTTCCCTTTTAATAAAGCTGCTTTCAGTAAAATGTGTGTTGTTTTTTACCCCTTCAAGTGTTTTAGCTGTTTTCCTAAACCAATGTTAGCTTATACTATCCATGTGAGATATGCATTGTGTGATATGAAGTATGTGGCAATAAGTGGTTAGTCGGAGCGAGTTAGCTATGTAAGAGAGAGGCTTTGGAGTAAGCCTTTCTAGCACCTCTCAGTTGTAACAGCAAATTGCATAAATGTACATCTTTGTGCTGTTTTGCTCTAAGGTCAGCTGGAAGACACTATAGCTTGAAAACAGCAATTTAATGGCAGTATGACATATAGCCTTAAAACTAATGGAATACAAAATAGGAAATCAAAACAAAGACAGTGCTTCAGGAGAATGGGCCACAGATGTAATGCAGTCTGTGTGTGCAGCTGGCATGGCTGTCAGAGAATGCTGCTGAAAATAGCTGTCCTTTGGAAAGTCAAGTTTTGATGGTTTAGCTGTGGCTTATTCCCTTATTTGTGTCAGATGTTAACAGTTTGGATAGAACTTCTTTTACAAAAAGTAGAACAGTTCCTAAATAATTCCCTTTTTTTTTGTTTTAAGTCACAGATAAAATAGTATAGGGATTTAATTGCAGATAACCTAGTCAAATCTATGCCAGAATGCTAGCAAACTTAGTATGATGATCCAGCCTATGCTAGGTACAAATGAGGGGGATGTGTGTGTGCATGCTTAAGTTTTAGTATGAATTACAAAAAGATAATAAAGCAGGGAATTTTCCATTCATTTTAAGACCAAAACCCACACAGAGCTGTTCACTAGGACCTTGGTATGAATATAAAAGGTGTTTTGAACTTTGTATCAGGATTAAAGGATAGTCTATAATCTTGCATGAAACACAGCCACTAAGATCCTCTTCTGGCCATGTTCATCTGTCTCATGTTTATCATGGACAAACTTGGTGCCAGGCAGTCTGTGGATGCACATTGATTCTACTGTTGCAGTATGGGCCATTTTCATCCCTGTCAAAATATGGATTCAGTTAGGATTTATATTGCAGCAGGGAATTTGACCCTTTAACAGAGACATGCTTGAGTGAAATTAAGTGGTGGCTCAGAATTTGGTTATCTTTTCATTTGTAAACCTTGTGTTATCAATTTATCAGAGGAGAATATGCATTTCTATAGCAACTGTTGTATACTCTTTGTTTATTCTGTTTAAAGTGTTATTGGAAAAATATTTTAAGAAATATTTAAGCATTTTGACAATCTTAGTCTTCAACTAGCATCCAAAAATGCATGTTTGTTTTAGGAAATCAACAGGAGTGGTTGCCTGGAAAAATATCAGTGAAACTGTCAGTTCCACATTGTGACGCACATCTGGTAAAAAGTTGACTTTTTTAGGGCTGCCAGATGCACTCTGTTCATTTAACAGGTCATTAAATTTCTCATTACACAAACTCAATCATCTGAGTTTTTAAAGTATGATTTAGAATATTCAAAAGATTAGGCAGTGTGCAAGATAAATGTAGAAGTTTAAATTTTGAAAGACAAAACATAATTTGAAAAAATGATGGATAAATTCCATAATGATCCTACTATAGCATTCTGCTTGTCTAGCTACTCCATATAAAAGGTTATATTCTGACCTTATCACTGCATACAGAGTAACACCAAACCAAACTTCTGTATTTGCCAGTCTGCTTACAGATTCTGATTAATCTATGTTCTTGGAGGAGAGAATCTGTGGCAGCAATTTGTGCATTAGGATATTACCTGTCTTGATGTGTCTAGAAAACTGCATGCTTCTACAAAAGCTTTGAAGAGCTCTTGTGATGGAAGAGAATTATTACTAAACTTCTCTTATGAGTTCTTTCCAGATTTTTTTCTTCTAATCACTGACTCTTAGCTGTCTTTCAGAAAATAAACTTTCTCCCTTCCTCCCCCTCTTCCTGAACTGGATGTAATATTTGTTTGCCAAAAGCTCTAAATCTACAGATAACAGCTACCACTTTTTCCAAAGTGGTTCGTTTTGATAACTAATTGACCTGAGTAATAATTCATTTAGACTTCTTACTTGCAAAGCAATCTGTTAGCACAGCTCTCCACACATGTTCTCTTAGGAAAGCCATAGATGGGAGGAAGTGATGTTTAATCAGCTGAGCTTTCTGTTAATGTTGACTTTCTGTTATTTTTTTCCACAAAAACATGAGTCACTGTGATCCCAGAATAACGTTTGGAGTGCCACTGGTGAGCTGGGAAGATACAAGTGAAACAATTGCTCTTACAAGTTTAGGCTTTATCTTTCCCTATACACTCAATGTTTTCTTCTCCAATCACAATATTGCTGCCCAGCCTTTCCAACACCTTCAGGCTGTTACATGAGGTTTAGATATTACTCAGGAAAGAAAAGAGCTATGAAACAGACACGTTAGCTTAAGCATTTATCCTAAGCCTCAGATGCTGCTATTTCACTAGAATGTGCCATGGTCCACAACTAATTCTAGGTGTATGGATTATCCAGAAATCAGATTCTTGACATATCCCAAAGACTTCTCAGACCCTTAAACAAAACAAGTACAGTCTTTCACACTGATTAAGACTGCTAGACTTTATAGCTTCTTACCAAACTAGGTATATAGACAAAGTGAATTGTCTACTGCAACAGGGCTTTGCTAAGTATGTGTGTTGATGTGACTGAACGTTTCTTGGTTATGAGTAAATCAAACAGTCTGTACTTGGAGAAGTCCAAGATAGGTCTCTTCTGCACAGTCCTGAATGGGAACCCTTCAGTCTTCAGCATAGGAAGAAAGTTTATTACTAAGACACCTTTTAAAATTTTACTGTGAAAGTAAAATTCTTTTTACTGTGCTAAGGGAAAGCCTAGGCTTATTTTTGTGTCCTGTGGGTATAAAAATAAAAGCAAAAATCACCATGGCTGTTCTAGTGATTCACACCTGTTTGTTTTCTTTTTTTTAAAGAATCATGGTAAAACACATTCTAGCATATTCCTTGCAAGCAAACATGGTCATGCAATCTGAAATGACAATCAATTACAGTGTTTTAGACCTCTGGTTATCACAGTTCTATGTCTTCAGTTGCCCACACAAGCATCTAAACTTATTGTACTGTCATCTGAGAGTAATCAATTTTAATCATGGAAATGATGAATATATTTTGCACTGCTTTTACTGCCTTGTATCAAAATAAATATTTGACTGTAAAGTTTGAAGTTTTGCAGATGTTGTCTGTGAGCAACCAGTGTCATAGAGCTCTGGAAGCCAAGACATTTAAATAAATATGTAGTTTTCCCAGGCATTGCTGTTTCCAGTCTCCTTTGAACTCTATTTTCTTACCTGAAAGAGGTTTTCTAAACAAAGTTAGGAAAGTAGTTGTCTCAGAGCTTGAGATAGATGTTCTTGGGACTGACCCACTGTGCGTTCTGTTCACAAGGCAGAGCTGGGCTTGCTTGTAAGCATTCCCAGTTCCTTCCAGAGGTGAATTTAACCATAATTAGTTGTTCATTCTACCAGTAGTTTTCCTGTCCTTATGCCGACTAAAAAGCCTTTTTCTTTCTTAAGATCAAGGGTGTTCTGAGATCTAGTTTGTTTGAAATAATGTCCTTTTGAAAGCACAGCCAGCTCTTTCTTGCGAGTCTGGCATACTTGGCCAGCTGTTGTTTGAGAAAATAGTGCCAGGAAGCATGTCATATTGTATTTTTTAATGTGGTGTTCTTTGTTGTTGGGGTTTAAAATGCTTTTATATCTTATGAAAAACGCTTGCTTAACAGTCTTTGCAGAATGAGATTTTCTATTTATCGACAAAACCAGCAGGAGTGGTGCATGTTTGCTCCTAGGACCTCTCATAGAATGCATTTTGGTGGGAATGGATGCAGTGATGGTAATGGTTTTGGCCCCAAATCCATTTATTCACTAAGTGGGCTACAGCAACTTACAAGAAAAAAAACCTCCAAAACCAGACTCATTTACCTCAGGCTATATAGCATATCTCACTGCATTGTCTGCATTATGTTGTCACTTGACATTTTTTTTCCATTGGAAGTCTGACAGTGAAATAGGAAGTAGCTCAGCTTTCTGAGACTTTTTTTTCTGGGCCAGTGATGATACTTTTAGTAGAAGTCACCTCTGTTCCACTGAAAAAGTAAATAACTTTTCAGATATGTTTGCACTTCAGGACCTATTCAAAACTATAAGACATATATTCCTCAGTGGAAAAATTGTGTTGTATTATTGAATTTTCAATAACTTCAGAATTCTTGCTAACATGACCGTGGCTGTCGAGAAGAAAGGCATTCTGTTTGCTGGATTGATCCTTCACTGCTATCCTGTCTTTCCTGTCTTACTGTGTAGAGGTTACACATAAGCAACACTGGTGGGAGTGCAATGACATGTTACCCTTGTTTGTGTGAAGGTCTTAGTCTATGCATGAGGCTAAAGTATTAGCTGGGCAGGAGAGGAAGAAGGAATTAGAGAAAGACTATATCTCAAGAAGACAGTTTGCTATTGAAAAAATCAGTGAGATATTGCCTAATTTCCTTACCTTTGACTCTTGCTTTTTAAGGCCTTTAATTTTGCTAATTCTAACTGTACATCCGTGAAAGACAGCATAGGATAGTGTGAAGAGTATTACACATGGAGTCTAGAATTTTGCAGTCCTTTGCCATTGCCAGCTGAAGTAACTCCTGACTATAAAGACATGAGAGAAAGAAGCAGAACATCATCCTAGAAAAAATAGCGCTTAGCTACAGGCCACCTGAATACTACTTCCTTGGTGCTAGCTTCTAGACAATAGAATTTCATCTCAAGCTGTATCAGCTGTACTGTGGAGGGGGATGAACCAGATAATCACTGTCAGACACCTTGTGAAGAGCTCACAAGTGGGTCAGTTCAGCCAGTCATCTCAGAATATTTGCTATGAATCTTGGTGCAGAATTCTGGAGATGGAAAATGGCTACTCTGCTTCCCTGCAAGAACAAATCCAAGCAAAGGTCACTCCAGAGTGAAATTTCTTTTATTCAGCCTGTAAAATAAACAGATTGTCCTGCTCACATGTAAATGCCAAAACTTTTTAAAAGAACTGTTTGAAACTGGAGATTTTAAGGTCCATGAGGAATTGCGATAAGACAGAGAAAAAGGCAGAGGGCAAAGTGTCAACAGCACATCTGAAACCCACTTTAGCTTCAGAGCTCAGCATCCATGTGAAGAACTGTTGTGGAATATTAAACTAAAAGATGATTGAGGAGGAGTTTTAGAAGTTTGCCTCCTTTAATATTCTTCAGTGACAGTGACAAATGCTGTAAGATTCAGTCAGACTATGGAAGGGGATCTGGGACTTCCAGACTAAGATGCAAGCTTTTGGCTTCACAGACCTGCTTTCAGTATCCTGCTCTCCCTGTATACATTGTATGTGACCAGGGACAAGTCACTTATCTTGTTCTGCCATCATTCTTCATATATACAAAGAGGATAATACCACACTCTTACTTGACAAGAATGAGGATTAATGTCTTAAAGGTGGTAAACTGCTAGACTATAGTAACAGGGACCATGTAAGTATTATAGATAGATAGGCTTTGGAGTCTTCACTGCTTCTGGGTGCTGTTGTAGCCCCTGTAGTCCCTCAATATCTACCTAGCCAGAAGACCATCCCATCCATCATACTCAGAGCCAGCCGTGACCTCCAGATGTATTTTCTACTCAAATCTGGGAATGAAGCCAAAGAAGGGGTAAGATCTTGCTCTGTTTTATTAACACACTGACAAGAATAAGTGCTGTGCCTTGAACTTAAATAATTCCTACATTAGTGTTTAGTAAATAGAAGCAAGAATGGGAGAAACCATGAAAGTTCAAAAGGAAAGAGGAGGTCTTGAGGTTTTGTTGTTTGGGTTTGGGTTTTTTTCTGATCCCTGACTAGTAACAGGACAATTTGAACTTCAAACAGCACAGTAAAGAGTTAACAACATTCACAGCTGAGAACAGTGAGCAGTGGCCAAAACCAACTGTTAACTTCTGCATGCACTACTTGTTTATTGAACTAATATCCTTCACCCTCTTTTATTTTTTTTTCTTTTGTAAGATAAGTGCTTTGATTGTTCTTAACACGGCTGTGTTTTAGTTTTGTGGTAGTTCTCAACTTTGGTTTTCTTTGTCCTCTACCAGGTGGCAGTCATCATGCTTTTTATTCCATGGGTTTTATTGATTTGGTCAAAAGTAATTAAAGAGATAATTTGTTCTCAATTACATTTCCTTGAATTTCCTGAGGCTGGTAACTCTGCTCTCCAGCTGTGTCTTCCCACAACTCCTTCTCAAATTAACTTTGTTCTCACTATGAAATAAAACAGAATAGCATGTTCTTCTTTTGTTTGTAGCTCTTGGATTGAATAGAGACTCTGTGCTGTAGCAGATATTGATCTGATAATTTTATTAGGTACTTCTGCCTTGGTTCATGAACTTTCAGGGGTTTAGCATAGCATTCCAATCAGAAATCCTATGTTAGACTAGCAGAAGTAAGAAGCTAATTTTTTTGAGATGTTTATAGCTGTTTCTGCTTTCTGAATGTCCTTTATGCCTAAAGGATTCCTTTCAGCACTTTTGTAATCTATTTTAAACTCTACTGGATGCAAGAAAGAAGCAAACACTATTGTGGTGCAAAAGGATTTTCTTCTTTCAATTTAACACAGATTGCATTTTTCTAGTAGAATGGATTTTTGGTAATCTAGAATGTCTTTGGGGCACTTGGTCTTCTGAAGGAGTTTTGGTGAGAATGTTTTGTAGTTCTGACTTCAGTAGGGGAAAAAAAATCTAGAAGAGGTTGGCTAAGGCTGAGTAATATTATCATTGCTAGTATGCAACCAAAAATGTGGATAAAAGGCCTTGGGGGAGTGTTGCATTTATCCAAGTTACTGGCATGTTTCCCAGAGACCATGTAAATGCTAGAAACAGAAGACAGACAGTACAGAGAGATGTCATGCAGAAGTGGTAATGTTTTGCTTGCTTATTTACTTTGACTTCCAAGGACACGCTTCAAAATTTTCAAATCATCTTAGTGAGAAGAGTTTATGGAGACTATAAAGGTGGCAGCTCAAATAATAAAGTTCTTTAGGAGGTTAAAAGTAAGCATAGGGTAAAGGCACTGACAGCAATGGCATTACAGCTGAGTTTAATTTGATCCCATTATTTTACAAAACTTACCAAACTTACCAGAATTAAGTAAATAGTCTTTGGAGACAAGAAAATAAAAAGAGGAATTCCCCAAGGAATATGAGAAATGGAGGAAATTGATGTAATAAAGAATATCAAGCTATTCAAGCTGGGTTTGTTATGAAAACTACAGGTTTTCTGTACATAGGGTTTCCATCAATATAATATCTGAATACTTCATAGATGTTAATGAAAGAAGTGTGTTAGTTTTCCTGTTTTAGACACAGGGAGCAGAGACACAATGAGCTGTGGAGTTTTTTATTAAAATTCATTGTAGTAAAAAAAATAAAATAAAGGCATCTACTAGCGGGGCTAAGGTGTTAAATGTTTTATTTAGGATGTCAGAGGAAATTTCACATAGAGATGAAGTTGAATCTACTTATTCCAAATCTCATTCTTGTGCCTTCACTAGCAGACAACCTTCCTTTCACTTTTCAGCCATCTCCTTCCATTTACTTGATATGTCTGTGTTTACAGTAATGTGTTCACTGGAGTGCAGAAGGAGACCTAACAGGACTGGACTCCCTTGCTCATTAAAACTACCTGTGGTGGGATGAGTGCCCCTTCCCATCAACATCAGGAGGGTTCCAGAGCAGGGCCCAAGAATGGAAGCTGCTGAATAGCTATCAAGAGCTCCCCTTGGCAATAGAGATTCTCAGCTGCAAAGTGCTTTGCATTATTGATATGATATAGCTCAGCCTTAACAAATCAGGTATCTTGCTTTGATGCTGAGATATATTTATATCTGCAGATTTAGTTGTGGCTTTTTTTTTTAAGCAGAAGCACTAAAATAGCATTACTCTTAAAGAAATCTTAATATCCTGCAATATATTCCAGTGAAGTCCTTTGCCTTGGAACCTGTAGTGTTTAATTGAAAATTCTTTCTGGGGCCTGGTGTCTGTTCCATGTTCCCACATTCTAGAGAAAGGGCAGAAAGGGTCAGTATTGAGCAGCAGCAGTAAAAAGAAATAGAGGGAAAAAATCCTGAGTAGTTGGCTAGAATACTGCCTTGAAAATTCAACATTTAGAATCCCACCTGCAGAACAGCAGTAGTCATAGAATCATCTCTGTACGTGGTGCTTCACAAAGCTTTCAAAATGGTTTTGTAAAATCAAAAACTGTATTTCACCAGGTCAATCTTAGATGACTAAACATTGGCTTGTGATGAGACTGTGCTGCTTTATTGTCACCAAAACCCAATTGCAGTTTGCAAATGTAACCACAATGCTCCTATTCAAGTGATATATGAGAAGGAAGAGTGCAATAGGTGTGTCAATCTGCTAGTTTTGGCAATAACATATAAGAGTTACCTAGAATGAAGAAGCTTCAGGAATTGCAAAGAAAGCAGGTTCTTTCACTAGCTTAAAATAAACAACAAACCAAAAAAGTACAAGCTAAAGCATACTTATTGCTCCTCAATTCTCCTTCTGTAGCTGGCATATACACCACCAACTCTGGCTATTTCCACAAAAATATCTGGAGAAAAAAGGTTGCAGATTCTCAAAACATACAGAATGAGATCTGTGAAGATGACAGGTGTGTGAAATGGAGCCAATGTGTATTAAAAGGAAGGATGTGTTAGAGATTAATCAATTTTTACTTTCCAGAATAATTTAGAAGTGATATTTGGAAGTTGATAGGATGAAATTGAGTTTGCAGGCAGTGGTTTTCAACTGAAACAAGCTATTCAAAAGAATTTGTTCACCCAAAAATACTTTAAGAGCCTTCAAGTTTTTTTCTAAGGATGAAGACACAAAAAGAGCTGTCTTAGGCAGTAAGCCTGCATGCCATTAGCACCTGTGGCAGCCCTGAGAGGGCTCGCCTCCAGCTCCGGAGCAGCTATAGACAATCAGATGGCATCGAGCTCCACCTACTGCAGTACTGTTGAAGTTCATTTCACCTAGAGCTGCTGGCTGGGGAGCTCACAATAAATGACCGTAATCGTTTTCATGGCAAACTTTTGGGTTATTTCCTGAGGTAATCTCACTTTAAGATGATGTTTCATATATATTACTTTATGATAATAAAAAAAACAAACCACAAACAAATTATTGTTTCTTACATATGGAGTTGTATGAGATTTTGTTACTTTGCTATAATGAAAGCAGGAAATGATCACTGAAACAGGCCTTTTGATGGCTTAAAAGCAGATTAGATGAATGATGATGAAAGTCTTCCTAAGTTGGAAACACTAAAAAAAAACCTTAGCACCCAAACTCCAAAGATTATTCAGATTGTCATGATAATATATTGTTGAGTTTAACAAATTAGACCTACCAGTATTGTTTTCTCTGATTTTTACATCTGCACTGCAAATTAAAGAGAGAGTTCTGCTGTTCTATAATTACACACTGTTACTGTTTTAAGCTCAGACTGCACCCTTTCAATACATGACATTGTAATGAAAGATGATGTTGTAGAAAAGGAAGCTATTCCCTTCTGTGATAAGGCTGATTGAATCACATTATCAGTACTTGAGTGGGGAGTGTGGTGTACGTGAAACCTCCTTCCCTGAGCAACTGTGCCAAGGTTATGTAGGTTCATAGCTTTCTCAAGACATTGAGGTGCTGGAGCATGTCCAAAGAAGGCAATGAAGCTGGTGAAGGATCCTGAGCACAAGTACTGTGAGGAGCAACTGAGGGAACTGGGGTTGTTTAGTCTGGAGAAAAGGAGGCTCAGGGGAGGCCTTCTTGCTCTCTACAACTTCTTTGGCTGCAGAAAATCTTCTTCCACACCAGCTACTTTGCCCTTAGCAGCATTTCTGGGTTTGAGTTTGCTTCCCTGCCTTAGTTTTCTGCTTGTTTGTGCTGCCTCAGTTGTTACATTAGAACACTGGTGTTTGCAGTTCTCTAGTGAGTGAAGATACTGTTCCTTACACTTTGAACCTTTGTTCTGCTGAAATGTTACATAGGAACATAAATTTGGAAAGAATTTTGTGCCTTCTCAAGTCAAGATTCTAGCAGACAAAATGCCCTGCTTTTGAGGTTTATATAAATGCTTGACTATTTCTAGGTTTTGCTCTGTTGAGCAAAAGCTGTACAGCATAGCAAGTATTTGATCTGCAGCTCAGAGTCTGCTCTTCAGTCTGCCTGCTACATCAGCTCTGCCCTGACTACATGGGTGTGACTTGCTAAGGCCTCCAGCTTTGCTTTGCTCTGAATCAATAAATGAGCTCTTTGATCTAAAACTAGTGCAGAAAGGAATTACTGTTTTCACATCCTTTTAGCCTCAGTGCCATACACTGAGTGGTCTAAAGTCTTTTATTAAATCTACCTATACAATTTTTTTAATAGAAGGGAATAATGTCTTCCTTCCAGTTGAATAACCTGATAGCTGAAGGAGTTCTAAAAGTGTGCTTGTGTTTGACTTCAGGGCTTTTTATGAGTCTGTGCCTTCCTTGTGGGTGAAAGCACAGACCCAAGAATAGAGGTCTATCTATCACTGTGTGTATCTTCAGGCAAGAGCAATTACAGGTAAGTAATTTCCTATTCCTGGTTTTGAAAATTGGATTTTCTTTTTATGTTAGGCACAGTAGTTTATATAACAGTCATCCAAGAGAAAAGTTACATTTTCTAAGTATTTAAGCATAATAGTTTGGAAAGCATGCATGCACTTTGCACAGCAGCTTACCAGCAGGTACTTCATGTGAGAATCTGTTTGTGCACCAGAGTTATTTACTGACATTTTAAGTTTTCCTATGATGAACTGCCATTAGTTTTGCTGTAGTTTGCATCTCTTTAGAAAAGTTTATTTGCACTACTTAAGTTTGAAAATGATGACCTGCTGCATTATGACTAACTAGCAATATTTCATATATGGTTAAATGGTTTTGTTCGCTTATTTTTAGGAACCAGTGAAAAAAGATGTGCAGGAAATTACTACTAGCAAATCCTCTTTCAATCCAGAGGTGAGATTCCTGGTGAAACTGTGATTCAAGATGGAGTTAAAGGCAGCAATGGACAAGCACCATGTTTTAATTATTCATATAGGTATCTGTTTGCCAAATTCAAGGTTTAAAGTCTTATTGTACATAAGGGCCTAGCCTTTTGCTGACTGGTGAACTTCCATAGGTTTAATCTAGTAAAACTCCTCCTGAAAGTGCCAGAAAAAATTGCTGCTGAGTGGGAAGTAGAGTTCTATTGTAATTGGATAAAAATACTGTTCTGAAAATTCAGTTTAGCTGTGTTAGTTTATTCCATGTGTCAAGTCTAGAAGATTGACTTTTAACTGTATTACAGTTTAGCACAGAAATGGCTAATGCATTCAAAATTACTTTTTATTTCAAAAATTTGGATTTTTTTCAAGTAGGTGGGTCAGTATTGCACATCCTTAGATCTCAAAAGCCTGAAGCTGAAAGGGGCTGTTTCTTTGGGTTTTGTGTAGAGCTGCACAAATTAACAGTTGTTGAAGATCTAGCCTACACCTGTTTTTTCAGCCTTTGCTTGGTCAGACCTTAACCTACAATTTTAGATATTGAAAGGCCAGAAGATAATTTTACTTAAATAGCACTTTTTGGTCAGCACAGAACAGTTACTGTGGTGAGGCTGTTCTAATTCATCTAAGAACATGTTCTGTTTGATGTGCACTTAGGCCAGTCATACAGCAGTGCAGGGTTACAGTATAGTCTGTGCCTATCTGTCCCAAAGCAATTCAGGCCTTCTAAAGAGAAATAAATCATTGCAATTAACAATTTACCTGAATTTTGACAGTCTAGCAAACAATTTTTTCATCATAGTTTGTTGTCTTTGTTAACTTGTTGAAAATCTGATCCGTTCCCTTTCTCTTTAGAGCAGAATTCAATGCCATGCAGCAGAAAGAAATGGATAAAACCGTTATGTTCTGTGCTTTCAACTCAGCTGTATCTGTAGAGCTTTTTCTTGTTTGGTTTTTTTATGAGTCTGAAAATTTTTCTAGGTTGGGGCTTCTAAAAGATTTCTGTCCCATACATGCTTTTTGTAGTTTGTTAATGCATAAGCACTCGCAGTAGTCACTCCTTAAGTCTAGGCAGTTGAACAATCTCTTCTTCCTGTCTTGTAGTTTGATGAAGCTCTTGGGTTCTTAACTGTCTGTAGAGATCTCTGTCAAACATGACATCAGCCAGTGAGGTAAAAATCTGTTGGAACACATGGGCACACACAGCAGCAAGACTTGTTTACATGCTTGTGAAATGACACAGTGCTGTCCCAGATGATCTCAGAAATATTCGGTGATTAAAACAAAACCTGAGACTGCACATACCTTCTCTATGTTAAGCTCTTCTTAATGAATAGTGTAATATTTATTTTCTATTTAATCCCTTCAGTCTGATGCACCAGAACCAGTGAAGAGGCTCTCCTCATTCAAGGAAATGGGAAAGGAGCTGAGGACTCTTAGTAAAGCTCTAGCTCGTTCAAGGTAAGGGCATCCAGAGCACACAGAAATGAGCCACTGAAGGCTGAAGGAATCTTTGGTTCTGCAGTGGCAGCAGTTGGAAAGAATAGACTTTTGTGCCCCTTATCTGAGGGGTAGTGAGCTATTATAATAAGACATGGATTTGGGATCCTGTATATATATTTAAGCCAGCCAAGTTTGGATAGCAACTGTTATTTTACAGAACTGACCACAGAAAGTAACTGGGTGTGCATGCTTTTCCTAGAAGGTATCTTCTGTTGCCACTAAACAAACTTATGTCTCAGCAGGACATTTCTTATGGTCTCATTTAAAAAACAAAACAAAAACCAGAGAGGCCTATTGAGAGTACGCTTTAGCAAAGAGTACTGTCCCTTTTAGCTACTTGTACTCATAAATGTACTTAGGCTGTGTTGTCACCCATGTTTCATCATTGTCACTGCAGGTAGTGCTTAAATTGAGAAGATTGAGGCTTCAATATGTTTTTCTGTTGCAATCACACATTCTGATTACACTCCAAACTTGCCTACAGAGGCCATTCACTCTATTTTTCTCAGTATTAGCTTAAACAGTTGCTAAACTACATAATAAGTCTTGCAGTAGGTGACTTTAGGGGTTTCTAAATTTTCCTGGAACCTCCTAGCTTTCTTCATGGGAGTGTTAAGCTAAGAAATGAGATTCATTTGCAACTGAAACAGCAAGCAGTAGTACAAAGAGATAATTTACATCTGGCAAGGTTTAGTTACAGCTTGGTGCAAATAAAGCTGACAAATTACCACTGCCAGCCCCAGCAGGGCACAGATTACACAAGTGTTTGCCAGGTTCCTAGACTTTTAAGTCTTTGAATGATTTTCACTCAACGAAAATAGGTGAATTAAGGCAAGCAGCAGTAAGACAGACATCTATATAAAAACTTAATAATTAGGTTAAGTCTAAGCAAATATGGCAATTTATTATGCTAATACATTACATACATTATATTGAAGGCAAATTGCATTGTCTGTCTAAGATTGTAACTGCATACAACTCAAGGAAGATGCAGAAAAGTAGCTTTATTGCATGTAGTAGTGTAGAGGAATCAAAACTTTACATTCTGTAATAATGTAGTGATTTTAAATATTCCCAAATTTTCACATCAGAGCAATTTCTAAATGTTACATTAGTTACTTGTCATAACATTACATTTCACATTCTTCCTCTTTACCCTTCTCTGCCCCCAATTACTTTTATTATCCATTTCATTAGTTCACTTTTAGTGGTTAAAAATAGTAGTAAACCATAAACAGTAACTGCTGTATACTTTGAAGGCTGGATAAGCCATTTTAGTAAAGCATGGTTTGTTTTTGCCATCAATGCACTGTTAGTTATGTCTGACTGCCTGTCTTCAGTGCTGGTTGCTAAACTTCAGTGGGATTGAAAGATTTCTTGATAATCACCTACCAAAGATCAGTTTGCTTCTGGATAGATGAGTTGCAGGCACTTGGAGCTTTCTTTTGGTTGCTTTATATTCTTTATGTTCAAATGAGTAGGACAGCATTACTTGCAGTGTTCTGTAGGATGAAAATTCCCATCACTGTTGGTACCCAAAGGATTGATTTTAGCAAACTGATCTGTAGACATTTGGATGAAGCAAGCTGGACCACTCACTTTATTACAGTTTACAGTTTGAATAAATAAAGTATCAAGACACTGATCCTAGCTCTTGGCTGAGCAGCTGACTTTTATGTACTTAAGTGCAAATCACTTGAACCCTCTGCAACTCTCTCCAGTAAATTGTATCTGAACTAAACTTTGCACAATTATATAGCTTTTAAATTGGTATGAATGGCAGAGTGAATGAGAATTGCCTTCATTACTGATAGTGAAAATTATTATTTTTATTTTTTTATATATAGGGCATATTTTTTTACCTTATTTTGTTGCTCTTATTACCACTATCATGCTTTTAGGGATGTTGCCTAGCTCTCAAGTACATACAAGCATTGTCTTAGTCATCTCTGCAGCACTACTGGGTATTAGGTGGATAAATATTATTACTCATTACTCTCATAGGTAAATTATGGAAGTCAAATTTGGTATGTAAGATTAATTATCTCTAGAAGAGGTACAATTGCAACTTGTATATCTCAGAGAGGTAAATGCATTACTTACTCTTCTAGACTTTAGTGATGCCTCTGTTATTCTGATTTTGATTTTCAAAATTGGCTGACTAAATTAGAAGCTCTAGGGAAAGACTTCTTAAGAGAATCCAGCCCATTTACTCTGGGTGAGTGCAGCTATTTCCTTTACAGATGAAGTGTTTAGTCTAGCCTACTTTTAACTGAAGACATTACTGTTTCCTGCCCCACATTATAATAAATGCAGATTTGCTTTCCCCTGAATTTTTAATGGTAATGTGATTTGCAAAATTATGTTAAATGTAGATTTTTAATGATGTGAATAGATTTGCTCCTAATGTGTTTTGATGTCATCTCTTTTCTCTGAGTGATTAAAACCACAGATTTTAGTCTTTCAGCCCTTCTCACCTCCAGAAGCCAATAGAGCTAAACAGACAAACAAGATTATATTCCTTTCTGTACATGACCAGCAGAATTGTCTCTTATGTCCTGGTCAGTTGTACCTGTACCAAACCCACAGAGGAAAGGCACAGTCTGAAAATNGACACCCACAGAGGATAGTGATCTTGTGCAATTGTTCTTAAATAGCTAGTTTAGCTTGCAGAATCCTTTTTATTGCCAATGGGGAAGACAGAAAGAACCCTACTCCACTTTAATATTCCAAGCAGAGTTTGGAGTGCTTGTAAGTAAGAAAGCACCTACCTGTTAAAGCGTCTCCAACTCTGCCACCTTCTTCTAGGACATGTCAGCAATACTTACTTCTTAGTAACAATTTCAGACTATAGAAAAGGAAATTTTTAGATTTAAGTAAGAGGGGGGGAAAAAAAGGCAAAGTGGAAAATGCAAGAAAGAAAGAAAGAAGAAAATTGGAGTTTTCTTTTCCAGAACAGCAACTTGTAATTTCAACTGAAACAGTCAGGCTAGCAGAACAGCTTGCTGATACATACTACAGGGAATCAGTGAGTACAAATGACCTTTGTGGATTTGGCTTTTGCTGCTTTTCCTCCTCCTGATTGAAAAGGAACACCCAGCAGTTGTCTTAATTGGACATTAATTGATACATATGCACAGGAAGTAGTGCCTGTGATCTTGCAGCTTGTTTGTATGAAAGAGTATAATGGAACAAACTGTGAGGATGTTTTTAATGATCACAGTGACATAGCACAGCAGTATGAATTTTAAAGTTATCTCAAAAATGTTTGAAGGGTCATTACTGAAACAGACTTTGCTGCATTCATAAAGCTTTACTGTTCTACCTTACACATTCAAAGCATAATTAAACTGAAGATAAACATAATTATGACCTCATACCTCCTCTCAGTAATATTCTCTTATACTTTCTTGAGTCCTCCTGTTGATATGAGAGGATGATGACAGAACACTGAGGCTGCTCAAACTATTCATCTTTCAGAAGCATCAGTTGCTGATCCCAAATAGACAATCATACCAGCTCTTCCCTACTGATGAGTTGCACCCAATCACTTTAGGGAGACACTTGTCAGCTCTCAGATGCCATCTTACCTAAACATAGCAGTAAATGTAGAAAGGAATTTGCTTATCTTTGTGCAGCATAAAATGAAAAAAATTGGGAAATCTGTAGGTAATGATCTTTCCTCTTTCTTTTTAGATCAATGCATCTTCCTTCCAGTGGAGATTGCCTATGTAGACACAAAGTAGCTCTGACTTGACTATATCAGATTCAGTGGGTGGAATAGAGTATAGCAGAAAAGACAACACCTTTGTCCTTGAGCATTCAAATATCTTTAGCTTTGAGCTAAGAATTTATTCATTTCTGTTGCTATTCTTACTAAAACTAAGTCAACCCAAAAAGCAAGGTCCTTTGAAAATGCTATTCAGCTCTGAGGGAGAACCTTTCTTATTGCTTGGTTCCAATGATATCTGTAAATGGGATCCAGAAATAATATTAAGTCATCCACACTTGCATGAGGATATAGTGTATGAGAATCAAGAAGGTAGAAGTCTTTATAACTAATAAGTTGTAGAAAGGTGTAGGAGCAGTTACACAGCAAAAGGAATTACCAAAGCATTGGAAGCTTGTAGTTAATCCATAATAAAAGCAGGTTGTGTAGACTAACTCAACCCACCAAGACCATGCAAGTGTACTGGAAATGTTCTTATTTAACATCACCACAAAAATAGTACTTAAAAATAAAGATATTGTTTCATAGAGACTAGCTGAAGATACTTTCTTTGTGTAAAAAAAGAGGTAGGAAATGTGAGTGAAACTGGAAACTGCAGTGACAGTCATTTAAGCATAGGTGCCTGTGTAAAAATGACAAGTTGTGGTCATCCTCAGCTGCTGATGTCTAGGAATCCACAGTTTTGAGTGCAGGCTCAAAGGGGAAGTGTCCATGCCATTCCATGAGCCAGTCAAGCCTTCACTTGCAAAAAGGACATTAAACCTCTGCCCTGCATTTCCTGTCCTTTGAGGGAAATGTCTCCTGTGCATCTGTTTCACTGTGCTGTGCTGCTTAAATAAAACTAAATGTCAAATTGCTGGCAATTTAATCGTGTTCAACTGCCTGCTTTTAATGTTTGAAATTAGAAACTGGATGGCTCTTTAAAATGGTTCAAGTTTCCTGAAGGCAGATCTCTAAAAGTCACTCTGCATGCAGGAAGTGCATGCCTCTGTTAGGGCATTTTTTATGCCTGCAACAACAGTTAGACTATTACCCAAAGAGTACTTTCTCCTACTTCTTTTCCTGCTAGTGGCTGTGGAGCTGACTTCCATACAAAACCATTTCAATGTTGTGGTTCAAATGGCAGCTATGACTGGAAGATTTTAAATGGCAAGAAATGTGTTATTTTTGGAGTTTTGATTATGACCTTGTCTGACCTTACCTGTGAATCTCTACCAATCCTGTTCTAATATATATAGCCAAAAAAAGATGTTAGTGTTTAGAGATGATGCTAAGTTGGTAGTCCTTAATGTGTACAGTGAATCTGTGCCACTCCTTTGAATCTATACCAATCCTGTTTTAATATACATAGCCAAAAAAGATGTTAGTGTTTAGAGATGATGCTAAGTTGGTAGTCCTTAATGTGTACAGTGAATCTGTGCCACTCCTTTGAATCTATACCAATCCTGTTTTAATATACATAGCCAAAAAAGATGTTAGTGTTTAGAGAAGGTTGGTAGTCTTTAGTATGTACAGTGAATCTATGCCACTCCTGTGAATCTATACCAATCCTGTTCTAATATATATGTAGTGAAAGGACAAGAGGCAAGGGTTTTAAATTGGAGAGGAGTAGATTTAAACTGGGCATTAGAAAGAAGTTCCTCCCCACGAGGGTGGTGGAACACTGGCCCAGGTTGCCCAGGGAGGTGGTTGAGTTCCCATCCCTGGAGGCATTGCAGGTGAGGCTTGCCAGGGCTCTGGGCAAGCTGCTCTAGTTGGGGATGTCCCTGGCCACTGCAGGGGGGTTGGACTAGATGAGCTCCAGAGGTCCCTTCCAACCCAAACCAGTCTAGGATTCTATGATATATAGCCAAAAAAGATGTTAGTGTTTAGAGATGATGCTAAGTTGGTAGTCCTTAATGTGTACAGTGAATCTGTGCCACTCCTGTGAATCTATACCAATCCTTTTCTAATATACATAGCCAAAAAAGATGTTAGTGTTTAGAGATGATGCTGAATTGGTAGTCCTTAATGTGTACAGTTTACTGGAAGCTACAGTGGTTTCTGTAGAAGCAAGGAAGAGAGGCAATGTAGAGTTAAGCTGCAGAGAAGAGGCAGAGGCACTACTAACTGAGAAGGTGAAATGTTTATCTGCCAATATTAGTTTCTGGTATATTTATTACTTCTTAATGTCAGTTGCTTGGAAACCAGTGGTTTGTGCCCTTTTGCTGCTTGGCAGAAATCACTCTAATTGGCATGTTGGCAGTTTGCAGCATTTTGGGTGTTTTTTTTCCAGAAGCAAAGATTTTTCTTCTACATGAATTATGGTTCACATTAATTAGACAGCAGTCATGGGCAAAGGCAGCCATTGAAGTGTATGGATGTATGAAGCATTATCTCTATTATCAATCACTGAAAAACCTGCTGTTCCCATCAACACTGCTGCCTTTCCAGGCTGTTCATTTCAGTTTCAATCTCCTTTGCTTTTGTGCAAAAAAATGTTTGTTTATATTTGAAACTTGATATGTGGAAGTAGTTCATTGTTTAGTAGATTTTTACTGTCTAAATACAACAGCCTAATCCCACATATTATAAAAAAAATGACACATTGTCACTGAATGTTTGAACAAAACAAACACTTCAATGAATTTTCTATTATTTAGTAGTAAAATGCCATTGCTCTGTAAATACTTTTATGTGGGAAGGCAAAACACTAGATCATGAGGAGTGATTTCTACTTTCACATGAAAATCTTAAACCAGCATTGTTTCCTGGTAGAGGATCAGGGACCTCAGTGAAGATCCACTTAGGAAGCAGTGAGTTTGTATTGGTAATACAAACCTGAGCTTATTACTGTACATTCCTACAGCAAGAAAATGAAAAGCTCAGAAATCTCAATGATTTTTTTTCTTTTGAAATTTTATTCATAGTTTCCCCACAGCTTTTTGGAGAGCAATTTAAAGCAAAGCCTTGAAATCTCTCAGATATATTTTTCTACCCTTTACCAGTACAAAGCTGTCTTTATACTGCTCTGAAAGTCCTTCCTCCACTCACTTTTGTTTAGGTTCTTCTCCACAAACACCAAGAGCTGGAAACTGACATGTTCCTACCCCAAAGAAAACTTTTAGATGTAGATCAGCAGGAATGGGAGTTACACAGTGGCACACATGGAGGGCTGGGGATGTGTGTGCATGTCCTTGTGTTCTGGGACCTCTTAAAAGCTAAGTTGTTGCCCCCCATTCTTTCTAGGTTGAGAGGAACATATCTCCAAATAAAAATAAGCCAATTTTTCTGTATATTACTCTTCATACCTTGAGGTAGCCAAATATGTTTGTGCTGCTCAGTGTTAGAGAACCTCCTCATTTTTAGAGTAGAGGTTCTGCCTCATTTCACAATGGAAGCAGCACCTTCTGGAGTCTTTGTAGCTAATTGAAAACCACTCTGAGAGATCTTTAAATATGCAGTAAAACATCAATACATTCACCTGGTGACTGAAGATCTTTATTTCCTGCTGCACAACCACAGGTTTACTCATGTCTTATTTTAACTTTGCTTGTTTCTTAACTCCATGGTCAGATTTTCATGTAACAATATGCATCTTTCTCATTATGCAGAGGCTAGTTTTCTTTTAAACAGAGACATTTGAGTATGGAATATTGTAGTTGTCTGCAGGAGAGTAAAATGGGAATCTAGATCTGAAGTAATGTGGATATTCAAGATGATTTCTATGTCTTCAACTACTCAAGACAGATGCTGATATGGTAGTGCTTTAGATCCTTTCCAGAATGGTTAATGATTCAGTGTGGTAAATGATCAGATACATCTGAGTTTCTCTGGGTTAGTAACTACATTTAATAGATTTTGATGTCATTATCATCTGTTCTTCACTGAGTTTTAGAAGACCAGATGTGTGAATATTTATCCATTTTATTCTTACTGGGTAATTACTCAACCATTTGATGGGAGTCGTAATCGGTGTATTCCTGATTCTCCATTGCCTTATGTGTATGTTTGGTTCTCAAACTTGGCTGTAAACACTACCAGCCTGGATTGGTTAGACATTAGATATTCATTTGGTAGGTATTAGATATTGTGAATAGTTGCAAGCTTTTTCTTGTCCACGTGCTAAACTTTTCAGGAGCTNGGCTCCAGAACTGGACCCAGTATTCCAGTATTTCAGAAGATGTTTGGTGTGTGCACCCTGCAATAACTCACTGAGTATCTCTTACATGCCCAATGCACTAATTCTCATTTACAGTGAGTCTGCCTTACATCACTCAGGAAATGTGTGTGAAGCAGACTTAATGTAAATAAATTTGGGACATACTGGCATAGATTACAGTGCTGAATGTAAGGCACTGAAGAACTGAGATAAATAGTCAGCAGCTCCAGTATTTATTGATAAGAGAATGGAGCAGATTCTCCTCTGGGATAAATCAGTATCACTGTTGATTTACAAGAGATGCAGAGTTTGCTCTCCTATTGTTCTGTGTGTGCCTTTCAAAGAAGAAAAGCGCTGTGTGCACATGGATTTTCTTTTATCTTAGCATTTCCTGCTGGTTTACAATTATTAGCTATTTAGATGTTACAGCACCTTGTCAGAAAGTTAAGGGACATATGAGAATTACTACAACAATAGCACAAGTGAAGTCTGATGTGTGTTAATGCACAAAGACACAACATAGTGTTTTGGGGGACTCAACTGTTAAAAAAAGTGTCCCTTTTCCAGCTGAAACATCAGTGAGAACAAATGATGCTTAATCAGCTGAAATCTGATGAGAATGGAGGTGTTGATGGTTGTGCTCCTGCAGAGTTGCCATAGGATCCCTAATAACTTTAGGTGGTCAGGGCTTCCATTTTATTAGATGTTCAAAAAGACAAACCCTCCAGCACCACAGTGCCCCTTGAAACCAGGTAAGGGCATAGAGTTCAAGTTTAATCCAAATGAAGCAAGCTTGCTGCTCTCACTGCTTCCTGCAGTGGCTATTTCTTTTTGAATTCTTTAGGATCCAGATACTTCTCAGCCTCATTTGAGATTTGTGATGGGATCACAGCTCAGGATGGCATGGCTGAGGAGCATTTACAAGAATGATACTGGGCTTTAATCCATGGGTTTAGTCTGCAGTGTTCAGAATACAGTTTTTTGCTGTATTTACTGTAGTTTCAAAGTTGCTGCCTCTTGTGCTTTCTGTTTTATATAGAATTGAATTATTGGTATTACTTTTTCTACCATAGAAAATATTTACTCAGAATGCTTTTAAGTGGCAGCATAGATAAAACTGCACTTGCTTTTCACCTGAGAAGCCTTAGCTTGTACTCAGTTTGTCACTAGTACAGCAAGCTGATGTGCCCAGCTGATACTTGCAACACCCTTGGTAGGGTCTGGCCTTATGCCCAAAGAGGAGCTTTTACTGGTCTAGTAGCAAGTTGTTGCAGATGCAGATTGAAATGCTTTTATGAAAATATAGGAAATGACATTTAGAAAGCCTGTGCTCTTCCTGGCTTTCAGAGCAATGCCATGTTGGCTTCGTTTGTGTTTACAGTTGGCCATAAGCCTCTGCAAAAAGGCTAAATTCTTCCTCTGTAGCATCTGGAGCAGGAGATGTTCTGTTATTGACATAAAGTTTTTATCCATTAAGATGAGAAAATTGAATAAGCTGTTTTATGAAATAGTGGCTACAAATTTCCATGATCAAAGAAACGTGTGTAGTTTGATAGATACCCTGTTGTTTTACTTGCAGCTCACAATATGTGTTTATAATGATAACAATGTAACATTCAGCCTTAGAGGGGCAGGAACCAGCTAGTATAAAGACTGCAGCTTTATTGCACCTCAGTAAGAGTCAATGAGGCTGAAACCCCCCATAACACCACTTGCTGTAGTGAATACAGTTGCTTAGGAGTGGAATAGCCACACAGGAGTGCAGCCTTCTGCCCATCCTCCTAGCAATTCTGCTCAGGCTGGAGTTATACCAGCTTACCCAGGCAGGGATTTGGCATCACATATTCAGGAGTGCATCTCATTCCTTTAGGAAACCATCTCCCACTGGATTTGTTTATGTACAAAGTAGATGTGAGGTTGTTAACTCTAAAGTTTGATCTTCTGGACAAATGCATCCTTAGGATGATTCCTTTGAATTTAGTGAAGATAACCCAATGTACTTAATCTGTATCTAGACAGAAGGTAAAAAAAAACCTGTCAGATATCTAGCTTGTCTTCATCCTGATGCAGAGGTTTCTGGAATAATTATTATTATTTCCTCATGTTTTTCTAGCATCTAAATTATAATTAAGACAAATCTATGATTTCTTTTTATTTTGTGAGTCATTTCTTAGTCAAAGAAAGGCACCAAGAATCTTGAATCTTATCAGTAAAAGTTCAATTGTCCAATACTTTAATGGTCTTGTACTGCAATTAACTGTTGACCTTGAGTCCCTAAGGGATATGAGAGTAACTTAGTAAATGCACAGTTACACCAAGCACTAAAAATATGCTCAATTCTGTATGTCTAGTACACTACTAGGTCACTCCTTTTGCATATGTCATTGACCCTTAGCTAGAGTAATATATTCCTGTAGAGAAAATTTGAAGTATTATTACTGCTTAGGAAACTCTTCTGGTTTTCCTGCTGATAAAGATATTACTTAGAAAAATAAGACAAATCCTTTTGTCTGTGTGGCAGTTGAAAATCTGTGTTGTGACTACAGTTGACTGAAGCTCAATTACTTTAATAAATGTGTTCCAAATTTCATCTGAATTACATTTGCATTTTAATGAATTATTCTCACCGACTTGTCAAATAGCCTAGCTAAATTTATAAAGTTATTGTATAAACAGGGTATTGTGATACTAGAGTTTAAATGGAGAAGTAGTTGATGTCTTATTCCAGCAATATACTGTTCATCTACAGTGTAGAAAAGTATGTTGGTCACCTGGGTATTTAAAGTTTGGATTTATTTTATTGTTTCCCTGACAAGAGTCCCTGAACCTTTAGGGCCATTCATAAATATCCCAGAAAGAGTTCTCTGGAATTATAAGAGAATTTCTTTTTTTTTTAGAATCAGGTAGTTATTACAGCTTTTTTCATGTGCTGCATTTCTTTTCATTCTATTTTATTTCTTTTTTCATCCTTGGAGAATGTAGAGCTACTTTTTGTAAGACCTGGGATTTCACAAGTGTGCATAATGTTTCCTATTCCCATGGGTATCACTCCATTTGGTATACACATCTTAAAGCCTTCTATATTAGATAAAGCTAAAAAAGGCACTGATTGTATTTGCCATTTATGCATTTTTCCCCAGTAAGACTGGTTATGGCTCTTAGTGTAGAAACTTTCTGGTTTGTAACTCTCTTTCTCTAGCACTTGTCTTGGGCTCATGTAATAACCTTATTGTTCACTCTTTGTGGCATTATGATAAGCATCTCCAGCAGGAGGATTGATCTTCAAGAAGGAATACTTAGTGCATGCAGAAGTGGGGAAAAAGCACTCTGAAGGGGGAAAACTGTTTTTACATACAAATATCTTGGTAATTGTCAGAAAGGAGAGAGAGAAAACTACTGGAAAAGCACATAAAGCAACAATTTGAGGCCACTAAACTTTTCCTACCATTCTAAGATAAGTCTGTTTAGGAAAAAATACTAGTTTCTCTTATGAAAAACATTGAGCCAGTCTGACATGACTCTGAAATTCTTACTTTTTCCAAAGCATGCTGCAGTTCTTATCAGGGACATCTTTTTTTATCTTACCTTTTTAATTTTTTACTTTTTCCAAAGTTAGTGTAGAAGTAAGTAGCAGATGGGTTATCTACCTGAACTCCTCAACTGGAAATGTTTTCAGGCTTGTATTTATGGCTGCTGGACTTAAAAATTAATGTTAACAAACCCAAAAACCCAATCCCTAAACCATTACATTGTGCAAGCAGTTTTTCATCAAGGGAAGCAAGGAGGGAGTGAACTGCTTCCCTTTAGACTAGTGAATTTGGTGTCTGAAATTTGCACCCTATATGACCTTCAGGTGCTTTAATACACATCTGGTAAGAACAGGGAGTTATTACTTGTCAGTAAAACAAATGAGGCCCAGCTTTCAAGCTTAGATTGTGTTTGAAAGAATCAATACAGTATGATGACAACTGATTCAAAAGTCAGCAACACATTAACTTAAAGGGATGTGTCCTGTGCCTGGACAGCCTGACTTGGAAACATTTTAATCAAAGGCTATAGAACAATTCTGTGCCATATCCCTTTCATTGCCCTAGCTCACCTCTTATATTTTTCTCTTTTTGCCTTTGTTGCTCTCCTACAGGGAGTGCATTAAGATTTCTTCTTTATTTTCTTCTCTTGCCTGCCTTTTGTCTTCAGCTCACTCAGAGACTTCACTGGCGCTTTCTGTGTTACTAACAATGCAGCCTTCTGACAGCAAGTGGAATTTAGCAGCTAACAGGTAGCTTCAGGGCAGTGTCTGTCAGGCTGTGACAAGTGAGTTAAGACACTGAGGAGCCCACTGGTCAGTTGGCTGCTATAAATCAGAATTAGGTGGAGAGTTCTTAAATCAAGTAGTGGACAAAGTGATGCAGAGTTCAAGACATCCAGGAGTTAACCACTGCAGTGCTGAGAGTGGTAAGGGAAAGATCTCCCAATTCATACTGGGGTGCTGTTGTCCTTTGTTATTGTATTGCAGAAGGAAATACTAATGCTGACCTCTTGAATAATGGAAGAATGAGAAATCTCTATCAAAAATTAAGGTGGTGGGCAATAAAGAAATTAATTTGATAGTGTGCCTTTAGTACACTGACCAGCCTGTGATGATTTTTGGCAGGCATCATCTCAATTCTGTGAAGCAAGGTGGAGAATACTTTCATATACTTCACCAAGAATCACTGGAGAGGAAGAACCCACTGAAAGCAGACCAGGAGGCTCAGGGCATGAGATGGAGAACTGAGTTCCAGCCACCCAAATACTGCTCTGATGCAGAGGACTCCGAGGAAGAAATAAGCATGTAAGTCAGCTCTGAGGGCTTTTGGTGGTCTGAGGACACTGGTTTTAAAAGAGACAGTTTCCAGTTCTGTCATTACTTGATATTGAGGGAGAATATTACTACTTGTGTGAACTAGACAGAGAACATACTTAAGATCTGGGTAAGTGAGCAGCTGTCAACTTAGCAAGTGTGGAAGAAATAATGAGGAGGACGTTTAGAAGGCAGAAGGTTAGTGACCTCAGGAAAGGTTTCATAGCCAACTCAGAACTGATGCTCTGAGGAGAAACAGAGGAGGCCTGTTGAATCTGTGCCATGCTTTTGTTCCCACAATGGGACCATAGCATTAAGAATAAAAAAGAATTGTATTCAGCAGAATAAGCAGCTTGCAGACTGGATTTCTTTGCTGCTTCAGACCTACCTTCTTCAAGTTTTCTCTCCATTTGATGATTAATCTTCAATCCTTTGGCTCACACTGGTCTTTTCAGTGCATCTCGAATGCCTGTGCTAATGCTGTAGTTGTCCTCCATTTGTCAGCCCTCACTAGGTGATGAGATGATTAAATACTATTTTTTGACTTCAGTCTTTGTCCTTTCCCACAGTTGCTCTCTAACAGAAGACCTGAGGAAGTCAGGGAAGAGGAAAAAGATAAAATTATGCGCTTTCACTCCTGTTCACAGCAGTGTCTTGATTCCAAATCCCCCTGGAACAAAAAGGTATGTTTGAGGGCAGATTTATGGCCTGCCCTCTTTGGTAGGACATAAGCAATATTCACAGCAACCCAGACCCATAACACATACCTAGAGCTACATACTGCAGCCTAGACTGCAAAAACATGTATTCTGAGTATTTCTAGAAGTTTATGGTGAGGTAGTCTGTCTTTACAAATAGCAACTGTTAAATTCTACCTGTGTATGACTGAATCCTAAAGTTACTGACAACTCTGTAGTGTGCATGTACATAAGCACACATCATTTGTCTTGCTGGTCTTGACTCAGCAAATTCTAAGTTGCATAAACTCTACTTATTTGCTATAGCTTTCAATATTAGGCTTGTTTTAAGGTAAGACTATAAAAAATTAAAATTTCATTTGTCTAGTTAAAAAAAAAAGTAGGCCTATGAAAGAATAGAGGGAGAAGACAGTACATGTACTGTATGTGCTTCTGTGTATTTTGTGTTAGTCACTGATACACCAAATCTATTCTAAGTTCATGAATACAAATGCTCATCAAAAATGTCTTTACATATTTATGTTGCCATTTGGGAAGCTAAAATGCCAAAGGTAAGATGGGTCCAACATATTTGTTTAACATATATGTTTAGTCTGGAGAAGAGGAGGCTGAGGGGGGAACCTCATTGCCCTCTACAACTACCTGATAGGAGCTTGTAGAGAGGTGGGGGTTGGCCTCTTCTCCTTAGGAACTAATGACAGAAGCAGAGGGAATGGTTTGAAGTTGAGACAGGGTGGGGTTAGATTGGAGATTAGGAAGAAATTCTTTAGAGAAAGAGTGGTGAGGCACTGGCACAGCCTTCCCAGGGAGGTGGTGGAGTCTCCATCCCTGGAGGTGTTTAAGAAATGTGTAGATGTAGTGCTCCAGGACATGCTCTAGTGAGGGCAGGGCTTGGGTGGTTTGTTCTGTTTGGGTTTGTTTGTTTTGTTTTTGTTTTTTTGGTTGGACTCTGTGATCTGGGAGGTCATTTCCAGCCATGAATATTCTGTGATATTATACTCACACATTGTTTTTACTTAAATGCAAAACTTAGAAGTTACTGCAAAATCCAGAACCCCTAAGAATCTATGCTATAAAGGGATAAATGCTGGAGTCCTCATAGGTATGAAAGGACTGAGCACATCACCAAGAAAACTTCCCATCCAAAAATATGCTTTTTTAATATAGAGTTATGTATCAACTTTACAAAAACCTTGAGAGGTGTCTAGAACTCACTGGGACAATGCAAAAAGCCATTGCTACAAAAATACTTAGCTCTTTCAGCCAACACAAGGCCAGTTTGTTTCCCTGACTCTGTGTCACACAGTTGTCTCTCCTTAACAGTGAACATCTTTTCCGGCAGCTGTGTGCCATTCACTGGCTTTTGGAATCTTTGACTCTTGGATCCTGCAGTTTGATGCATTCTATATTAACTTGTTGGAATCCAAGGTATGTGTGCCATGCATGAGAGCAGACAGAATGAGGAGTTTGGTATCTTGAGCAAACAGTGCACGCTGGCAGCCCAGAAGGCCAATGGCATCCTGGGCTGCAGCAAGAGAAGCGTGGCCAGCAGAGCCAGAGAGGTGATTCTGCCACTGCACTCTGCTCTGCTCACACCTCCTCTGCAATACTGGGTCCAGTTCTGGAGCCCTCAACACACAAAGGACATGGAGCTGATGGAGCAGGTGCAGAGGAGGCCACGAGAATGCTCAGNGGGGGGTTGGACTAGATGAGCTCCAGAGGTCCCTTCCAACCCAAGTGATTCTGTGATCTTTTTGTCCTTTATATGTTGTTGTTTCTCTTCTTTCAAGTAATAATTATTTGAGTGAAATGTCATTAATCCTGTGCTGTGCAAAGCAAATAAATATTGCATCCATTTTGCCCCCCATGCAGTCAGCAGGAGGCAAACCAGTAGCACAGCACGGACCTGTAAGCTGCAGAACTAGGAGAAAATACTAAACTATCTGAGCCAAATTTAGTTATGTTTTCTTTCACTTTTCTCTTTTGGTTAATAATTATAAAATACATGTAGTAGTAGAGGTGTGTATATTCCTGTAGCTGTCTCTTGGAGGGTTGTCCCAGGGAACTCAACAGAACTTCCATATACATTAGAATTAGAGAACAAAGCCAGCTAGTCAGTCAAATTTAGTAGCTGGTTTTAGTCTGTCAATTATGTATGACAGCAGTGGGTACTTGTAAAGATGCATTCCTTCTGAACTTTTATGCTGTTAAAAGTAAATACTAGTTTAAGTTCCAACATTTTTAGTCAATATAATCATGTTGGCATAACATGTATTTAAATTATTCATGAGTGTTTGGTAAAGCAATGAATAGTTTATGCTCTGATTTGCAGGGCAGAGCTCTTCAAAGCTGTTCTATCTGTGTATTCTCAGTCAAGACAAACTGTGCCATTTACTCTCCATTTACTGCATTTCTTAAAAGAACTTATAATAAAAGCAAAACTCCCAGAATGGAAAACTAATTAAATTGTTTTCTCTTAGGGAGCCTGGTGGTTGTAAAAAAACAGGAAAAGAAATGGAAGAGGAAAAGATAGCAAGAAACATGTGGAAGCTCTTTAATAAAAGCACAAAGGTAACTTCATTGTTAAGATCTTCCTTGGGACCTAATCCAACTTTCTAAGTATTTGTTTTGTTGCTTAATTGAACTCCATGATCCCACAGTTAATGCTCTGGATCTTATGTCTGCAGAACACTTGTCTCTCTCTAGGTTTTGAAGAATAGCAATTTGGTAGTAGGTAATA
Source organism: Bucco capensis (assembly GCA_013396975.1). Classification (NCBI taxonomy): domain Eukaryota; kingdom Metazoa; phylum Chordata; class Aves; order Piciformes; family Bucconidae; genus Bucco; species Bucco capensis. The sequence continues at coordinate 484,150 of VWZO01001581.1, read as the reverse complement.
GATGAGCAGTATGGAGCTGATTGAAACCTCTGGCTTGGTCTTAGTAGTAAGTAGCAATATGGGGAAAAATTCCCTATTGGGCTAATACATGACTAGTCTGTTGTTTGCATTTGCCCCTTTTCTTGTGACCCAGAGTCACACTGCAGTACTTGTTCACACAAATAGGTCTGTTTCAGTCAAGGATTTCAGACTGGTGTCTTGGGGGCCTTATTCTAGTAAGTTCTAGTCATTAATATTTGGTTTCCTTTTTTACACAGAATTTAAAGCTAAATTCAGAAATAAATTCCAAATGTTGAGGCCTTTAAAGAAAGCAAGATTCACTTACCACATTAAAAGAAATGCCAAATAAAAGAGAAAGCAAGCAAATCAGATGAAAGCCTTTTAAAAGAAAAAGAAGTTAATACCTGAAAGGAAATTAAACACTAGAAAATTATCTCTAACACTTGGTAACTGTTTTGTTATCTTTCTGAAACCACAGAAAGACTTTTCATTTTTTAAACTGTTCAAGTGGCTGGAGGAAAATGAAGGGGGAATGAGTGATGATTAGGAGCATAATGAGGAACTCAATAAAGAACCAGTGGGTTTCTTACTTTGTAGCATGTCTTACAGTTTGACCTTCAGCAGTTTGCTTAAGCTTTTAGTTCTTTGCTTTGTCCTCTGTAAGGCTAAATTAAACATGTTTTGTGAAGTGCTTTTAGAACCCCAGGTGATGCACTCTTAGAAATATGAGCTGCTGTTTACATGCAGGCTATTTGCTCTTATCATTTGTCAACACATGCAGCTCCTGCCCTCATGACATAATATTTTAAATGGTTCAATAGAAGATTATGATTTCTTTTAAGGAATAAGCAGCAGAAGTTGTGCAACTTTTAAAAGACAAAGCTTATGGGTTTGTGCAAAAGTTCTCTTAGCAAACAGAGGGAAAGTCAGCAAATCACATAAATAATAGTTGTTTCTAAACATGAGGCTTTCTGATTTTTACATGCAGTACCACTGTGCAAAGAAATTCATCTCTAAAGCACAATACAGAATACTTAGCAAGAAGATGAACAGGACATCTACTCCAAGTATCTCTCGCTGTAGCAGTCTGTCATCTATCCATGGTCAAACCCCTTGGGGCAGTGAAATTTCCACTGTGCTTTGCTCTGAAGACAGTGTCAAGATTAATGCAGCTTCATCTGATGTTATGAGTGAATCAGCACAAGCTAAAGAAAAACGACCTCTTTTCCCCTGTAAGTAACTTTTCTTGACTGCCAGTATCAAATAGAATTGCTTTCAGTGTTACTAGGGAGAACCTATATCAAAGACATTGCTGGATGTACCAGTTTATTTCTCTTCAGGCATATGGAACTTTATACAAATCTCTCTGTCTGTAGCTATTTTTTTTTTTAAAGACAATATAATCCCATGTGAATATTGAGGGTTTTAATTAATACTCAGTTACAGCAGTGGTGTAATCAGACTGTCAGCCACATCTGTAAGGTCCAACAGGCAGTGAAAATAGTGAAATGTTCTCTGCCATAACCAACTGATCCTCTGAATATGTATATGTTTAACTTAGGGGTTTCTTATTCTGCATTCCTCCTTCTCAGTGGTTACATGCACTTGATAGACCTGACAGAACAGCTTGTTAGCTCTGCAATGTGTTTCAGTACAAAGCAAGGTAATCTTGAGTCTTTTCCCTTCCTTCTAAGTAAAGCTGAACCAGAAAAAAAAGCATGTTAGCAGTTACTACTGCTAATTACCTTTTAATTGATACTGATATTGATATTATCATCATTAGGCTGATATCATGCTCTGCTAGACTCTAAATTACCACTCAGGAAGGAGCTGTTAGAGTCATTTGGGATAGTTCTGTGAATGTTCAGTAGCTATCAAAAAGGCAAGACAAACCCTAAGAGTGAAGTGGAAGACAAAGCAGAAAACACATTATGCAAAAATACTAATTGTTTTTGTATGTGCTTCTTCAGTTCCAGTCCTTCCAGTTCAGACAAGCTGGTATCAGAAGTAATAAAGTTTGGTGGGAAAAAAAGTGGTGATGTATGTTAGAGACAGAGAACAGCTTCCAGATGAGAAGCAATTAAACAGAATAGGGCTCTTCAGTGCAGAAAAGAAATGGCTGAATACACAGTTATGACACATCTCTGTAACACCATAAAGTGCAAGGAGAAAAGTGATTAGGGAGTGGTTATTCAGAAGTTCCCTTCACACTAGATTTATGGCACACCAAATTAAATTATCTGGCAGCAAACTTAAAGCAATGGGAGGAAGTGTTTTCAAGCAACATGATTAAACTTAGGAGTTTATTGCTATAGTACATTGCTGGAAGTATATTCAAGTCAAAAAGCAATTTAAATGAATAAACAGTAAAACCATTAATTGCTTTTAACTGTAAAGGAGTGGACACTTTCTCTGGGTCTGACAGACATTCATATACAGGCTGCCAGAAAATAAGTGGATATATCAGGAATATGATGTGCTACTATCATATACTAGCTACACAGCTGCTGCTGTCTGTGGCACTGAGCACAGATGAATGGCCTTCCTATGACATGAATGGGAGTAGTGGAGCTATAATTCCAAGCAGTTTGTTTATAGATGTAGGTGAACAATTGGTTTGTGTGTGAGATGAGATTTGAAAATAATCTTTAGAGCTGTAAGAGCTTGGAGCCTCTGTTTGCTGTCATCGTGGCTAGGCTTGGCGAATGAAGCTCCAGGGAGGGCTCCATCCATCCTCCTCCTCAGTGCCTTTTCCAAGCGTGCTGATAAAAAGAGGATAGCAGATAGCACCCTCGAGCCTGCACTGTGGATTTTTTTTAGGTGAGACACAGCATGCGCAGAGCTGGACCTACCCTTCAGTCCTAAGGTTCATCTGCCAGGGCCTAGCAAGCTTGGACGCTGGCAGCCAAGTCCTTAGGATGGAGGTTTAACCTCTTAGCTGGAAGGCCTTCCAGGGCTAAACGAGCTCCATCTGCCCGGGTTTGGAATCAGAGTTGTCCTTCTCCTAGGATGACTGCCAGAAGGCTAATGAGCTCATCCTACCCATCCAAGGATTCTAGGAACATGGGTATCACTCCCCACACTTTCCCGTGGGCAATGAGTTTAATGCTCCCTCTGCTGTGGGCACAGTTATGGCACCAGGGGCCACAGGAGACCACAAGGGATTTTCAGACTGTGCCTGCTGTTTGCTGTGGGACATGAAGAAATAGCTTGCAGTATGTGTGGGGTATGGGAAGGATGTTCAGTGCAGCCTTTGGAAGAGCATCTATCACATGATTGCCTGTGATTTCAGGGGACTGGCCTGAGTCACCAGTCTAGTCCTCTCGAGGATTCTCTTTCTAGCTCTAAAAAAGATGGGAAGTTAGTTTCTGCAGAGTGGCTCTGTAGCAAAGGTTGGATTTTGTAATGAATTCTGAAGCTGCTAGAATCATGTTTAATGCAGGATTCTTATTATAGGATGCTTCATGGGCAAATCAGAAATTGATAACAAGTCCAGCTGCTCTGTAGGCTTGCACCACAAATTCATAAAGCTTCATGTAATGCATCCAGACTTAATTTTGAGAGCACACACAACCCTAACCCACACACATGCGCATATATATATATCTATACATATATATATAGATATATATACTTCAGAAGTGGGAAAGAGATTCTGTAGTAGGCAGCTAATCAGTAGATACAGCTGAGTGTGAGTCTTACAGAAAGATTTCTTTTAAGGAAAGAATTCATAACTCTATAAAGCCTTTTGTCCAACTGTAATTTTAGATGCTGTTGTTTAGGGACTGCTGCTGTGGAATGTCTGCTTATGCAGATTCAATTTTCAGGGCTGTTGGCTGAGTGAGGACCTGTACCAGTCCAAAAGTTTAAATGTTACATCATGTTGATAGAGGTAAATATGGAAGGTGCAGTTCTTGTAGCTGTGGTGTAAGAGCAGGTCACTGCTGGGACAGTCTCATTTATCATTCAGTCCCCCCCTAATCAGTCAAAGCTTCTACAAAGCAGATTAGTGTTTTAAGCTTGCTTCATTCACCAAATGGAGAACTGGAAGAAGTCCTAATGCTACAAAATGGAGGGCAGAGAAGTACTATGCCCTCCTTGTGTTGTTCAGTCAAAAAGAGGAGCTTTATCTTTGTGGGATTAGCCCTGGTTTGCTTCCTGTCATCTCCCTCCAAACTCTGCCAGCAGTGCTGCTTTCAGGACCAGATTTAGACAACTGATTTTGCAGAAAATATGAAATGCAGCCACTGCTTAGTTAGCACTCTCCACCAAAACACTGTTACGTGTCAAGTAGATGGGTTTCAGATGTTCTGCTACTCAATCTGCCCAAGTGGTAACCATAAATAGAAAGGACTGGATTCTTCTAAGAAGGGTTCTGACACTGCATGCCAGGAACAGATGCGATTTCTATACAGCTTTAGCTGAGGCTGAGCAGAGGCTCCCTCCCCATGTCAGGACTAGGTTCCAAACCCTGTGGGGCTCAGCCTTTGTGTTCAGACTGCTCCAAGGTCCAGTGGCACAGCCAAGCATCTTACAGACTTACACCTTGAGACTAGCANGAGGGGAGAAGAACCTTTCTGGCTCTGCTGGCCACGCTCCTCTTAATGCATCCTAGGATGCCATTGGCCTCTTGGCCACAAGGGCACATTGCTGCCTCATGGGCATCCTCCTAGCCACCAGCACTCCGAGAGCTTTTTCCCCAGGGCTCTTCTCCAACAGATCAGTTCCCAGTCTGGACTGATCCATGGGCTTGTTCTTTCCCAGATGCAGTACTTTACACTTACCCTTGTTAAATTGCATTAAGTCTCTCCCTACCCATGTCTCTAACCTGTCCAGGTCACTCTGGATGGCAGCACAGCTCCTGGTGTGCCAGCCACTGCTCCAAGCTTGGGATCATCCACAAACTTGCTGAGGGAACACTCTACCCTTCATCCAAATCATAGGGGAGCTATCATTAGAACCAGGCAATGCTAGAGCATAGAACTTTCTGACTTGGCCTTCTTGAAACTCTCCTGGCAACAGCTAATAGAGGATCTTTGTTAAAGCATGATTCTTAAAATTTGATCCTATTAGCTGGTGCACAGCAACTAGTTCCATCCATATCTTCCATTTATAAATTCACAGTGTAATGTTCAAATCTGCACTTTTAACAAGTTAGAATAGTTTGTGTTGCTACATAACACAGTCAACATTCAGCAGACATTTTCTACTATCCTGTGCGTGGAGCTTCACAAAAATGTAGGAGAAGGTCCTTTTGAATTTGGGGATTAAAACTTCAAGGTGTTGAGTGCTCAGGAAAATGTCACTTATTACCATGTAGGACATATTGAACACCTCAGAGGATGACTTAGAATTTGACAGCTAACCCTGGGGTTTTTAATAACAAGAGTGACAGTATTTTGCCGCATGAGTGATTGGAGGGAGTAATGCAGAGAAGATGGCTGCTTCAGTATCTCTCCAGGGGTTTGGTATCAAAGCAGGAATGAAACAGCACTGGGAGGGAAAACAGTAAGTTAAATTGGCTTTCAGGTATTCAAGGGAAAGGAGAATATAAGCATTCTCACTACAGTGGAAAGCAGAAAGAGAGTAAAGAGTGTTATTAGTGAGAGAGACCTGCACAAAGGTGGATAATCTGGAAGCTATAGCCAATGAAGGGCTATTTAGTGGATGCTGATACATAGAGAGGTAATTAGATATCTGTTAATGTTAAATGTCTTACATTCCATATGACATTTAAAAGAAGACTGGTAAAGTGATACAGTAGGCTTAAAAAATCCAGAAGGCTTGACAGTTTATGCCAGTAGGATGCTTAACAGCACAGTACAGGAAATGAAAATAGACTTTCTGCAGAGTTTGTTCAAATATACCTATTTTTCCAATACACTATTTTTATAAGCATCTAATATAAAAAATACATAGTAACTTCTATTTGATGGGATGCTTTTACACCACCTGAAGAACAAAGCTTATGTTTTAAGAAGTGATGAGTGAATTGGGTGCATTAGTATTTGAGTACTTATCTTGAACCCTCTTCAAAATGCTGGATTTTTTTCAAGTAACTTAGTTTTTAGAAATACTAAATGGCAGGTTTCTTAAGGATAGCATATTCAGGCTAGCATATATGACATCCTCTCTGCAAGAAAGAGAGGAATGCACTATTCAGTTGGCATGTTTTTACAGAAACTTTTTATCAGCCTTACAGAAAATCATCCAGCTAACACATGAAACGATGCCTAAAGATGTCCATAAACAAGAAAGTATGCTTCAGAAGATTGCACAGCAAAGGTATGTTACCTGATGGGTTCCTTTCTGTTGTTTTTCCCCCTAAACAACCGAATTCAGCATTCTGTGTGAATTCACTGATACAAAGTGGGTGGCAGAACAGCCCACTTTACTGCTGTGAAATCAATATATATTTTCTGGAAAATAGTCCATGAATCTTGCCTCTGCAAACAGAAGAGATGTTTGCATCTCCAGCTCCAGTGTAGAAAAAGCAGTGTTCTATCTTATTCCTGTAGAACTGTTCCTAGCTTTGCATTTTTCAGTAGTCTTTCTGTAGCAACTGCAGCTAAGCTAAGCTGTGTTCCCTCATTCCTCACTTCTGTGGTGGCTTCCACAAGTGCAAGATCAACATGACAAACCATTCCTACAACTAGACTTTGCTGAAGGTTTGTAAGTTGAGTTGAGGTCAAGAGAAGGAAATTTTGTACTAGGATAGCTCGNAATGCTCCCTCTGCTGTGGGCACAGTTACGGCACCAGGGGCCACAGGAGACCACAAGGGATTTTCAGACTGTGCCTCAAGAATGTTTATCAGCACCTGTAAAATTGTTCACATTCTGGAGAAGGCATCCATTGTACACTATTTTAAACCTTGTTGTGCCTTACAGTGTGTTGTCAGTGGTGCAGAATTCTGGAGTAAACAAGCCATTCATTAAGGATGAGGAGATGAAGCAGAGGCCTGAAAGGCAGAGGTAAGGGTACCAATCTGCTTTTGAAGCACATTATATGCTGGATAAACTCAATTCTATGTGAAAAGTGTTTGGCATGCAAATGTCAGAGAGCATTTTATTACATGAGACCAGAGCAGACCAGTGAAACCTTGTGACACATTAGTACTTTTCACTGCAATGTCAAGTCCCTTTCCTGGAAGGATGTGATTGGAAATACAAATTTCATATAATTTACTTTTTTTTTAATTCATCAAATCCTTTCATAAATTTGCTTGCCACAAAATGGTTACCACAAGGTATTAATTCCAGTTTCCTGTGTTGTTTTGGTTGCAGCTGCCATGTCAGCTCTTTCATTAAAAGCAAATCTAACCTGTGTGCTGATATGAGGCAAAAGTTCACAGCAGTACATGAAGAGGCAGCTTATTGTTTACATGATACCCTGGTGAGCCTTGAGAGGTAGGAAGAGACTGATTTCTGTAGACTTTTAGAACTCTACAAACCTTGCTTCTGAGCAGATTTATGACTTCTCTTCAGGCTTTTTAAAGATGTATTTACATGGATTGATATTAAGATAAGAATATAGGGGTGATGATGGAAAGTTTTATGCCTATGTACAAAAAATATATTACGTATTATATGCACTATTTGCAGCAGTGTTTTGGGATATTTCTGAATGATTTTTCTGGAAATACTTTGCTAAAAACATTGGATATATTTACTTTGTAGTCTTTTTTGACTCAAAGACAGAATAATAAATGTAGCCCCCGTACAATCTGTATGACTGTCCTGTGTTTTCACTTCAGAGATCACTGTATTCTTCAACATCTCTTTGACTCTTCTCATAGTAACAGTTACAATGTCCTCTCTCAAGACCTTTTCCCAGGTCAGTGACATTTCTACCTTGTTGACCAGCTGAAGCATGTCATCCTTTTTCCTTTCACTCAGAAACATTCATCAGTGATGTTTGTGCCAATTCTTTTGTCTCAGTAAACATCAGACCTGAGATCCTTCTCTACATTGCTGTTCTAAAGGATGTTACAGGCACACTTTTCTTTCCTCCTCTTACTTCCTCCTCCTTTCCGTTCTGCTGTTCCATTTTGTACTGAGATTTTTTTGGCTCTAGAACTTTCCTTATCTGGAGTTGGGTCCTTGTTTTCTTCCCTGAGCAGCTGCTGTGACTGCATAAGGAACTAAGCATTCCAGTATCCTGCCATATGGAAGGAGAAGTCAGATGGAAACTACTCCTTGCAGCTCTTTTACTCTTGTCCATGCAGCCACACAAGCATATTCTGTCTGAGCAGCATTTGGAGATGAAACCCCAGTTTGGCAGCATACAGTATAAATAATTTATTGGAAAGAAAAGCAGGTGTTTACTATTGTTAGAACACAGTAGTGCTTTTTTAAAGGAATACATACATGAGCCCAGTATGTGGGTCAAAATTCTAGCTCAGGTCACTCTATTCCACCTCTCTTCTGCTGTATTTTCAATGATATTTTACCCTAAATCACTATACAGTATTCTGTTTGGATTGAAGCAGTGGATACCTGATAGGAAGTGGAGGCTGAATTTCAGTTTAAATGTTTTTATTCTGAAGTTTTTCTTACCTACAGTCTAGAGTTGGTATAAAACATAAACACTTTTTAATATGTTTGTAGAGATATGAGTGTATACAGAACACCACAAAAGCAAGAATGGTTATGAGTGCCCACAGACTGAACATAGTGTGTCCTTCACATTCATTGTTTTCTGCCTGCCTTCATGTCTTCTCAGTTAACTAGAAGTCATCCTGGCCAGGCTTTGTGAACGCAGCTCCGGGGAGGGCTCCATCCACGCTCTTCCCAAGCGCTTTTTCCAAGCACTGCTGGCTGCAAAGGCCAATGCAGGACAGACAAGAGTGGTTGCAAAAGGCACAGCACNGAGGAGATGAGGCTGCCTAGGTAGCTAAACTGTTGGACTGATTTAAGTTCTGAATCGCCAATGATGATATGAGGATGATGAAAAACTTCCTGAGGTGCAGGCTGATATGTAGAAGCATGTTACTCTTTCAAACACAGCTTTAACTTTTAATACTTTGGGGTATTTTGTTTGTTGGCTCTGGGTTTCTTCGCAGGATGCAGGAAGAGCGATGTTGTCAGAAATACCAGGCTGTGAAACAGCTGACGAGTTTCAGAAGGGACATGGAAACAATGAGAGAGCTGAGCCTGAGAGCTGAAAGAGAACATGATGAAGATGGACTAAACTGGTGAGGAAACACAGAAACCCTCAGTTCAAATGAGGTCAAGTCCTAGAATTCTGTCTTTAGTGCAAAAAGCTTTTTTCTTTCTTTTTTTTTTTTGCTCCTTAAAGCAAAGTATCACTAGAAAGTAGTGAATCAGTTTCTGGAGAGGAGTAGATTTCAACTGGACATTAGAAAGAAGTTCCTCACCACAAGGGTGGTGGAACACTGGACCAGGTTGCCCAGGGAGGTGGTTGAGTTCCCATCCCTGGAGGCATTCCAGGTGAGGCTTGCCAGGGCTCTGGGCAAGCTGATGTAGTTGGGGATGTCCCTGGCCACTGCAGGGGGGTTGGACTAGATGAGCTCCAGAGGTCCCTTCCAACCCAAACCATTCTATGATCTCTAGGGACAGATCTCAGCCTGCTCAGCAAATAGATTAATTGGAAAATGTTAAGAAAGGAGATAACCAAGAGTTCCTGTCCAGTGATATTGGGCAACAAGCACTCAGTCCTTGTATTTGCACATCCTCCCCAGTGTGCTGCTTTATAGGAGATGTCTTCCACCAGGAAGGATGTAAACCACATTGTACCTAGAAGATGAGAGGTATTGTAGATGGGTTAAATTCACAACTTATTGCACTGAACATTCAGAGCACTCAGGCTGATGGCAAAGGAGACTTTGACTCTAGCTGTCAATCCATGTTAAAAAGAAAGATATTTCCCTGACAGTATTAGAACTGCACATGAATAATACTGCAGCACTTCCAAGGGCAAGTAGGGTAATCACCTAAATGCTTCCCAGTACAGCAATTCTACAGATTAGTGGTTTATGTTTGAAAGGATATGAGCTGTATCCAGTGATTAGCTTCCAGATACACAGTACCAATAGCCTAGCAGAATACCTTAGCAAACTCACAGCATGCTCCCTACTGCCCTATCCATGAAACTCCTTGGATGTGGAATGCATGGAATGGGATCTTTTCTCAGCCTGCCCTCTTTTGCTTTCCTTACTGGTAAGCCTTCTGTCCTTCATAAAATCAGATAATGAAAAAGTCCATTTCTAATCACGGATCCAAAATGCTAGTGGCCCAGGACACATCAGGAACACATCAGTCATGTATTAATGAATATACCTACTCTTGGCCTACCTGCCAAGGCAGGTCAGCCCCTTTGTGGAGGCAAGGTCATGCCAGAGATTGCTTTCACTATGCTTCCTGTTTCATTTAGAGTAGGGCTGGTTTTTCCCATACTCCTTCAAACACTACCTTGCCAGGAAAGCTGAATCACAGTACAAACACTTTGCTAGTATATGCTGTCAATCTAGTTGTCTTATCTCTCTCATGAAGTGAGAAAACCTAAAAATAATGTAAAACATATACAGTACAATATAGAATCATAGAATCCTAGAATGGTTTGGGTTGGAAGGGACCTCTGGAGCTCATCTAGTCCAACCCCCCTGCAGTGGCCAGGGACATCCCCAACTAGATCAGCTTGCCCAGAGCCCTGGCAAGCCTCACCTGGAATGCCTCCAGAGATGGGAACTCAACCACCTCCCTGGGCAACCTGGTCCAGTGTTCCACCACCCTCGTGGGGAGGAACTTCTTTCTAATGTCCAGTTTAAATCTACTCTTCTCCAATTTAAAACCATTGTCCCTTGTCCTTTCCCTCCAGGCCTTTGCCAACAGGCCCTCTGCAGCCTGCTTGGAAGTTCCCTTTAGGTCCTGGAAGGTCACTAGTAGGTCCCCTGAAGCCTTCTCTTCCCCAGGCTGAACAATCCCAGCTTCCTTTCTGAAATAAAATCTGTTAATGTATGGATGGGTTATAAAAGGCGTGTGTGTGACACAGTTATGGTGTCCTGGGTGATCTAGCCAGTGATAGCAAGTTGGCTATACAGCCATGCTCATGCCAGCAGTGTACTACTGAGTGAAGAACTGGGCCTAGTGAAGATGAGAACCTATGGGTTTCCTTTTTCACTGGTTTAAGGAAGAAATTCCTCACCCCTTTTCTGCTGTCCTAATAACACACATCCTAAACTGGAGGGAGGCAGTGCTTCCTGCTGATGTGTTGCCAAATCCTCAGCCCTTTGCAGTGGAAGCTCCAGCACACCCCAGTCATGCACAGTCTAAAAAGGTTTGGACCATCTAAGCAGCACTACACAATTTATACAGCACATTAAAAACAAAAGGCAATCTTTTCACAGGAGTTTTATTTTTATTGTAGTGTGTAATTCTCTAAATCTCTATATTCAGAGTGAAATGGTAAGGACTGCATGTTACAGTGCACTTACATCAGTGAGATTGATGGCAGCACATGGGGAGAGGAGAATGATGATAGCACAGGGAAAAGGGATAGTAAAGAGAATCAGAAGGCATGTCAGATAAGGCACTGATTGCACTGGAAAATCCATAGAGGCTAAACAAAATAAATAGAGAAAAGATGAAGAGGAGAAATCTGTAGTAAAATGGAAACATTTGTTAGGATTTTATTATTTCCTTTCATACCCAAGTTTGTCATCCAGAATTTAAATGAACAATGAAGATGCATCTATTTCAATGCCCTGCAAAGGGAATTGGTGCACAATTCTAATAAAGTAAAGCTCTTCCACATTATTTGCTCAGAATTACAGCAAGTATTGCATTCCCCAAAGAGTCATTTTTTACAGTGGAAGTTATGGAGGTGGTGAAGTGGCAGAAATGCCAGGCAAACCCAGAGTTATTAATCAGATATGTGTTTGTTCCCATGGCTTCTCTTTTATTGCTGTTCTTCTTTCTGCTAAAGGTTTCCTGTCTTGCTTGCCAGACTCCCAGAGTCTGTGAAGAGTGACCATTATATACAGAAAATCTTAAAGAAACTGGAAAGATATAGCAAGACTCCTGACTTGAAAATTCATCCAGACACCTTTCTTAAGGTTCTGGGTGACCTGCAGGTGTGGGAGCTGTGTTGTCCAGAAATTGCTGCTGCTGTGGAGGTGAGAGGAGTCCAGTTCTTGATTCTCTGTGGGGTGAGGGTGGGGAGGCCAGGCACCAGTGGAAAGTTACCAGATGAAATCATTTAGGATCTCACTAAATGNCCTGCTCCTGCTGACAACACCGTTTCTGATACAGGCCAGCATTTTGACCTCCTCAGGAGAAAGCTTTATGAAAAGCATTAGATTATTAGCATATCACTTCATTATTGATTTATTTACTGCCACAGTGAAAATGACATGTATCATAAATCATTAGGACACTTGAAGAGAAACATTAACCCTGCAAAGGCCTGTCATTCCCAGTAGTTCCATCCATGAGCTATGAACTCTGCGGATACCTTTGTTTAGATCTTTAGTTGGGCTCAACTCTTGCAGTTCTGGAAACAATTGGCAGAAGAGGAAATGACACAAGAAAGGGAAGAGAGTACATTTAAAAGTATACCTCTATGTAGTCTAAGAAAAAACAGCAATGGTGCCACCTTGTGTCTTTTTGTTCTCCTCACAATTATTTCTCCTCATCTACAAGAGCAAAAGAAATCTGAGGCAGCAGGTTACAGTGCATCTTTCTCATGTGGAGTGTTAGCATGCCTTACAAAGGCAAAGGTTTAGCACCCAACATGTCAAGATCAGACTACCCATGTTTTCTTGAAGCCTTACAAAAATAGCTGGTTTATCTTGTGCCCTGATTTGCCTAGTCACTAACCTGAGAGGCAACCTTGCCCTAATGTTCAGTATGTCTCTACTGCTTGCTGGCTTTAGATCTGGTTTTGTTTGCTGTTTCCATTCTGTTCTCTTTGCATTTTGATCCCTCATATTAGTTCAATAGCAATAGTGAAAAATCTGTGGGCAGAGGTGAGTCTCCTATCCATTTACTTATTACTTCCTCCCCACGAGGGTGGTGGAACACTGGCCCAGGTTGCCCAGGGAGGTGGTTGAGTTCCCATCCCTGGAGGCATTGCAGGTGAGGCTTGCCAGGGCTCTGGGCAAGCTGCTCTAGTTGGGGATGTCCCTGCCCACTGCAGGGGGGTTGGACTAGATGAGCTCCAGAGGTCCCTTCCAACCCAAACCATTCTAGGATTCTATATCTTACAAAAATAGGAACAGAAGAAGGATGACCTTTGGTGCTCCTTCTGATGGGATAGATAAAGGAAACTCCCATTTTAGGAGCAAGAAGAGCATCATGGAAGATAACCTGGCTGATACTGACAGACATTCCAGATGAAGTTCTTCTTCAACTTCAAGTTGCTTTAATGAATGTCCTGCCATTATAGGTGGAAAACAGCTGCAAACACAAAGACTTGACTTGGAAGGATTCAGGATATAAATTGCAATGAAGATTGTGCAGTTTTCCTGTTAATTCATTTTAGAGCATATCCATCTCTTTTGCAAGTTGCATTAGAAGTGTTTTGATGATCTAAAGCACTTGACTAACTGTACAGAAGCCATTGGTTGTCACAATGGTAAAATATTTCCATGTTATCTCTCTTACACATAAATCAAAAAGCTCAGGGAAAAAACCTTTCTCTTGTTTCAGTTTGTACGTGAAAGTATTGTGCAGATGCCAGAAGAGGATTTCAACAAGTGGTTTCAGCCAAGAGTAGCCCCCACCGCTGCACAGCCCTCCACCTCTTAAGCAAATGGCCAGAGGAGATGGCTTTCCAGCTACAACTCCCTTCGAGCAGGAGACTACTGCCTGTTGAGATCTGCTTCAAGACAGACTATGGAAGGGGAGTTAACTTCAGGAAGTGCCACTGGCCTCTCTTGCACAACTGAGATTTGTGCCTCTACAGTGTTCTGCTGGCTGTAGTCAGCCATAGGAAATAAAAGCTAAATACTGCTGCTCCTTCCTGTATGATGTCTTGGACAGACTGTCAAATTGCAGCCTCATCTAACCATGTAGGATAAAGAGTCAGCTTCTAATCACAGGTCAGGTCATTTCTTCAGACATTCCTCTAAGAATATCTACAGTATAGCAAGCACCTACTCAGCACAGCTATACTGACTTCCACATTGTCTCTGCTCTTTATTTTAGCTCTCCTTTGGAAAAAACATGCCAAGCACAGGGTAGTCATAAGCTTGAAGACAATTCTTTTTCAGCTGTAATTCTTTTTTTTTGTAATTCAGATGTTTTATTGTTGTATTGATTTTATTCTGTAGTTATTCTGTGATGATGAATTAATTCTTGCCTTATTAAAATCAGTATTGAATACATGCATCCTCAGATGCATTTCCCAGGTTTTCACCTGAAGATCTTTTCCTCTGATTCCCTTAGCATATGTTTGCCATTACTCTGCTGGCTAAGACATTAGAATGACACCTCTGAACTCACAGACAGGGATAAACCCATGACCTTGGTGAACCTGTCTGGGCTTAACCTTGTATTTTGTGTGGGTCACAATTGCTGGGTGATGGAATCAGTGACCCACTGACCTCCTAAGGTGATAATCTTAATGAGCTGCTTACCTGTGTCAGAGCTTCCAGAGGACCCACTGGGGAGAATTGCTGATGACTCTTCAGCTGCAGTAAGGGGAAACAATGCCAGCTTAGGGTCCAGGGGAGTACAGTGACCACTGATGGTTTGAATGTTATTGATTAATGGCCTTATTTTGTTTCCTCCTCTCTATCAAGAGATGAATGTTTTTCAAGGAAAAGAGCCAAGAACACAGATTGCTTTGGCTTACAGCCATCAGAAAAGAGTAAGCAATTTAAGTTATGTTGTGCTCCCACTTTTCTCCATCTATATGTGACAGAGATAAGCTAGCATTTGTACAGGTAGTGAAGATATCTTTTTCCCTACCCATGCTTTTCTTTCCTGCCTGCATGTAAGATGAGATGATTGTGCCAAATGTAATTAGCTAATGTCTAAGCAGCTCTTTGAGCTTCTAATGCAGGATGCCAATGGTGAATGTTAGGAGTTTCTGGTGGTTTTGTTGGATTATGAAATATCCTATGTATGGTTTGTTTGACAATGCCTCTTCTCTCTCCTATTTCCACCAGATAAGAGGGACTCCTCCTCTAAAAAGAGATCACTTTTTCTCCTATTCCAACACCACTTAGTTCTGTTATTTTCTACTACTTTTACTCTTTGATATGGAGAAGAGCTCCTCTGGAGCAAAACAGCAGCTTCCCTTTTCCTGATTCCTGACAAACTTACTATTTCCTCAGGTAAGATCCTTCACTCTTCTCAAGCCTTTGTCTGCCAGTTTCAAGGACTGAACCAATACAAAGAGGTTACAGGTCCATACTCACATAATAGAAGACCTGGGCTTTTAAAACTTTGGGGTTTTTTTCCTGCAGATGTCTTGGATTCTTGCAAATACTTGCATGAACACTCTCACAATATTTGACTCACTGCTTCAGTAGAGCCTTGCAAGGTAGGTTCAAAGTAGCTTGATGGATGCACCAAGACTCCAAGTAATTTGCTAAAGGTCAACAGAGCATGTGGTAGAGCTTCTTGGATTAGAGTTCTGTCCATTCATCCTTCCTCCCATGCAGTTCCAGTCCTGCAATGGAGGTATGTTTGGAGGATTCAGACACTGAATTCACAGAGAAATTTGGTCCTGTTTCCTGCTTTCTGATATGTTCCCAGAGTCATCCAAACCCACCCTCCTCAGACTACACCTCTGTAAAAATGAGAGAACTTTTTCCTGGGTCTCACTAGTAGCAGAGCAGAAAGGTACTGTTGCATGACAATTGCTTCCATAATTAGGCTGACAAGTGTTACAGGAAAACTCTTCCACTATTCACCCTTCCCTTCTGCTTCACAAATGTTCTGGAATTGTCATCTCTACTCTGTTTTTATAAGAAAAAATTCACCATGGTAGAAAAGAAGCTAATCATCCTATTACATCAACAACACTTCCACTGCAGCATCTTATAAATGAGGATTATCAAATCAACATCTCTGTCTTTCTTGGTAAATAGGCTATTTTATTGTAAAAAAATGGCATGATCACTGTATTCAGAAATCAGAGTATGTCTTCCTAATTGGAATTTCAGCTTTATGTATCACCACTCTATTCTGTTGTCTTGTAAATTAATGGCACCATGCCAGCATGTTAAAGAGATGCAACTATATGTGGCCTCACACATTAATAGCAGCAATTCTTTTTGCTGTGCTTTAATAAATATCACTGTTGTAGCACTGCAGAAGATAAAAGCTTGGGCTAACAAACCCCAGGATATCTGGGACCAGATTCAGCTCTCAGTAAGATCAATGAAAAGGATCTTTCTTAACCCTGTTCAGTACTGTCAAAGATGGGATGCCAATGCATTTTGGTCTACCTAATGCTTGTGTTTTATGACAAAATTGGAGAGTAGAGGGAATACTTGAGACTGTTGGGTAACAGTCCAACATACCAGTGTCACTGTAACATGCTGGATCACTGGGCCAAGGCCAATGCCATGAAGTTCACTAAGGCTAAATGCCAGGTGCTGCCCCTTGGCCATAGCAACCCCCAGCAGTGCTCTAGGCTTGGGGAGCAGTGGCTGCAGAGCTGCCAGGCACACAGGGACCTAGGGGTGCTGAGTGACAGCTGAACAGGAGCCAGCAGTGTGCCCAGGGGGACAAGGAAGGCCAAGGGCATCCTGGCCTGGGGCAGGAACAGTGTTGGCAGCAGGAGCAGGGAGCTGATCCTGCCCCTTTGCTCAGCTTTGGGGAGGCCTCACCTCCAGTACTGCATCCAGTTTTGGGCTCCTCACTCCAAGAGGGACATGGAGGTGCTGGAGAGGGGACAGAGGCTCCCAAGCTGCTAAAGGGCTTAGAACATAAGCCTGAGGAGGAAAGACTGAGGGATCTGGGCCTGTTTAGCCTGGAAAAGAGGAGATTGAGGGGAGACCTCCTGGCTCTCTAGAACTACCTGAAGGGAGGTTGTAGAGAGGCAGGGACTGCTCTGTTCTCCCTAGTGGAGAGTGATAGGACAAGGGGAAATGGATGGAAATTGCCCCAGGGGAGGTTCAGGCTAGACATTAGGAGGAATTTCTTTGCTGCAAGGGTTGTGAGCCATTGGAACAGGCTGCCCAGGGAGGTGCTTGAGTCCTCATCCCTGGAGGTGTTTCAGAGACAGGTAGATGTTGCATTGGGGAGCATCATTTAGCAGGTTGCTAGGGCTAGGACAAAGGCTGCACTGATGATCTTCAAGGGCTCTTCCAGCTGGAACTGTTCTAGGATTCTATGTTTGAGGTTGTATTTATCTATTCATTAGGTTAACAGGAAGCAGAAATGACACTCCTTCAGGTGCCCTTTCAACAGTGAGAAGCAAGGAATGCTGGTTTGCTGCCATCCCAGAAGGGCAGGGAAGTGGCAGCATTCATCCCATTGAACCAGCCACTGAGTTCCATGCTTTGAGGATGCTACTACAGCTGACTGTGACTCTCTTCTCTTTGTGGTAAGTGGCTATTTCCATACTAAGAAGGACTAAAAGGCAGATCCTAGATTATTCTGCAGTCATGAAGGGAAATAAAGGGCATATCCACTGGAAGGGAGAGAATTTGCTCTTGCACAAATCAGGGCAACCTCAGAGCTAACGTCTCATCAGAGCAGGCCTTCCAAAGGAGCTGGTATACTATAGCTACCCAAATCTCCTGCAGGCTTTAGACTCTTTACTGCATCAGCCCCACACAGTTACATGCTTTTCAGGGGGGTTAGCCCTGATTAACAATGTCAGTTTTCAGGATTCTGATTGTCCATTGTTGAGCTAGACTTTTGCTGTGCACTTCACAAGGGAGAGGTTAGACCCTAAAGTGGAGAAAGGCTGAAAAATAAAGCCTTTTCTCTTTCTTGACATGTCTTTCCTTTTTTTTTTATTTCCTGGCAAATGATTTTTTCACTTCTATGTGATGTATATAGCTTTTTATTAGAGTGGCTATGTTTTAGTACATTACATTGTCAATTGCACCCAACTATATGTGATGGATTTATTCACTGTGCTATAAATTGTAATGGATTTTTAAAAGAACTCATCATGGTTGACAACTGGGGCATCTAATTTATTTCTAGTGCCAGATTACTGTAACAGTCATCAAAACATTGTCTGGCACAGGGAGTTTACTAGAACATTTCTCAAAATATTCTAACAAATAATAGCCTCTAAGAGGCTGTTTCCTACCTGTGATTCTTCAAACCATGTTTACAAAGTAGGGCAGGTTGCTGCTAAGGGAAATAAGGATGGTCTGTCATGAAAACTTCACCAAAAAAGTGTGGAGAGAAGATTACAGTGACCAACTGTTCACATTTGCTGTAGGAAAAGAGCAAGAACTGTGACCCATATAATCTAAGTGGCTGAGATAAAAATACCAAGAAAAGCAAGCTTTTGCTCTTGAGAGAGACTTCATTGCTGGCAGGCTTGTAAAAAAAACAACCAGGACATGAGCAAGGACTGACTGGATATTCTTCAGCTTTTTGAAAAGCCCTCTCCAAATTCCACAAGAGAATTACCAGATCTTCTTATGCTGAAGTGTAAAAAGAAAAGACTGGAATTATTAAACAAAACAATCATTTAGTATGGAAAATGTGTGGGGATGAGCAATGGACAATCAGACTCCTCAGGCATAGGCAAGAAACATCACCTAGCTCATCGTTCTCTACAGTTACAGTCCCCTCTATAGCTCAAGGGGTCTCCAATCCCTTCTTTCCCTAGCACTGTGCTGAGCATGATATCCTATGGTATGGAATATCCCTTGGGGCAGTTAGGGGCAGCTCTCCCAGCCACTTGTGCAGCCCCAGCCTGCTCACTGGAGGGCTGATGGGAGAAGCAGAAAAGGCCTTGGCCCTGTGTAAGCATTGCTCAGCAATAACAAAACCACCCCTGTTCTCAGTTTCAACACTGTTTTCAGTCCAAATCCAAACCACAGTCCTATACCAGCCACTATGAAGAAAATTAACTATCCCAGCCTAAACCAGCCCACTGGAGACAGCCATGGAGCATAGCATGGCAATACTGTCCCAAAATAGAATATTTGCATATTTGCCAGTCTGATGTGCTGGTGTCTACCCAGTCAATAGCTTTATCTGTACTGCAGCTTGATAGAACAGGACAGAAATGAGCACTGACTCTATACAGGTAAACTGGTTCTTTTGAATTGTGATAAACCCAATGTATAAATTAGGAAGAAGAATCCTGTCCTATTATGACTACATCCAGAGTATTTCCTGATGGATTTCATATCCAATGGCATCCTAGGATGCATTAAGAGGAGCATGGCCAGCTGATCCCGAGAGGTTCTTCTCCCCTCTCCTCTGCCCTGGGGAGGCCTCCCCTGGAATCCTGTGTCCAGTTGTGGGCCCCTCAGCTCCAGAAGGATAGGGAGCTGCTGGAGAGAGTCCAGCACAGGGCCAGCAAGATCCTGAAAGGAGTGGAGCATGTGCCCTAGGAGGACAGGCTGAGAGAGCTGGGTCTCTTCAGCCTGGACAAGAGGAGACTGAGAGGAGACCTCAGCAATGCTTAGAAATATGTGAAGGGTGAGTGTGAGGAGGAGAGAGCCAGGCTCTGCTCCATGGCATCCAATGGTAGGACAAGAGGGAATGGGAGCAAGTTGGAGCACAGGAGGTTTAGTATTAACCTGAGGAGGAACTTGTTTGCAGTTCAGGTGCTAGAGCACTGGCCCAGGCTGCCCAGGAGGCTGTGGAGTCTCCTTGTCTGGAGCCATTGCAGAGCTGCCTGGACACATTGCTGTGTGAGCTGGTCTAGGTGATCCTGCTCTGGCAGGGGGGTTGCGCTAGATGATCTTTCTAGGGCCCTTCCAAGCCCTAACTTTCTGTGATTCTATGATTCTCAGTTGCTTTTTCCCCATTAAATGGTCTCCTGATGTAATAGTGAAGTGAGTGCTGGGCTCTGTTCACCAGTGTGCTCTAGGCCACTGCAATTACACTGAAATAGAGCTGCAGTGGCACTGATCAGTCAGATCCAAATTTGATGACTGTTCTAATTACTCTATTTGGGAATCCTTAATGAAAGAAGAGTATATGTGTATCTGTGTGAGAGGAGAGATGGTTCCTGTGGGATGCTGCACAATTGAAAAGTGCTAAGTATATTAATTATTTAAAGAACAATTAGTATTCAGCTTATCCCACAAGTCCAGATCCAAACTTTGCCTAATGGGTGCATTTAGCCTTTTGGCTCAAGCCCTATCCTGCTGGTAACATAACTGACCTAGTCCAGCTGCAGAACAACACACACAGCCAGNTCTTCTCCAGGCTGAACAATCCCAGCTCCTTCAGCCTGTCCTCATAGGAGTCTAGGAAGAGATTCCAGACTGGCTGGGGGGTGAGTGAGAGCTAATTAAATTCATTGTCTGCATCAAATGCTTTAATAGAATAGGAAAGATTATTAAATAATCCTGAAATGCTTTCAGAAACACTTGAGTTTATGAAAATTATTCAAAAGAGCAATTCTCAGTTGTTTGCTGGTACAAATCATTTTGCAGTTTCTTTGATAACACAAATACCACTTGAGTTGGCAAAATAATTCAAGTTCTTAAACTAACAAGTCTGCTGTAAATGTTTTTAGCAACTCCAAGAAAATCAATGCTCATTAATATTTCCAAAAAGGCTGGATTTACAGCACTGCATTGCACAGCCACATCTGAAATGAATTCTTATAGCAGGAAATTTGAAAAATTAGATGTCCAGTTTAAAAGAAAGATGTATCACAGTATGTCAGGGGTTGGAAGGGCCCTAGAAAGATCATCTAGTGCAACCCCCCTGCCAGAGCAGGATCACCTAGACCAGCTCACACAGCAATGTGTCCAGGCAGCTCTGCAATGTCTCCAGAGAGAGTAACTGAGAAAGTGTCTGCTACTAAAGCCCCAGTAGTAATTATTCCTAGAAGAGTGACTTATAAGCAAAATTTCTGCCTGGGCTTCATCTCCCATAACCTCTAAACCTAAGACATGTAAGTTTGCTTCTGGAGTATTCTTCTCCACATAAATTCTGAAGGAAATTTGACTTAGCTGAGCTGTGATGCTATTTTGAGGTGGTTAAAGTGAGGTAAGAGAAATCCTGCCATTGCAGTGCTACAAAGGGACTGCTACAGCAGACTGTCTTGTCAGTCACAAGGAGAAAAACTTCCAAGAACATGAACTCATTTACAGGGAAATGGAACACTGAGATAAAACAAGGGCTGCTCACAGCACAACACAGCTCACCCACAGCACCAAGCAGATGTCCATTGCTGTCTAAGCTGGTGTAACAGATCCTGTGTAATGTTGATATGTGACTAAATCAGACAGGTCAGAAGCCAGGAGTTAAAATGGAAAAGGATAGATCATTAAAAACACAGAGATGTCTTCACGTGTTTAAGTGCTAGCAGGTTTGCATGGTCAACTTGTTTATTGGCTTCAAAACATGACAGTACTTCAGAAGGCTATCAGTGCATGAAAATACAGTTTCAGATTGTGAGGGAGGCTTTCATTTTTTTCTCTGCACATTCCTCTGTTCCTGTATTTATTTACCATGAATAATTTACCAAAGTTAACAGTTCATCATGGACCTTGGATATTTGCAAAGCCACAGCCCACAGTGAAAAACAAGAGTGTATAGCTGCAAGGATAAAATGCCAAAGTTAGGTTCAAACTAAGAAAGGCATTTCTCCCACTATACCTGTTACAGCATCAGTGTACACTAGGCCCAGTGGTAGAATAATGCATCAGTCCCACAGACACTGCCCACAGAAATGCAAAGGCAGAAAAAGTCCTGATCCACCATTTTTTAAGGATGGGAACATGCATCCTTCCAGCTCTTTAATATGCCACAGATTTTACTCTGTCCACTTCAAAAGCAGCAAAAATGGGATATGCCTGTATTGTGCCCTAACTGGTTATATACTAAAAGATATTATGGTAGTGATGTGAACAGACTGAGGTAAAGGTCTAAATTAATTCTTGAGGTGCAATGGAATGCAGATGTGTGCATGTTGGGAAGAGAAAAAAAAAAGCTAACAGGAATTTAGCCTTTGATTCCTGAATGTTCTTATTTACCTATGGCAGAGAGTTAAAGGGCAGGTAGGCTTCTTGATTTAGCATTTGAGCCATGCACAGATACTGACTCTTACCTGTTTCTTAGGGAAAAGAAATAATTTTCAGCAAAGTTGTCTCTGTCTTCTTTATAAGTCCATCTGCTACTGTGTCTTCCACAAGAAATCACCATCAAAATTAGTCTTGGAACTCCTTGACTGCAGTATTCAGTTAAATGATAGAGCAGTTCCCTGTCTTAGGGAAAGTATAGCTTTGTGAATATTTCATATGTATGCAAACCAGTAAACTGTATCTATCTGATTCAACCTCAAATTAATCTGAGGTTGAAGCAACTGGAATTTAAGGGCCCTCAAGTAAGCCTAATTTCTGTCTGCTAGATAAAGGAGTTTTAATACAGCTTTATCCAGCACTGCCTAAATGGAATTGATGAACATTCTGTGACACGGTCAATAGAGAAACTCCCTTCAGAGCTTGGAACCAGCTCTCTTTATCATACCCTTTGCATAACGTTGATGAAGAGTTTGATCCAAGCTCTGACTGTTAAACTATCATTTTGGATCTTTATGTGGACTTTGATTTTTGTGTGCAGACAGCGGAACAACTTCCCAGACTCAGTGTGAGCCACGAACATGCCTTTGAGGAGAGTCCTACCACAAGTGTGGTGGAGAGACCATATTCTGCCTTACAACAAATCCTGCTGTCAAGCTATAGCACTCTCTGAAATCAGGGGAAGAAGACCTTTAAAAAAGACATCTTGAGACTGTCGTGCCTGTAGCCCATCTGCTTTGCCCATCATGATAAGCCATTTACCCAGCATCTTGCCTTACTCATATCACTGGGAAAATCTCTTCTCTGTATAGAGTGATCAGTTTCTTTTTCAAGACTCAGCTTGAAGTACAAGGCTGTAAGCAAGAGTGTTGGGTACTCTGACTCATTCCCTTGGAGGGCTATTTTTATGATTGTTCTCCATGGAACTACATCTTAAAACTCTCTGTTAATGTTCTTGAATAATTTTCACAGTTTCTGCTGAGCCATCTCAGCACAGTGGTTCTTTCCTCTGAGGTAAGAATCTTTCCCAGATTCTTGGGCATATAACTCTGCTCCATCACTGCAGGCTGTGAAACCAAACTGTTGGCTGAATACCTCTTTTTTTCTTGACCTCAGTAAGTGGCTACAAGTCAGTGCCATTTAAAATTTAATCAATCTTGTCCTAACAGGATATACTTCTTGGACCTTAACCCATCTTCTACATAAAACAAACCACTAAATTCAGCTACAATAACTGCCTCATGACAGAATCTTTGTCTCAAGAACCTCTTAATGAGCTCTTATTTTCACAAATTACCCCTGAATATCTGTAATATCTTTTGTAGCTCCACATATCTCACCACTTCCTGTCTCCTGCTTTCTTTACAATCCATTAGCATCCTGTAGCAGCCTCATTTGAACAATTAAACTTCACTGTTTCTAGAAATGCACAAGGAACCCCAGGTTTCTGCTATTAGGTCTGTGTCTTTGAGAGACCTGAGAAGGGATTCACATGATCCAGCTTAAAAGAGCTCAGATTCCTCCTACATACAGTTCATGGTACTCAGACAACGATTTAGTGCAAGTTTTTGGTCTGATGTGACTGATAACTGCATCAGTCTCTGAATCACCTTCTTGGAGGTCCCTCATAAAGGCTCTTAAACTAAATGTCTGACCTCAAACTAAATGTCTGACCTTAGCCATGAGAATCTACCCCAAATTCAAGTCTCCCCAGCTCATCTCTGCACACAACTTTGCTTTCTCTATAGAGTTGGTATGCCAGCAGCTTTTTGTTGTGCTTGTTTGTGTTCAACAGGAATGGCTCAAACTGCCACATGGGAGCTGAATGTTCTCCTGCACATGCCTGATAATAGGTTCTTACTTACCTGTAGGTGTTTGAACTACAGGCAGACAAACTCAAACTCATTCAGCCATTACAGTGTTTCCCTGGAAGTGTTCTCATGGATTAAAGGCTTGAGTGGCCCTGGAAGATATTGAGGGTAGGTCGATGGTCTCCATCCCTACTCAAATCAATTCTAAAAGTAGTTGTGTGGTGTGATGTGAACTGTCTTTTCTGAGCTTGTCTGGTGACTGTGTTTAAAGTCCCCTGAGAACAAACATATCAGAGATTATACAGCCTCAGAGAGCTTGTGTCTGATCACTAATGGATGTGCTGGCAAGCAGATGTGGCTTTGGTATTTCTTACTCTTTCCTAAAGGTATGGAACCTTTTCTTTTGACATTTTGATAGATCAGCAGCTTCTTATTCCACATTATATTCTGGGCATGTAGCTGAAAGATGATTAATGTCTATGAAAGTAAAATCCTGCACCTATATTTCTTATGTCTTTACTGTGTTGACTGCATTTTATCTTGTAGGATGACATCCAGACATGGGAAACCATGGCTCCATTCAAGTCAATCACAAAACTCCCAGTGACAGAAGTAGCTCATTCACAAAACTCCAAACACACCTCACTGCTTTCTGTGACTTTAATTAATGAAATGCTCTCAGGAGGAGCCACCCAGAGCAAAATCTCAGGTCCAGCCTTCATCTGATCAGAAGTCTTTCCATTTTGCTGATGCTTCATGCAGGTATAAAGTTCTGTTTTTCATATATCACATGGCACAAACAGAGCTCATTCCTTTCTGGCTGGCTGCAGGCTTCATAGTTTTCTTTACCAGCTTCAAAACTGTGATGGAAGCAGATTTTTGTTAGTTTGTTTCATGATTTGGTGGGTTTGGGGGGTTTTGTTTGTTTGTTTCTTGCTGTAGGGTGGATTTCAGCAATAGTAAAGATTCCTTTCCTTGCTCCCCCTCCTGCATCCCCTAAAGTGGATTTCACCTTACAGATGTTATGTTCAGTAAGGACTGAATCACTTACTAAAAACTGGCCAAAATACTCTGGGCCCAAGCCACTAAAACGCATTAAATTTGTTTATGTTCTGCTACTCTTCAATGTTTTCCCTAAGTTTAGCAAGTCAGTGGGGTTAGGAGATGAGAAATTCAGCCCAGATCCCAGGAAATGCCTTTGCAGACTCCACGCCACTTGCTGTTGGCAGCGGGACGGGGAGTCTCCGAGCGTAGTCAAGTTCTTCGCGGGGGTAACGCAAACTTGCTTCAAGTCTTTTAACTGCAAGCCGTTAAAAAGTTCCTGAGAGCAGCAGAGCAGCCGAAGGCCGTGTGGCTCCAGACGCGCCGTGCCAGCGCCGCGGGAAACTCCTGGAGGGGGCAGGACGGGGGCAGCCCGAGGATCCCTGCCCCCCACCCCTTCCCCGCCCGTCACCGGCCAGCTGCTGCCGGGACACGGCGCTGGAAGTCTTCGGCGGCGTTTGCTTGCTTGTCTCTTTCCGATTCCTCCCGTGAAGTTCCACTTGGCAGGCGAGGCGCTGCCGGTGCCAGCACCCCCCCCGCCCCGCGGCGCTGCCGGTGCCCTACCGGGCGGCTCCCTTGGCTCGGCGCCGCGGGGGTCACGCTTGCCCGGTGCCGGGCTCTTCCAGCCGCCGGCCGCGCCGCGCCGCACCGCACCGCAGCCCCATCGCAGCCCCATGTCCGCGCTCCCCCCCGGTGCCGACATCAAGAGGGCTCTGGAGAACAGCCCCGAGACCAACATCGAGGATGAGCTGCCCGACGGGCCGCCGCAGCCGCGGCCCAAGAACTACCTGCTCCTCAGCATCCTCTCCTGCTTCTGTCCCGCCTATCCCGTCAACATTGTCGCCTTCGTCTTCGCCGTCATGGTGAGTAGCACCCCGCGGGGTGCCCAGAGCCGATCTTCGCCTTGGGGTTGGGTGTGTGACGGGGAGACCTCCGTCCCCTCGCCCCGGACCGGCCCTAGCCGCTGCGCTCCTGTCAGGGACCCGCGGGAGCAGAGCGGGGCTGGAGGAGCCGTCAGGGTAACCGGCACCAGCGCCTTTAGCCGCCTGTCCCTGGCGCTTTTAGGCGAGGGAGAGAGCCCGAGAGCATCAGCAGGCTCAGTCAGTGTCCAAGTCGCAATCCCAGCAAAGGACACAAAATATGAAGTGAAGGCAGTTCAAGTTTTCGATATCAGACAATATCAGAGAGGGAATTTGTTACATCAACTGACTTGCACAAGGAAATGGACATTGTATCTCTCTCTGAAAGTTGCAGTTGGGAAGCAGAGATCAGATTTGCAAAGAAACAGATGTTTCTACTTCAGCTAATCAAATACGATAGATGTGCCTTCCTTCCAGTAAACAGGTTCTTTAGCCTTTACTATTTTCTAGAATAATGCACACAATCATTAGATTGTAAGTTATTGGCAAAAACCCTCTTATAAAATAATCAAGTACATTGAGAGAACAGCCTTACTCCTAGAACCTGTAATTCATCTGTATAGTCCTTAGTAGTCCAGCAATCCTGTTAACTCCAAAAGGATTGTTAGAGCAGAATATTCTTCTCCGAGTTCAAAGTTGCAGAGTCAGATCCAGACTTTTGTAATAGCATACATGATCAGCGTAATCAGTAAGACTGCAATGTATTTCTGTTGTTTAGGAGCTCAAAAGGGTTTAAAACATGTTGTGTATTTTCATCCAGGCTGAAAAGGTAAGTAAAAATATACTTGTTTATTTTTGCAATTAAGTATAAGAATAATTACCTACATCTAAAATTCACTAAAGCAGTCTTTACAACTAGTAATACTGATTAGAAAACACACCTAAACATTGGGATACAGACTTAAGCATGAAAATTACTTAAAGGAGCTATTCCAAAGCCATCTTCACAGCTCTTTTTTTGTCTGGATAAGTATTAGCTGTCATTTTTTTTCCTACATGTTTATTTTCTTTGTTGTTAACTTTACAATATGCTCTTTTCCTTGATTGAGAAGATTTGGTTTTGCTGGTACCCAGCATCCTTTCTGTCTATGGACACTTAGGGTGCTATATAAAGTAATGAGAGCTGATGATCTGGGGCTGTGAGCATCTGTTCACTGTGACAGTGCTTTCACCAAAGCATTAGGGCTGCACAGAAGTTAACTGTCAAGGACAGAAATTGGCCTCTAAAATTTTTTGCACCCCATATGGAGAAATCTCCACCCACACCCCAGTAGAAGTTCATGCAGGCTTTTGGAGTCAGGCTTAAGTAACTGTCACCAGGGGATATGTAGAAACCAGAGTGGGAAGAGCACTTCCTGAATGCTAAGCACTCTGTGCAGGTCTCTGCTGCCCACTCCCTTAATGGGGGAAACAAAACCCAAACCAATAACCTCTGCAGTATGTATCTTCTGTTTCAACATTGTTCTTACCTAAAACCTCTTCTTTCCCATGAAAATACCATGTCCAGCTTCTCTTGCACAGCCTGATTCCCCAGCCTTTTAGAGCTGCAGCCTGTAACTGCTCCATTAACCTCAGCTCCAGATTTGCGTCTTAACCTGTGCGGGTTGTATTTCCTTTTCTACTGGGATCTGCATCCTCCCTCAGTTTCTCAGCTTGTTTCCTGCAGTTGTGAAGGGTTAACATTGGGGTACAAGAATGGGTTATTTTCTTTGGATGCCTGAGGTCTTGTGTCAGAAGAGAGAAAGACCCATAGAAGTGGACTTCTCTGTAAACTTCCACTGCCTAGAGTGGGCCTGGAAGGAAAAGTCCCGTTGGCTTCTAGAGGGCCATGGTTCTGCACCCTGTTTGCCTGTGTCATGCCCTCCTTAAGTGCTCTCAATTCAGACAATGTTTCCAGTCTAAAAGTAGAGTCTAGGTTCTAACACACCCCCGAATTAAATGACAGGTTTGTCTTCGGTCTCTTCTGTCTCTTCTGCTGCCCCATTTACAACTCCAGCACTGGTTTCCTCACTTCTTTCACACCTTTGGGGCCACAAACTACCATTTCAGATATTGCCTCCTTGAGTATATTTTTAGAATCAACATCTTCCAACTTCTTCCTATTATGATAAGATTTTCTTAATCCTTACCTTCTTTGTGAAAGAAATCTTTCTCATGACAGAGTAAGAGGATAATGAGTAGGATGGGCACTTAATGGCATCACTGTGTTGATACATTGGCATTACAAGGGCAGCCCCCTCAAACCAGTTTCTGGTCACTTGCAGATGTGAGGATAGCTTGGCATTTTTAGCAAATGAAGATCTGTATTCCCTAGGGCCCTGGCCAGGACTCCTGTCTGTAGGATTACTGTTCTCAGTTCCAGCCAGATGCCATCAGTTCTTTTGCTTCCTGTTGTTTCCAGTAGCTGTATCATGTTGCTGCACAATCAGTTGGCTCATCCAACCCCAGAGGTGCCTCACTCAGATTTTCCCTGTTCTTTCTCACATAGGTGAGACCACAGGCATCAGGACAGGAGTTTAAGGTGCAGATACCAAGTCAGGAGGCTCATGTGACAGAAGAGACTTCTGTGGTGCAAGGCAGCTCTTTGGCTCCTTATCTGCAGCAGAGCCTTTTTTCCCCTCTGTTCTGAACCCAAAGAGCACTTAGCTGGCAATCAACTGCCAGTTGTGTCTGAGACCTTGCTCAGGTGAACTGGCTGTATCTGACTCATGGAATCAGAGCTGAAGAGAGGCTGAGGGACAACTCTGAAAAAGTAAATCAGATATTTCTAATACCAGCACTGAGGACAGATAATTGCACAAACTTTGTTGGCCTTTCTCAGCACAGCACCTTCAGTTGTCTTTATTTCAAAGAACTGTATGTCAGCCTAGTCAGCTAATTCCACAGGGCCTTAGATTTGTAAGAACTTCAAAACAGTCTCTCAAAATTTATTTCTCCCTGATTGTTTGCTCCTAACTCCCTCTTTATGTTGACACATTTCTGTTTAATCATTTGCATGTTTCAAACAACATACGTGGTCAAGCTGTGACAATTTTGGCTCATCTGCCTCTGATAGTAACAAGTTCTTTGACTGCATTTGTTACCCTTGGATTCAGATGCCTTGTCTGTGTATCAGTTTCCTAAGCAGACACAATGAGCAAGAAGTTAATGGGACAGCAAAGGATGGAACTTGCTTTCTGAGATCAGCTCTTCTAATTGGGATCCTAACAAGCCATGTACAGTGTGTTGGCTTTGGTCAGGTCAGTGACTAGCAGGGTGACTAATATTGCTGTACAACTGCACTTCTCTTTATGTAGGAAGTTTATTAGGAAAGTTTTTTATTTACACAGCTTTTTTTTTAAGTAGCTTGCAGGTACCTGGACATCTAACACCATCCAGAATAGCCTGTACCTGCTTCAGGAGTTTTAAACAGCAAGGCTCAGCAGCTGTTCTTGAGTATTTTTGCATGGCCTTTATCTTTGCAAACTGGTAAGCTTTTCCTCTGCAGCACAACTTTCACCCTGTCCCCAGAGACACAGAAGTCTCTCCAGTGCTTGTTTGCATGCCCTTATACAGCCTACAGAGCAAACTCCCCTTTCTTGTGTCCTGCTCATCACCTGCCAGAAAGCAGAGATCAAACCTGTTTCCGAATTGCTCCTTGAGTCCTCCCCTCCTCTTTCTCTTTCCCTGTAAGTTATTCTCACAGTGAGGAGTCATACTGAGCCAGCATGTCTCACTCTTCCTTTGGTCTGAACTAGAGAGTGTGTCTTATTTCCAGGTACAGCCAAATAAGGTTTGTTACAGCCTGGCTCATGGAAAGCCTAGGAAATGTTCATCATTGAACCTCAGTCTGCTCTGTCTAGATTTGCAAGAGATGGAGAGCAGGATTTCTGAAGTCATTCAGTATTCTTTCTGCTTTTGCCATAAACAGTGCTCTGGGGATGTGGAACAGAAAATGCACATTAAAAGGGATTAATAGTTTGTAGCTAATTCAGCAAATTTCTGTTCATATGAGGTTGCTTCATTGTTGAGCTGAGAATCTCTTTTATAAATAGATGTGTTTGAACCTGGTGAAGTCACTGAGATTGCTCAAGTAAATAAGCAGCTGCAGAACTGTGGCTTTAATTTAGTTTATGACTTCATAGTGAGTGAGGTAGCAGAAACCTGAGAAATCATATGGTATGGGGTTGAAAAATGACTGAAATTTGTTTTAAAAGTTGGGCAGGCCAAATGCTGCACACAGATGCTGTGTTCTGTGTTTATTGTCTAGCCCTTGGAAGTAAACAGATGTAATGTTTAATTGATAGTTAATGTTGTCTCTGTCTAACACTGAAAACTGGAAGCTTCATCCAAGAGCCCTTTGAAGCAGATGGAAGTAGCTCAATTTCAAGGAGCTTTGCATCAGACCCCAACCACTCCCCTACTCCTCTTACTCTTTCTTGAATACTGTCTAAATTATGCCATTTAATTTAAACCTCTTAATAAACTTGTCTCCTTCCTGTCTCTCCCAAACCCTCTTCTTTATCATTAGTGCTGTTTTCCTCCTCTTCATCGTGGATTTGTATTAAAATGACATTATATATTAAAGGCCACAGAGTGAATTATTTATGCAGAAATCACATGAACATTCTCCAGACTTCCTAAATACATTAGTAAAATTGCACAGAACTGCAAGCTGGTGCTGCCATGTCTTGCTTACAACTCTGTCTCAGTCTTGAGACCACATGTATGGGGGAACTTGAGTTTAGAGTGTCTGCAGGACTGTGCTGTAGATGTCATGCAAAGCAAGCCCTGCTCTAGGTGGAGAGGACAAAGTTAGGGCTGGGGTGTCACTGGTGCTTCTCCATATTTCTCTGTGTAGCCACAGTCTCATTCATAATTGCTAACAGAGACAGCAGGAGAACTCAGCCTCCTCAAGACCAAGCCAGGCCATGTTTCTCATGATACTCCTTTTATTTAACTTCCTGACTGTATTTTGACAAAACCTAAGCAAACTGTTCTCCTGTAGACAGGACTGCTGAAAACAGTGAAGTGCCTTAGCTGAGAGGAACTGTGCCAGCCACCCTTTGTAACAGGAGGCCACACTGGTGGAGAATCAGAGGTGACATCATCCTATTGGACTATGTGCTTGTGTCTGTCTCTGCCATCTCTTCCACTTTCCCCACTGAATCCTTTTAAGTTCTGTAGCCAAGCTCAATGAAATTTTACAGTAGAGCAGAGGTATTAGCAATATTCTTTAGGGAAATAAAAGAGAGAAATGTTTAGCCATGTAGGCTTCCAGGAAGAGAAGAAATATATCAGTGCTCTCTTTAAGGGCAAGCGTGCATCAGCAGCTCAGCCTTTCTTAGACACCAGAGAATAAGTACCTGCACTTATCCTTGAGATGCAATTCTAGCAATATAGGCTTCATTGCTTTGGGACTGTCTTGGCACGAGAGATCTTACTGCAGTGCTACCACCAAGGATGCATCTAGCCCATTAACTTCTGTGTGCTCACTAATCGACAGAACACACACAGATAATGTCCTTAATTATTCTTCTGCTTGGAAAAAGAGACTCTATAACAATGCTTGCATCCTCTGAAGTTCATTCCTTTCCTGCTCTCCCCGGTCTCAGATCTTCACTCTGTTGAATTAGCTGCTTTTTGCTACAAAAAGTGGTTCAGCTCTTCCAGAATAGCTGATTCCCCAAGGAATTATGCTGAGATAGTTCAACAGTGCAATCTGATACAGAAATCTGGTCTCAGTGTCATAGTTTATGAACTTGAACTCTCCTGATCTTATAAAATAGTTCTTAGTAATACTACTCTTTAAAAAATATTTGATATTATCTTATCCTTGGGAGAAAGTTACTACAGACTGTGTTAGGCTTGTGTACTACAGGATTTCAGTGTACTTCAGGGAGTCTTTCCTTTTAAAAATATGGTCTGGTTAAAACAAAAATTCATTCACAAAATCCCACAGTTTGACTCAGAGAAGAGCTGAAGATCAGAGTTGTCCTATCAAACCTTGTGATCTTTGCATGTAAGGAATATAAAGCATCTGCCAAATCCTGGGTGGATAAACTCAAGTCTGTTGAGATAATATCCATGTGTCTGATGCATACCTCAGGATGTATATGATAATATTTATCAGTGTATTCCAAAAATGCAAAGATAGAGAATTTTGAGCCCATGAAGATGGCACTCACGTGTTTTGTTCAGGTGATAGGTATTTCTTTGTCATGTGGTTTTGTTTGTTTTGGGGTTTTTTCCCCACCACCAGCAGCAAACTATCAATTCTTCAAACCTTGTTCTGAAAAGTAAAACACTGGAAAAATAGGAAATTAGTAAGCTTTTTTAAAGAAGTTTTCTTGAGGCTTTCTGTAAAAATGCAGCTCCTTTTCATGCTTATGGTCCTATTAAACACAGGAGTTTATTTTACTGATCAAAAAGTGGCCAACTAACAGTTCCTATATACCACAAAAATATTTCTAGAGATAAAAGCCACTGATTTCTGCACGTGGGTGGATTTAGAATTGATGTGACAGCTTT
Source organism: Bucco capensis (assembly GCA_013396975.1). Lineage (NCBI taxonomy): Eukaryota > Metazoa > Chordata > Aves > Piciformes > Bucconidae > Bucco > Bucco capensis. The sequence goes on along the minus strand of VWZO01001581.1, from coordinate 451,714 downwards.
TATGCTGCTGTGCACAAGAAAACTCATCATATGAGTATAGCATCACCACTGAAAATTAAAAGAGCTGGTAGCTGCAGTGTACTAAAAATGAGCAGAACAGAGAACTGGACTCCTTGTTTACCTTGGACTGCTTGCAGTGGGTGTTTATTTTGGCAAAGCAAATCACCACTTAGTGAAGTCCTTTCTACAATACCAATGTGCCCAGAACTCAGTGTTAGCTCAAAGCAGTCACATTGATTTGTGTACAGATTTCTGCTTAAAAAAATAGAAAGTCACCAGCTCTCTGTTTCTCTTCTGCAGGCTTTAAACAGTTATAACCAAGGAGATATAGAAGGGTCAAAAAGGCTGGGTCGCAATGCGCTCTGGGTTGCTGTTGCTTCAATTATCATTGGCCTTGTCATCATTGGAATCTATTGCGTAGTACATTTCACGACGGTAAGCAAAAAGCTCCTCCTTCCAGTGCAGGCTGTTCTCCTCTGGGCCTGGGCTTCAGAAGAACCTAAAGATTGTTCAGACTACCTACTGAGAGATGCATGTGTCGTTTCCATAAGAGCAATCTTTGCTTGTTTGGCAGGTTAGAAAATATTATCTATGGTTAAATGCAAACAACTGTGGCTTGGCAGCAGTGGATTNTCCAGAACTGGACACAGTATTCCAGAGGAGGTCTCAGCAGAGCAGAGTAAAAGAGTAACCTCTTTTAGGTTTTCCCAGTTCAGGCCGCTTGCTTTATGGTTTTTTTCTGCCCCTCAGTTTCACCATCTGCAAGATCAAGTGCATAGAGATCCTTAGATTTCAGGTAATAGAGTCCCTAGTTGCCAGTTTTCAATCTTCTAATCTGTCCAGCATCTCTTTTAACTTTGCAAGGAGAAGCTGACAGTCAATTGCTATTTTACAGTTTGATCTTAAGGTGAGCATAACTATATCTAAAGTGACCACAAATGTAATTCTGACTTTGGTTTGCTGTGGTGTGAGGTCATTCATTCTCAGTGCTGTGTAACTGATTTGCCTTCATACACCAGGAAAAACAGTGAAGCAGCTCAACAAATGAATCTCTATATACACAGTGGTTACCCAGGTGAATTATAAGCTTATTTGGCAGAGGGCAAAAGTAATTAGGATATTGTTGTCCTTTCTTATGGTTGTGCAACAATATGCTTTTTCCCCCCTAGTAATGTGCACTTCTATTAAAATAACAATTTTAAATCAATTTATGTTTGGCTGTTTTGGCTGGAGAGCTTTTTGGTGCACTGTAAAAATATATGTATAAACTATAAACATTTCATCCATGAGTGAAATGCAAACATCTCTGAGGAACAGAGTAGAGGAGCTGGTTAAACATGTACAACATAGTGAGACAAAAACTTGAAGTACCCCATCTTGAGCTGCAGGGAAGTTAGTGGAAATGGGCTCCATTTCTGTAGGGTATTAGTGGATGGTGCCACAGAATGAGAAGTTGATTTTGTATTCATTCATTCCCCATGCATCTTGCAAGCATGAATCTCTCCTTGGTTCAGTTTATGTTCAGTATGTTCAGCCCTCACAGATTTAAAACCAAGTCACTTCAGGCAGGTTGTGCCAAGTTTTGTAATTGACAGCAGCAGTAAATTCCTCAGTTTGCCTTGACTACCTTACTCATCATTTCTCAGACAAGGATAGCAGCTCAGGAATATTTTTTTTTAAGTAGGAGGAGAGAAGGGCAGCCTGAGGGGTGTCAGACAGCACTGAAGCATTCCCATGAACCAGGGCATGCTACCTGCATTTAGTTGCAGTCAGCATTCCACTTGTGCTACAGTAGAACCCTGTGTGCTCAATGTGTAAGTGCTGCTTTGTGCCCACTGCCATGTATTGGTGCTAGTTAGCACTTTACATCTACCCAGGATTTCTAAGCCTCTTCTCTCTCTCCTACCCTCCAGAGAGTAAATCAGTATAGTACAGCTTCATGGCATTCTTTAAGTTTTGTCTCCCAAAAAATCTTTTACATTGGTTTGGGGGATTTTTATTTTTTTTTAAGAGAAAGATCTCTGTTAGGTAGAAGCATTCCCAGGTGCCTGAGAACCCTCAGCACACTTCTGGGATATTAATTGATGTATTCAATGAATAGTTTCCATAGAGGTCTCTTGGCCAAATAGTACTTTGAGTTTTGTGAGGACTCAAGGATCACCCTGCTCTCTGGCTTTCCAGTCTCTTTACTGCTCCCCTTCTCCCTCCCAGCTGTCACTCTCCAAAGAGTCCCTCCTTCTAAGAGAGTGTTTGATGGGAGCAACATTCCACAATATCCCAAGTCTGAGCTTCTGGAAAGCAACAAACCTGAGCCATCCAAGTCAGGTTAGCAAGAGGGAGTCTGTCTCATACCACAACAGGCAGCAGTCCCTCCCCACAGCTGCAATGTGGATAGCTGCATCCTCCTTCTGAGGCTCCATCTGGGTTAAGGCATCCAATATGCCAGGCAGTTGCTCCAGCAGTTTTGGAACAGTGCCCTGTGGCTTATCACCACTGCTGTTGTACAGTCCCAAGCAGTCCTTGGCTATCTTCAACAGAGTTTCTGGGTCTCTTTCTGTACAAACTCACAACTTAACTGCTACAAACCCTTTGCCACTCTCGAGCATCTCTCATTGAAACCACTGTGACTAGAGAATTAGAGAACTGAAATAGTTCTCCAGCTTGCCTTCAAGAGCCTCATTTGTCTTTAACACTGGCATGTTATCTTTAGCAAACATGTGTTAAGATGTATAGTGATATATATATATATAGCCTGGAACAGGGCCCACCCATGACCCTGAATATAGACAAGGGGAAGCTGTCACTTGTGCCACTTAACAGCCCAGCAGTAAAATTCATCTGTCTTGATCAGTGTAAACTGGTGTGTTCCTCATTATGCTGAGGAATCACTGAGTTAACACTGTGCTGGGTGCTGAATGAGGGCTGGCCCCTATTCCACACTAGGCCAAATTTATTCTTACTCTGTTCTGTAACTTGGATTTTCCTGTCAGCTTCTCCTGCATTGCTACATCCAGAATCCTGCCTCTAGGTCTGATGGCCTTGTCTTGAGAAAGATGTGATATACACACACACAAGGACTGCAAGGTATGAAAAGACCTTTATATGTGGACAGACAAACTCTCTCACAATCTCTCTGGCTTGGGAAAGAAAGACTTAGGAATTGGTATAGCTAAAGGCAGTGAAATAAAGAGTGATTATTGGTTATCTGTAAGGAATGAGATGAAGGAGCATCAGAGAAAAGCAGCTTTAAACAAAAAGGAGGTACTTTTCTATGTGACATACAATGCAGCTGTGGGGGGTTAGTCTTTCTGGTTGCTGTGGATACAAAAAATACAAATTATTTGAAACAGCAACAAGTGAAGTTACCAAAAAAAAAAGCTTAAATGCAAAGATACAAATACAATCTTGGGCAAAAAGTTTCTAAGCTGCAGATTGCCAGAGCAATTTAAGGAAACATTGCCAGATCAGATTTAGGGAAACGTAGTTCTTGGCTGGAACTTCTTAATTAAGTGAAGGATATTCCAAACCCTTGTCTTAAATGGATCTCTTGCTGCCATGGGATCATGCATTCTTGTGGCCTGTTAATGCAGCTTCTTACAGCATCTACTTCCAGACTATTTCTGGTGTCTGAATGATGTTTGACAGTGCTGCTCAGGGCAGAACTAGAGCTCAAAGGAATTTTTGTTCCCAACTGAGCCACAAAGCATATACTATAAAGCACAGATCTTTTGTGTGCCAGTCTAGTGGTTCTCTTCAGTCTGGGAAGCAGGAGTGAGTCAAGTAGAAATCTGGAGAACTAGTAAGAGGTGTTAGAGTGAAGGAAAGACACAAGCTTTTCCGTAAAGTTCTGAGATAGTGACAGTTTTGGCATGATGAAGAGTAGCCAAAGTACTGAAGGGAAGGAATGCAACAAACTCCTGCCAAAGGATCAATGTCCAGGGGTTTTAAATTCACATCAGAAGTTCATTGTGTTTGTGTATCCTGAACCCCAAGGCCACAGGCAGGTGGAATTAAGCTTCTGGTAACAATTATCTTCTGGTAGTTGTGTTTGGTGACTTTGGAATTTCATACAAACCATGATGGTATTTTAATACTTCTGTAGAGGAGTGTGAACTTCTGACCCCTTCTTTAATCTCACTTGATCTAGAACTTCACCCCAAGGAAGTCCCAGAAATAGCACCTGTCAGCATGGCTTTGGAGGAAGATGGGGAGACAGCCAGGCTGTGCTTAGAACTTACACTGCTTCATGAGCAGAGTCTGAAGTGAAGCAGATGTGCACAAATGCAACATTAGTAATTACTGGTAGAAAGAAAAGGAGTAAGCATTTAGGCTGTACAGCAGGGACAGATGTATAGCTACGTTTTTCTTACTAGCTGAGAAATAATTCTTTAGGGGAAAAGGCAGGCAAGATTATTTTTCACATCTCTGCTCTCTCCTTCTTGAGGCTCTGAAAAGCCTTTGCAGCCATTTCACTGAGTGACCTTCTCTCTTTTAGAGACAGAATAAACTGAAAGCCAGTAAAATGATAAGAATTACACATCCAAACTCCAGATCTTTACATTACTAGTCCTGTTCCACAGGAAAAACAAAGAATCAAGGAAGACTACTTGCCTTTCACTGCAGGGATTGATCTACCAGTAACTGATAGAGCACAAAGTATTCCTCATGTCTGTTACCCACATTAATTCTTGGTGTCCAGTGAGCTCATACTGCTGCTTTTCTATCAGTAAGGGCACTAATTAATTACCTCCTTGATAACATACTTCTTTTTATTCGGATTAGTAAAAATATAAGAGCTTAAGGTGCTCTACCTGTCTGTCAAATGTGTTCAAGCAGCTCAGGGGCTGAGTAGTGGGGCAGAACCATGTAGATGCCCAGAGCCAAAGGGTTTATCTCAGTAAAAACCACATGGAAAATTCTGGTCCAGTTGTTTCATCTGAAGAAAATGTCCTCACAATAGATTCTGCCCTCTGGAGTCCTGAGGAGCAGTAAGGAGACAGGCAGCAAAGGAGTTAATGCTGTCTGCATGATTTATTTGCTGTTTAGTGCCTCATGTCCTAAAGCTCTCTCTAAGGAGCTGCTGAAAAGTAGCTGCTTATGGGGAAGAGATCTTGGACTCCAGCAGAGAGCCCAGCATCCAGGGACAAGCCAGCGAGATCAGTACATCCATGGGTAATGGCTGAGATCTACCCCCACCACAAGAATTGGAGGGAACTTCTCAGACCTTTCCTTTCCTAATGCAGATGCATAGGAGAGGTTCCCCAGTCCTTTTGAAACATGGATCATGGATNGTCTAGGATTCTATGATTGCTGTTGTATTTACCAAGTTGTCTACTGCTGAAAGAACTGTTCTTGCCTGACCACTTTATGTACTGCTTCAAGGAAGCAGAGATGCTGTTGACCTCATGAAACTTTGTCAAATAAGAGCCTATTGTATTGATTCAGGTAACCCAGTTTAAAAATTCAGTTCAGATTGACAGATGACCAGTGCCATTAGAAACTTAGCTCTTTGATTCAAAACTGTATTGAACCACTAATCTAGAGGGATGTTTGTTAAGAGAACAAGCACCACTAATGTGGCATAATGTATCCATTAGATCTGCAGAATTAATAATTTAAATCTCAAGGCAAACTCTTTGTCTTTTCCTCCTTTAAAAATACATATTTCTGTGTCCTTGCAGCATGCTATCTGAAGACCAAGTCTGCAGTTGGAGGATATCATCATGTAAATCTCAAGAGGGGAAAAAGAAGAGGGGAAGGAAACTCTTCATTCCAGACTGTTACATTTGACCCTACAAGTCTGCAGAGGCATGTTGCTGGTGGATGAACTGATAATCCAGTTAGTTAATCAGCATGGCCTGACCAGGTTTTCAAAGTTACTTATTTGTGAGAAATCTCAGTAGAAAGCAGCATTTTCTCTTTTACCCTAGTGTATAATGAGATCTTTCCCTAACAACTCTCTTTTCTTTCTCATTGATGTGGAATGTATGCTGGATCCATGATGTTCCCTGGCTGACCCTAGCCAGACAAAACCAACATATGTAGACTGTTTATAGTGCACAATGCAGGATCTGATGCACAGCTCACTGAGGCTAGTAGAACAATTCCTGTTGTCTCCAGTGGGTTTTGGATCAGGCCATTAAGGATATTTTTATTACTTTTAAAGTAGTCTCAACATAACAGAATCATAACCATGAGTTTATGATTTTATCCTGCTATGTGATTTTATAATGCTGTGCACGTACTCGTAACTCAGCAGCTGCTTGCTTCTTTCATCCTCACCTTTTGGGCTTTACCTTGGATTTTTAACCATCTGGGACCCATTTCAATCACTTGATTATTGAGAGACACTTCTTTCATAGCATCCATATTTATTTTTGTTTCTTTGTCTTTCATTGTTGAACTCCCTTGACTTAGCTCCAGTCCTGCATTAAAGTTGCACTGATCATATTTTCCTCTTTAAACTTCACAGAAGTAAAAAGTTCCTATTTTTTTATCTGACAAAATACCTTCTTTTTAAATAGATGTTCTTCTTCATCCCTTTGTTAATGGTCCTCTAGCAAGTCACATGTTCCATTGTGTTCTGCTTTGTTCATGTCTTTTTTTGTTCAGTTCATCCTCTCATCTGGCTATGAATAGTCTATATATCAATGCAGTTAGAGCTGGACAGACTTCTGCATCCTAACAGAGCCACATGCACTCTTGCTGGTCCTAAGATGTTACTCACTACACAGCCTTAGGTCACAGAATTGATGGCCTCTAAATTATTGCAGTTTCTTGATACCTTATGAAAATATGGCATGGGAGAGCTCTTTTTTTTATTAGCTGAAAACTGTGTGGAAGAATGTGTTTGTGTTGTCACACCAATATTCCATGTTAAAAGGAGTAAGCTCTGATGAGCATTAAGACAGGTGGCTACATCTTCAGCAGTTGTTGCTCCATTGGCTTTGTTACTACATCCTTAAGCAAGCTATGCCAATTTACACTTACTCTCCTTGCACCAACATCCATCTGGCCTGACTACTCAGAAATCCATGAGAGTTTTGCAGGTGTGAGTGAGGAAAGAATGATGCCTGGCAGGGGTACAACTACTTGTTAAAAAAATAATCATCTCCCAGAAACCTTTACCTGTTAAAGCATATGCCTGGAAGTAGCATGTATTTTCTGTGCCTTGATGTTACACTTTTAATGTGCTTTTTTGCTTTTATTTCTGCCATATTCTGTTTTTCATTGAAGTCAGTGATGCATCACTTATCCTTAACTACTCCAGTATAAAACTTCATGAACACTGGTGAAATCAGTTGATGTCTCCAGCATTTACACTGATTGAATTTGTCCATGTGGGAATCTTGCCACTGATTTTGATGATCCCAGGAATTGGCTGTTCTGTGAACTCCTCTTTGGTTTTTGAATACTATTTCAATGGTCTGATATGTCTTGTGGGACTTTTAGTAGCTTGCCTTAGTATCAGATATGATAGAACTGTCATGGAGAAGTGGAATAAAATTACTTTTAATTGTCTTTCCTTTTTAAGTGTCTTTCCTAAGTCTTGTTCCTCTTTGGTTTTAAAGGGTAATATCTTATTTTCTAACAGCTTGGACAGTTCCAGATTGAAGTGAATCAAAGCAAAAGCAGGATTTCTGGCCTAGATAATACTATACAACCATTCTGTGTGCAGCTAGTACATTCAGAAGTTGCTAGAGGTCAGTTAATGTTGAAAATATCAGCAAGGTAGGCTCTTAGCTTCATTTTCAAAACAGCATCAAGAAAGAGTGGTGAAGCCTTTTCAAAATGGTCCCTTGCTGGTCTTTTTGGGGCTTTCCTGTCATGAGGTGGAAGTGGTCAAATGAGGTCTCTCAGCAAATAGCATAGGTCAGGGTTCCACCCCCTTGAACTGCCAGCATCAAAGTAAACACAGGAGCATTGCTGTAGGAGTAGCTTTTCTCCATCAGTGTGCTAAAAATCAAAGTGTGTACAAAAAGTTAGATCCTTCTGCAAAATCCTGAGCTCCAGTACTGTAAACTAACCCACAGCTAGTGGTGTGAGAGGGGAGAAACCTTCCCAGAGTTACTTGGGTACTAGAGGGTAGGGGCAGGCAACTTGAAGTATTTTTTGGAAGTGCCTAACAAGGATTTAGATCAATCAGGAGCTAGACACCTGACTTGTTCAGATGCTTTGGAAAACCATACTGGAAATGTAACTTGCATCTTGGTGCTCATAAATATCTTTGAAGTCTTGCTCTAAATATAATTGAGAATTGAGCCATTGTATCTTCAATGCTTCTGAAGATAAATGTTGCTACCTTACAGTGCTATTGATTGGTATAAAAATAAAGGCTTTATATTAAACCACTTAATGTGACAGAGAGGGGAAAATGCAGCAATTCCTCTAATGTTCTCTAGTGCTTCTGTGTCATAGGTAATCTTACTTTTGCTTTACTAATGTACTGGTATCAGTTCTCTTCATTTATTTATGTTGACATAAATTTTCAACCATGTTTGAGAAATGCAGTTAAACACAGCTTGTGCTGGGAATGAATGTGGTCCTTGTACAACCAAAGCATTCTTTAGGTGGGACAGACCCATACAAAGTGAAGTATCAAGCATGGGGAAGCTAAATGAAGTTTACTGCCCAAATCACCAAGCCCTCTGGTGACAGCAGTGGGTGTGAAGGCACAATGCAGTTGTCTGACTGAGGAATTAGTGCCTAGTAGGAGCATATAAGCAAATTTCATTATCTGTGACAGGCTCTGGAAATTACCTGTTCTTCATTGTCATGCATCTAGAGTTGGAATTGGCTTGATATTGTTCTGCACTGCACCTGCCATTTTTTGGAGGGGAAAACAGAAGAGCTGTCATCTCTATGTGCTGCATGAGGTTATTTCATTAAATGGGGAGAGGGAGGAGGGAAGTGATAAAACATTTCAGCTCAACATCCCTGCCCTGGAGAGGCAAACAGAGTCTTCCTTACACAAAGCTGCTCCATTTTTTTTTGATACAGTCTTCCTGCATGCTGCAGGCACCAACTAATGCCTGAAGTCCTGCTCTCTTTTCCTTCCTGCATGTGTTACAGGCAGAGACAGATGGAAAGTTGGAATTGCTGGCCTCAGCTCCTGGATCATGTTAGCATCTTTCACTTCTTACAGGGCAGCTGCCTTCTGCAAAACAGCAGTGTGCATGTATCTTGATATGTAACCCTAGAAGAGGCCTTCTAAATATAAGAGGAGTTTCTTTGCTGCCATATGAAGGGGGTCAGCCAGACACCTAAACATGTGGTGTGTGTTTCATCAGATTGCACAGCAAAAATAAAAAATAATCAAGGGGACAATATGAACTGAAATCCACAGGGTCCTTCCCTGCAGGCACACCCAGGAGTTTACAGCTTGTGACTTGAAGATTGGCATTGACTCTTCAATTTACATGGTGCAACCACAGTCCATCAACAGTGTGGCTTGAGACTCCAGAAGCTGTTGTTTTTGTAGCTGTAGCTTTAGATATGTGCTCACAGAGTGAACTGTATTCTGCCTCTCAGCCTGGAGATAGGTTGTGCCTGATTGCTATCACTCTCAGAACCAGGCCAGATGCCTCTGCTGGAGCAGCATGCAAGCATCTCTCTCTCTAGACTCATTTCCTTCCTTGGACCCTAACTTTGTCTACCACTTACTTAAGGTGGGTGTTGTTAGTGATCTGCATCAGCAGGGGAGAGCTTGGGACATCTTCTGATAGGTTTTGCTTTGTGTGTGCACACAGGCACAAGAGGATGCCTTTGAAGGACTGGATTCCCCAAGCCAACTTAGATCCAAACACAAAGTCACTGGATTGATCTGGGGCCAAGCTGGTAAGCCACATCCTGGTTACCTGACAGCTGTTCAGGAGACTTTATAGGATGTGCTGTTTTATGGAGAGAGGAGTCCATATTGCCAAACCTTCATCTCCTGATAAGGAGGTAAATTAAAAGGAAGCTGAATAGCTGTGGAACCTACCCTGACTCTGGAGGAGATACCTCTAGGCAAAGTCAGAGATGTCAGAAGGCCTTAGCAGGCTAGTCTTCATGGCTGCTGCCTAACCTGCAGCTCTTCTGAGACTGAGCCCTCAGTCTGTCACAGACAGTGCCTTCAGACTGAAACACTACTTGATTGTTGGTTTCTTTTTACTATCTTCCCATTTCCAATCTCATTTTTAATCACTAGCTCTCTGAAAGTGTGCAGGTGTTATGCTGGAGTAGAGGAGTTGAGAAGGGATGCAATGCTCTATGAGTGATTTTGATGTGCACTCACAGTTTTCTGTCTCCCAAGCACAGAAATGGGAGTGAGCCTTTAAGGAGGCTGCCCAGCTTCCTCTGCATCACTCCCTGGCAGCCTGGCAAAATGGGCTCAATTCAGAAGGGACCTAAAAGGAGGCAGAGGTTTGGAAACAGATCACTCAGCCAGTGCAAAGATGGAGGAACAAACTTGGGAGCCCAAGGTAGGAAGGAAGGTTGGTTATAGTAAGACATTTAACTGGAAGGTTTCTGCAGTTAAATTTATCTTGTCTTGAACTCTGGAATAAGTTCTGCTGCTGCTACTACCACGTAACTCACTGTCCACAGTTCAGAAGCAACAAGAAGCACTTGCTCATGTGTCCTTTATAATATGATTTATGGCATGTCTGAATTTGATCTGCCAGCTCATGACTGAGGGTGGCTCTTCTGTTTTTGTCATATCTAACTGTAGGGCTGAGACAGCTTCCCCTTCACTTGCAGTTACTTCTCTTTGGCTAAGTAAGTTTGCATCATGGCAAGGAAAAATAACTTTGCCAGATACCAATGGATTCAGCAGACTTTAAACTGCACAGTCTGAGACTTCAGGCCACTGCATTTCTTTTTCAACCCATAGTCTGGAGTAAGAGAAGGGGAAACTCCTCTGAAACTGAGAGATGCCACCAGAGCAGGCTGTATGGGAATGGTGAACCATGGGACCCTCATGTACCCATATCTCAACCAGTGTTCAATGGGGACTTACTGACCTTTTGATTTTAACTAGCTCCAGGAGATAATCCAAGCAGTGAAAATGAGATTCTGGCCTAGAGCACAAGTGGTTGGTGAGTGCCATCCCTTCCTTGGGGCTAGGAAAAGAGTTTAGATTTGACCTTTTGTCCCTGCAAGGTTTCCAAGGCCATTATTTAATCGAAGACAGACACTCCCCTAACACAGGCCTCTCCTGACCTCAGATCTATCAGGTTTGGTCCTAACTTCCTTTAAAAATGAGTCAGCTGACAAAGACAGGCAGTAAGTGATATCTCCAAGGGGGCAGAATGACTCAGTGGTAAAGATACCACTTCAGTTGACCCCTGATTGGTAGAACTTTGGCAAAGTCTGCTGAGTCTCATGATCTTATGAGCCAAGAACCAAAATGCCTTAAAACGAATTTCTGAGTCAGATGCTCTGGGTGAGCTTTAAGAGTCAGGCCAGGTCTAGTTCATGTTTATTAAAGAAGGTAGATGTGAGTAAGGGAGAAAGGAGCTGACCTTTGCCTGTGACTGGTGACATGGTAAATAACACAGAGACCATGTAGCTCTTCATATCCTGCAGGTGTTTTACAAGCATCTCCTTTTAAAACCTCCCTTAGCCTTATGAGGTGGTGTAGCACAGTTCAAGACACCAGCTAAAGCATCTAATCAAGTACTTTTTTCTTGTTTTACTGGTTGTGGTCAGTCTGAAAGTGGACTGTAAGAGGTTTTTCCAGGGAATTTAACTTACTCAAAATTATTCAGTTACATTTTCCCCTGATCCTTTAACCCTCCAGCCTGCCACTTGTAAGTGAACCTGTTGTTGTGATTCACTGCACAAGTTTCATGATACAATTTCTTTTTCCTGAGAAGACAACCATAAATCCTAGGGCAGTCACATTGTTGGTGTGATTGCTAATACCAAAATTTACTTTTTTTGGTGATGTCTAAATTTCATGTTTGCTTAAGGTTCCATGGAAATGTGGGCAGTGAACACAAGCAGGGTTCTGAATACACCAGAACAAAATAATCTGCAGTTCTGAATTTGTATTTAACTAAATGATTTTGCAATATTCACCCAACCTAGCATCACCTTCCTTTGGCTGATGGAAAGCTAACACCTAAAGACAAATAGGATTAAGAGTTTTCTGTAAGGTCATGCTGGCAGTTAGTGTCAGAGGCAAGAAGGAGATTTTTATCTAATTCTTTCCTTCTCAATGAAAATGCTTACAGTCACTATTCTTGGGCATCCCCCCAAATTGTAAGGCAATGTGCACAGCTAAGGGACAAATGATTCTGGTACCAATGTCAGACTGCTTAGCCAGGGCTTAGCCAAAGTGGCCTGTTGCTGTGTCTCCTGTTGTGTAAGATATGGCAACTTAGAAAACCAGAGAGAGTTGTTGTGATAAATCATTCCAATGGCAAGTGACACCTGTGACATTCTCACTAGGGAAGTTAACCAGGAACCTCATTGGTGATACATATGGAAATTTGGATGGAAGAATATAAACCAGCTCCCCATCTGTTACATCCTCATCTGGCAGTAAGAAAAAAAGAAGGTTAAGACAGGTATGTAAAGGGACAAGAGTAGAAAAGGTATTTTGTAGTCTTCCTTTGGAATGTGGAGGCTGGTCCTGGGTGGAGCAGAAGAGGTTGAGTTTTTATGTCCTTCAGGTTGCAGAGCATGGACAGAGGCAAAAGGTCACAAATGTTGTTAAAGGGAGGAGAAAAACTCCAGGATTCCAGAAAATCAGTGGGTGGATGAGCTCTTCCAGGCCCTTGTGGCATGTCTTTAGCTCATCTCTCACCTCCCACATCTCCTGCATTAATAGCTGTAAGGGAATTGGGCTCCCACTCAAGCTGATGGGAGCAAACAATACCCCACTGCATGTGAGGCCCATGCCTACAGGCATGTCCATGAGGAGGCAGGGTAATGATTTGCCATCCAGCCCTGATAATACCATGGGGACTAGGCACCTACAAAAACAAGTTACAAGCTCTTGGACTGTGCTACAACCACCTGTCAAGAGTGACAGTGAGGCAAGACAGGAATTGGGGTTGGAGAGGAAGCAATCACTGGGAAAAGAGGGAGGAGAAGGCAGCAATGGTGAAGCCCAACAACCAAGAGGTTGAGATGCCTGTGTCCATGGCCTCTTGTCCTGTCCACAGGCCAGTAACATGCAAAGGTTTTGGAATGTAGCACACCAGGGGTGGATGGTTCATCACCATGTAGGGAGAAACCACCACATTTTAATACCAGAGCTTTAAATTGAACAAAGCTTGGGCATACCATAGAGTAGCTGCCACAGCTCATGAGCCATTAGCAGTCCTTATCCTGCAGTTTATTACCTACATATAGTTCACAGAAGTAAAAAAAAACCTTGGAAAGAAGTGAGGATGGACCCTAAGGTGAAGGCACTGAGGCTTGCAATGAATCTGGCTGGCTGTTATGCAGATCACACAACGGTCCTACTGGGCAAGTGATGGACAAGACATCTCCAGCCTACACTGCAGGCAGTTCTGCAAACATAACCAGCACACATGGAGGCATGTGCATTGCTGCTGGCCAGAAAAAGAACTGGGGAGAACAAAACAATTGGGTTTGGAGACAAAGAATTCAGGAGTGCCAAGCTGTATGAAATATCAAAACAACAGCTGCATTTTATAGCAGGGTAAGTGTTTTGGGATAGAGGTGCCCACACACATTCCTCTTACAGCCCTCCTGCAGGCTGTCCTGTGCCAAGGTATTCCACCTGTGACAGACAAAGTAGGAGCAGCTGTTCCTCAAAACATAGTGCAGGAGCCAGCTATGCACTTGTCATTAGGCACAGGGAATCAGTCTGTCCCAGCACGATTCTTCCTACTATGTAACAGCATGCTACAAGGATACTCTTCAGTTTGGTAGGAATCCTTCTGTGTGTTTGCAGGTTGCTTTGCTTGGGTAAGAAAAAACCAGCAGTTTCCTTGTAAAGAGAACTCTTGACCCAAGAGCCTGCAGACCTCACAATTTTATGCCTGTTAGAAAAGCTGAAAAAAGACAGTGACAGCTGATGAAGAGCAAAGGGTAAAATGAGACTGTAATTGGAAATGCTTAGAGGAATATGTTAGAGAATTAGAGGAGTGTAATTTAATTTGGGAAACATCACTTAAGGTCTGCGTGTGATTCTGTGTGACTTAAATTTCCATCTGTGCTTCCTCAGAGGAGAGCAATCCGTGTGCTGGTGGTTCACAGGCTGCTCTGACCACCCAGCAGTCAGTGTCCATTCTGCTGGACCTCACTCCCGTTTCATGACAAGGGGAAATGCATTTATTGCCTAGTGCCAGTGCCCCGGCGCTCATTCATCTCTAATTCTCCTGCAGATTTAAAACCTCCTTGTGCTGGTCACTTGGGGAAAAGAGCTCCGGGAGCAGGTGAAGAGCCTCCACGGTTCACTTCCGAACTCACACCAGTTCAGCAGTCACAGTCAGTAGATGTGGGAGATACCGGACTGGCAGCCGGCATGGGACCTGGCGGCAGGGCCTGGGGTGGAACCTGCGCGCAGCGCTCGGGTTCCCCGCGGGGCTCAGCCCGGGCAGGGGCCGACGGAAGCGGAAGCGCTTGGGCGGAGTTGTCGGAGGGACCGCGGAGGGCTCCAGCGGCGGGAGGTGGGTTCCGTCTGCCCGGGGGCTCCGGGCGGCAGGACGGGAGCGGGGCCGGAGGGGGAGCGGGCAATGAGGTGGCCTGCTGACGGGACGGCGGCTGTGCTGCACTAGTGCCGGGGGAGCCCGGATCCGCTGGCCCCGTGCCCCCGGGCAGGAAGGCCCAGGTTTTGTCCTCTGTGTCAGGAGCGAGTGGTCGCGGTGCCGTGCCTTTGCATACAAGCGTGTGTTCAGGTTGAGAGTTAGGATGACTGTCCTTGGACACGTCAAGAGTGATCAGTGGATAAACTTCTCATCAGAGGAGGACAGTCGTGTTTGCACGCTTTAAAAACATCATGGGAGACACATGCCAAAATAGATCATTAATCAGCAAGTTAGCCAAAGAGTAAGGGTAAGAGAACTTTAGTTGAACTGCCCTCACTGTAATACTAAAAATCACACCCACAGGTCAAGAGACTGCAGCCCAGGTGAAAACCCTTTCCCTCTGGACATGCCTATTAGATAAGGATTGTGGCAATTAGCTGACCCATCCCGTAGTAGTGTTTGGAAGTAGGTAGAGGTTGCATGGTAAGATTTTGTATTTAATTGTCTGTTTGAGCGTTCTGTGGTGTGCTAGCTTTGTGGGAATCCACCTAGCATCCAAACTTGTGCAACTTTGCAATAAAATCAATATCTCTGCTCAGTGTCTGTTTGGCTGCCTGCACACCAGGGAATGAACTCTTGCCTTTTCAGACAACAGCAGGAGAGATGAGTGGCAGAAGCTGCCTGCGTTATGGGGTGAATTGGCATGGCTGAGACAGTGCAGGTGTATTTGCTGAGGAGAGCTCCAGTGGCTCTTTGGCTTCTTTGGGGCCTTCTCAAGAGTCCATCTCGCAGAATCAACTGTTTAAAGAAGAGTTGGAATGCTCAGAAGTACATGTGCTAATCTGGATTTTCCTGCTCTTTTAGGCCCTTCAAAATGGGGAACACGAGCAGCGAGCGAGCTGGGCTGGAGCGTCATGGGCATAAGGCATCCCGAGGGGACAGCTCAGGAGGAGCCATCAGTACCAAAGAGGGTGAGAGACCAAAAATCTTAATGGACAGTCCTGAAGATGCAGACTTGTTCCATTCAGAGGAAATGAAGGTATTGCTAGTTTGTTCTTGTCTTCTAAAATTATCATCTGTCTGGTTGTGGTGTTGGTAGCAACCTTCAGGAGTTTTGTAGATCTATTAACAGGGTTGTTTTTGCTCAGCATTAGATGGATTGTTAGAAATGTCTTGCTGTGTGTCATGAGCAGTATCTAGAAATACAGTTTCTGATCTCCACCTGACAGAAACTACTTGTAGGCTTGTACCTTAGAGAATAATGTCTGAATGCAGAAGGACCTCCAGTAAAATAGAGGTTGTATAAGTCTGCCAGGGAAGAATTTCTTTTGATCTACATTGTGCTTGTAGGCTCCTTTGGAGAAAGAAGAATTCCTAGCTTGGCAACAAGATCTGGAAGTGAATGACAAAACCCCCACCCAGGCTCGACCAACAGTCTTTCGCTGGACTGGAGGAGGGAAAGAAGTTTATTTATCTGGGTCCTTCAACAACTGGAGTAAAATTCCTTTGACAAGGAGGTAAAACTAGTGCTGCTGTATCAGTGACATTCCCCATGGACTGGGAGCTCTTAGTGCAGTGAGAAAGGTGGTCAATCAATAGATTGGTATTGTGCTTGGATTTACTACTCTTCTGCTTCTCTCCTCAAGCCCTTGTTGAGAATCTGACTCTTTGATGGCACAGGATGAAAGCTGAGCTGTGTCTCAGTTTTGAAGGAGCAATTTGTTCACAAGGCACCATGCATGAATGACCCAAAACAATCCTTGTGCAGAGCCTGCCACCTGGGGTAGAGTTGTGTATGTAAGGAGGAGTTGGTTTAAAGCAGATTTTATCTGATGGCACATGTACTTTCTTGCCATATCATTGGCTTTTGCCTAGCTCAAAGGGTCCAAATTCTGCTTAGGAAACTGAGCCTGGGATACCTGCTGGGAAACTACATGAACAAGAGAATAAATCTATGTTAAGGTAGCAACTTCTTTGTCCTGCCAGAGAGCTCTGGAGCTCTGCTTAATGCTTTACCTGAGTAAGTATTTCATTCAGACCAAAACTTAATGCTTTACCTCAGTATTTCATTAAGACCAAAGCTTGTTCAAAAAGTTAAGACTTAATGGATGGCAAAGAGTCTGAATGTAGCTGTTGATCTGAGCCCTGTTGTCTGTCAGTGATGACATAGCCATGAAAGACTGAGGTGCTGCCAGTTTCTGTTGTTTCTTATTTTGGTGAGTGACTACCTGCATTGTCATTGTTGCAGAAGTGTCTTTATTTCTTGGGACACTTGAGGGAGGAGCATGGTGGCCCAGTGAAGTGGTATGGGAGGATTGGTCTGTGCATGAACAATGTGAAATCAATGATTGAGGCAGGAGCCGGTAAAAAGGCCAGTGGAACATCAGTATTAGTGTCATATTGTAAGAGGAACATCAGTATTAGGGTCATATTCTAAGTGGGAAGCCTGGGAGATGGGAAATGGTGAAATGAATCTGGAAGGAAGACAGAACTGTCTCTTTGGCAGAAGGAAGAAAGACAAAAAGACAGGTTTGTTTCTTGTCAGATGAGGTATTCGGGGAAAGGAGATACTTGAATCTCCTTAGAGGCTGGATAAAACCATGTTGCTGAGTCAGATATGCTCAAGTAGAAGAGTTCATTATTCCAAACTGACATTTCACATCCAGCTCTGTGGTGGTGTGCCTGTGCTCCTTACCTGAGAAGAAGTAAAGAGAGATCATAGAATCCTAGAATGGGCAGGTTGGAAGGGACCCTAAAGATCATCTAGTTCCAACCTCCCCACACTGAGCAGGGATGCCAATCACTAGCCCAGGTCACCCAGGGCCACATCCAGCCTGGCCTTGAACACTGCCAGGGATGGAGCATCCACAACCTCTCTGGGCAACCTGTGCCAGTACCTAACCACTCTCAGGGTAAAGAACTTCCTTCTAATCTCCAATCTAAATTTCCCCTCCTTCAGTTTATATCCATTCCCCCTTGTCCTATCACAGTCTGACCTCCTAAAAAGTCTCTCCCCTTCTGTGGCCTGCTTGAATTGTTCACGTGGCACCAGCTCTCTCCCAGCACAGGATTAGCAAAATTATCAAGCAGCAGCTGTTCAGATCCAGAGTAACTCAGAAGTATTGAGTTGCTGCTTTTATCCTCTAGTCATTGTTCACTCATGTCCTAGGCATTTGTGAAATGCAATTTCTGATGGCAAACACTGAAAGGCAAGGCAATGGGAGTAAGCTGATCTTATTCCATTAACAGGAGCCTGGCAGATAAAATGAGGTCTTGCCTATTAACAAGAAACATGAAGATGTGAGGATGACTTTACTCAAGCTCAGTGCTAATTCCTTGGTGCCAGGAATGTGGGTGCTAATTTTGAATGTGTGGGTATTTACTGTCACAGAGGAAATGATCAATAACATTCACCTTAGTTTGATTCTTCACCTTTAGATTGCTTGAGATTCTCTTAAATGTGTCACTGCCTTTTGAAGTTTTTGTGTGTTTAGGAGGATTGTGTTCTGTGTCACAGCTTAGAGACTGATGTACTTCTCAGAATGTGTCAGGGCTGATTGTTTGTCTTGCATTCCAGTCACAATAACTTTGTGGCAATCCTGGACCTGCCAGAAGGAGAACACCAGTACAAGTTCTTTGTGGATGGGCAGTGGACACATGATCCTTCAGAGGTAATGTCTTTGACTTGCTGTATGTATTCATGGAGGTATCTGAAGAGGAGAAACTGGCTGGTTTCCTCTACCATTAGCTGGCTTTTTCAGAGAGGAGGTTAACACCAGAAACTGATGGTTTAGCTGGTGAGAGAGAGATTTCTGATCCCCACTGGCCTAGGTAGCAGCATCAGGCTGATGGCCTCAAATGACAGGAGCTCTTGGGTATGGATTTATAAGAGGTGGTGAGCTTTTCTTGCCTGGTGCCAAACCATCTTTTAAAGCACTGTAGCACTGCTGACAGCTCAGATCTCTCTGTGCTTTACTTGTTCTCTGTGCCAGAATATTGCTATTGCTGCTCTAGATCTTTTCGTAGTCCAGTAATGGTGCCAAAATCTACCAGGCCTTTTCTTCCTTCTCTACTATACAAGGAGCTCTAACCCTAGCCCATCCAGCAGTTCCTGCCTGTTTCAGAACTAATAATTCACAGCTCCTGGTTCCAGTCTTGCTGTCTTAGCAAACCTTGCAGAACCTCACAGGATTCACCTTGCAGTAAATGTCACTCTTTGAGCCCTCTGCCCTGGACTCCAGTCTTAGCTTGGGTAGTAAACCAATGCCAACTATACTGTGTCCTGCATAGGCTGTGCAGATTTTAGTCTGCTCTGAAAGCCCTGTAGAAGCTACAAGTAAAGCTTAGCTCCTTGTGTTGTCACCATTAGCTTTACCCAAACCTGATCCTAGTCCAAGGATTTATCAAATGCAGTGAACCTAGCAAATTCAACTGACATCCATCCCCCTCAGTCCTAAGTCCT
This sequence comes from Bucco capensis, assembly GCA_013396975.1. NCBI lineage: Eukaryota > Metazoa > Chordata > Aves > Piciformes > Bucconidae > Bucco > Bucco capensis. The sequence continues at coordinate 432,544 of VWZO01001581.1, read as the reverse complement.
GCCCTTGCTCTTAACCTAACACTGAGTGAGCCTTGGTGAGCTCTTCTCATAGCCTGTGCTAGCATATTTTAAAAGCAATATATCTCATTCTTGCTAATGCTGATTGTGTAGTTTTGAGTCTAATGGTCCCATAAGCTTTTTCATTCTGACTTTTGTACCTTGCTTCTTTCCAGCCAGTAGTAACCAGCCAGCTGGGTACAGTCAACAACATCATCCAGGTGAAGAAAACTGACTTTGAAGTGTTTGATGCTTTGATGGTGGACTCCCAAAAATGTTCAGACATGTCTGGTATGAGCTTACTGGTAACTTTGTATCACACTTTTTAGAGCTGTTAAAAATGCCATCTGCCTTTTCATCTGGAGTTAAAGCTCCAGTATTGATTAATCCTTTCCATTGCCCTGTCCCTGCACAGGAATAACACCTGCATTTGCATGTGCATGCCATGTGCTCAGTGCTTCTCTGGGAGGTAACACTGTTAAGTGTTTGCTAGGGAAGTGCTGGGCAGGGATGAAAGTGAAGTTCTGGAATGCAGTAGGGCCCTCAGGACTCTGCCTCTCACAGCTAGCCTCAAGTCAGACTGAATCACCTCTTGGCCAGTGGCTGGTCCTCTGGCTCTGTGTTCAGTTCTTGTGCTTATATGCCATTGGTTTCTTCTGGCCACGTGTTTCTGCATGTGAAAATTGCCTTGGAGTAGAGGTAAAAACATGCCTATAAAGAGCATGTATTACAGGCTATTTAAGCATGAATATTTGCTATCTGTCTGGCAGAGCTGTCAAGTTCCCCCCCAGGACCATACCACCAGGAGCCCTATGTCTGTAAGGCAGAGGAGCGCTTTAAATCCCCACCTATTCTCCCCCCACACCTGTTGCAAGTCATCCTGAATAAGGACACAGGCATTTCTGTGAGTACATTGGTTTGGTTTGCTGCTTAATGGCCTTGAGATTGGGAAGAAAGCTGGGGGCAGGCAAGGAAAAACCTTTGAATAGTTGCCATGTCTGTAAATTCCTTACTCTATCTGTCCAGGTGGATCCATCTGAAGTAAATTTATCTTTCTACTTGACTTTCTTCAACACTGAAAGGAAACTAGATTGGTATTTTATTCCCCAAAGGCCTAATATATNGTGATTCTGTAATCTTCCCAGTACAACACTATTAAAATGTCATAAGCACATCAGAAATAGTTGAGGTCAGTTTTGCAGTGAGATGCAGAGGGTTTCACCCTGGGGGGATCTTGGATTGCTCTGTGTTTGATGGGCTCAGCATAAAGCAGCAGGGTGATGTGTTTGAGGGTATGGCTAGTTACAGACAGTGTTTATCACCCATCAGCTGTGATGAGCAAACTGTGAGTTCAGTATTTTCACACTGTCTCACTTTTTTCCCAGTGTGATCCTGCTCTGCTCCCTGAACCCAACCATGTCATGTTGAACCACCTCTACGCACTTTCTATCAAGGTGAGAGGCCAGGGCATGTTCTTCACACTTGCAGCTGTTAGCTACCCATATAAAATGCTCACTTGTTTTCCATCTCCTGTAGGATGGAGTGATGGTGCTCAGTGCTACACATCGTTACAAGAAGAAATATGTGACTACTTTGCTGTACAAGCCAATATGAGCATCCTAGTAGTTTGTGACCAATTATTCCTTTTGAAGACAAAGAATTCTTCTCTTAACCAAATGTATTTCTGCTCTGTGCTGTAGCAAAGGAACTCTGATTTCATATTATTTCTGAGACTTCCAAGTTCTCCCATATTTGCCTTATTTTCCCAAGTCCCACCTTGGAAGTTCTTGGAGATGGCAGCTTTGTGGCAACTAGACAGATGGCAAAGGTGTCGGTGCCTGTTGTCAGCTCAGTTAAAAAAACACCAATTTCATTAGGCTGAAAAATGTGAGGGCAGCAACAGATTAAAGACCTTTAGCAGCGAGGTGACTGTAAGTGATAAACAAGCCAGCCCAAAGTCTAGGCAGTTCAGGATTCTTGTGGAATCTTATTTGAGCTCAACACTCAGCAAAAGCAAGCCCATTACTGCTTTTCTAGCTCATCAAACACACAATTCTTTCAGTCACATGGCTGAAATAAGTGTGAATATTGATGATCTTTTTTGTAGCAGCCTTCTCTAGGCAAAATCAGTGACACAATCACCAACAAGCTCATTTTGATATTACAGTAGACTGGGATGCACTGCTTCTGCTGTGAGTAAGTAGCTCTGTAGTTTTTTCTCTTCATGAGAACTGAAATACAAATACTTTTCCTCTGTGGAATTTCTGGTAAAGACAATTGTTTTGAATGGCTGGGCTTTTCTCTAAGTCATAACTGTGTCTTGCAGGCATCTGCTTTTTGAAACCAGTTTCTCTTGCTGTCACTGCTAAGGACTTCCTTAAGCTGGGCTAGGTAGCTGTAAGGAAATCTAAGTGCTCAATTTAGGGATTAGTTCTTCAGTGACAGCCTGAAGGTGACTTAGTCACCTGTATCCCAGTGGCCAAACTTGCCCCGTGGTGTGAGCAGCTGCAGCGTGCTGCACACAGCAGTGCTGCACCCTCCTGTGCCCAGGGCTGGAGCACTGGCTGTGGGTATCAAACCCCTGGTGCTTCTGCAGCCAGGGCTGTGGGGATCTGCAGCTTTTTATTCTGTTTGTATTTTGTAAGTGATGAGAGTTACACCAGGTTGCCTGTACTTGGTACTCACAGCCTGTTTTATCCCAAAACAAATGCAACATTAATGCAAAACTGCTGCCAGTATGCCTTGGGCCTGCCCTGGCAGAACCAGCTCGGGAGGAGACCTGCAGGGTCCTTCCCTCTTCTCTGTTTTTTGGTGCCTGAGAGTGCCAGTGACTGTGCCAATGAGAACCAGCCCTGGCCAGCTGCAGGGAGGAGCACGTTGCACAAGGCAGTGAGGAGCCTGGGTGAGGCCAAAGGCTGCAGCAGACAGTGCTCAGTGGGACCAGCCCCGGGGAAAGGCTGCTTTGCCATCCTCAGATCTGTTCACCAGCCTTGTTGCAATACCCTGAGTAGCTGAGTAGTAGATCTGGGTCTAGTGCAATGGTTTTCTCTGAAAACTCTTCCTTCATTCTGTGCTATGGATAGTATTTGGTATTCTGAGATACAGAATTGCTTCTGGTTTTCAGCCTCTTCAGAAACAAATAAAAGATTTTCAAGAAAAGGGCATGACTTGCTTTGTTATTATTTACTGTTATTGATTATTATCCTTCCCATCTTTGGTGGCCTCAGTGTCCTGGAGTTGTTAGGTTTTATAATTGGTGATTTCCTGATTGGAGGCTTATGCCTTGGTGGATTTCATTCATAGATGAAAGCTTTTAAATCATAGGTGCAGCTTGAAACACTTTGTCTGCTTGCAGTTAATCAGTAAAGATGATGAGGGGAGGTGTTAGAGTGTGGTTGTGATGTCTACAGGAAGAACAAGAGTCCATTTGTTTATAAGCTCCAACAATCCGTTCCTTGTGTTGGCCTTAAGCTTCCATCAGTCTCTCTGTGTTGCAGCCAGCTGCTCTTGAAGCAGACCTTGTGTGCCATGCTGTTCTCCTTGCCAGCATGTGCTTGGGGGTTGGATGTGGTTTGTGGTGTCACAGGCAGGCTGGGCAGTGGGACAGCCGGTGTCTGCTGTGGGATTTATTAGCACCAGACAATGCAGGGCTGGGAGGAGGGTGGGTTAGCCTGGAGGAGACTGAGGGGAGGCCTTGTCATGGTCTAGAACTTCCTCATGAGGGGAAGTGGAGGGGCAGCAGCTGATCTGTTCTTTCTGGACCAGCGTGAAGCTTGGGAGGGTTAGGTTGGATGGTTTTTTTTAGAGTTGTCCTGTAGACACACAAGAGTTGGACTTGCTGAGCTCTGTGAGTCCCTTCCAGCTCACGACACGCTGTGATTCAATAGCAGGGAAGGAAGAGCAGCTTGGAACAGTTCAGTTCACTGACTGAACAGGATTCCCTTTTGTTGTAAGTCAGTGTGGACTCATTCAGAGCACCTGGTGTTTAACTACAGACAGATCTGCGGGGTGCTGGAGAGAGGTTACATACTAGGCAAGCAAAGGAGAAGGCATTTGTGCAGAAGTGAGGCTGTTTGGTAGGATAAGCTTCAGCAGCAGGGAGGCAAGTGCTGGAAGGGATTTTTGTTCAGCTGTATTCAAAGAAAAGTAGATGTGAGAGTGTATTGCCAGACAGAGGTCATGCAGTGAGTCCTCTGTCATCCTTTTAGTGCCAGCAGGGAAATGATACAAGTTTCTTATTTGAATGGCCTAGAATTAATATTATTTTTGCTAGACACAAAGAGGTAGCTCAGACAGTTTGGGTTTGGACTTTGTGGGTTTGTATGTTTGTTTTGTTGTTGTTGCAAAACAGATTTGCCACAAGTCAGAGCTGAAAGCTGAGAAATGGAAGACCAGCAAGGAAGGTGAAAGGACACAAGGACTTGGTCTCAGTAGTTCTTGCTAAGCTGTGTGGGTCTTTTTTTTTTAAGTGAGATGAGGTAGGTCTCTTCTCCAGGATTGACAGTGAGAGGAGGAGGGGAAATGGCCTCAAGTTGCACCAGGGGAGGTTTAGATTGGATGTCAGGAGGAATTTCTTCCCTGCCAAGTGTTGTTAAGTCTTGGCCCAGGCTGCCCAGGGAGGTGCTGGAGTCACCATCCCTGCAGGGGGTTAAGAAATGTATAGATGTGATACTTGGGGCCATGGTGTAGTGGCATGGGAGTGCTAGGTTGATGGTTGGACTTGATGATCTTAGAGGTCTCTTCCAACCTTAATGATTGTGTGATTCTGTGACTCCAGGCTTTTCCCAAGTGCTGCTATGGTGGAAGCACAGGGTAGACCCAGTTAGTTAACAGAAATTGTTTGGTTTGCTTTTTAATTTGCAGCCTGTAGCCATGTCTCAGATGGCAGAGCACTTGGTACATGGTCTGCAGCTGGCACTGTACCAGTAGCTATTGCAGTTCTGCCCTCCCTGCCCCCCCAACCAAAAAAACCCAAACCACCAAAATCTGTTTGCTTCAGAAACCAGGGTGAGGGGCCCAGGCTTTGTGCCCCACTGCTGCTGGGAGTAATTCATGCTGTGATCACCTCCACCTTCCTCTGCTGTTCAGCTAAGTGAGCACAGCTGTCATGGGGCCTCTCCTAGGCAGGGACAGGGCAGGTGGTGGAGTCCTGGCACCTGTGGCCTCAAGCACCATCACCCAGGAAGCACAACCTTCCTCCAGGTAAGCCACATCCACCCCTCAGCCCCCAGATCCTTTTCAGCAGCTACAGCAGCAGAGCAGCAGGCTGATGGACGAAGAGGTCGGCTGGTGACTTTGGGTTTCACTGGGGGGTTGGGGTGAGTGGTGACTTTGGTTTTCACTGGGGGTGTGGGGTGAGTAGTGACTTTGGTTTTCACTGGGGGATTGGGGTGAGTAGTGACTTTGGTTTTCACTGGGGGATTGGGGTGAGTAGTGACTTTGGTTTTCACTGGGGGGTTGGGGTGAGTGGTGACTTTGGTTTTCACTGGGGGGTTGGGGTGAGTGGTGACTTTGGTTTTCACTGGGGGATTGGGGTGAGTAGTGACTTTGGTTTTCACTGGGGGGATTGGGGGCATGTGCAGGTCTTTTTTTTGTTTTTCACTAGGTTGTTTTCTACTTGTCAGGTGAATGAATTAGATTAATCACACTCTAGTCCCTTATTGTAATGAGATGAATCAAATCCCTCCAAAGGCAAAAGCTGGATCAAGAGTTGGATTTATTAGCTCCCTTACACTCCCCACCCACAGCTCCCAGTCTGGGGTGTTATGTTTATTTCTGGCTGTTGCTAGGAGAGCACTTCTCTTTGTAAGATGGATGCAGAGACTTTTGCTCTAGTCATTCTGGGGACTCTGGAATAAGCTGTTACCATTCTGCATGTACAGCAGAGCTAACAGGAGCTCCGTGCCCTCCCCAGCCCCCTGAATTCAGCACAGTGTGTGGTGGTCACGCTGGCAGTGGATTTGTGTAGGGTTCTTGGTAATCAAAAGGCTCAATAAATAGTTTCTTTTTTTACTCCACCAGTTTCTGGATTATTTTAGTTCTGTTACAATTCTGATCATGCATCATAGGACTGCAACAATGAGCTTAAGTAAGTATTCTTTGTGCACGGTAAAATAGAAATAAAGGAACATTTAACAAGTTAGCATTTCATCATATACATCAGATAGTAGGCACGATAGATAAATCAAGCAGCTTGGGTTTCATGTAGAGCATTGTCATGAAGAATGTCATGTAAACCAAAATGTAAGAGGAGCTATTAGTAACCCACCCCCACACCCTCCAACAAGCCCTTTACTGGGGGCAGGGGCGGTGGGTATGTGCACAGAACCAAAAACACTCAACAGTAGGAGGACAAATTAAGTTACTGTAGGCAGCAGTGTGAATATTAAAAACCTCTTCCTGTGAAAGAATACTTCAGACCCTGTAAAAACTGGTTCAGTTAAAAATAGATGTATTTACATTTCAGTCTGATCTAGCAAGTTTTCCCAGCAGGTGTAAGTGGAGATGTACAGTAACACTGCAGGTTGTACTCAATCTGACTGGATTTGTGAATGTGGTTTTGTGTTTTGTTTGGTTTTTGTTGTTTGTTTTTTTTTTTAAAGTTGCAGCTTTTAGGCCTTAAAGCACCAACATATTACAGCAATGGGATGAATAACTGTCTCTGTCTGCTTTGCTACCAGTACACTGCTGGGATAAATTCCCAAACCTGTCATTAGATCACACCAGTGTTAATTAAGATGGTTTCTTTTCCAGCTCCAGCTGTGTGGGTCATTTACCAGGGCGAGATTGTTCTCCCAGATACTCACATGTGACTCACCTCTACCCCTCTCCCTAGCTCAGTATGTGAGGGCAGAATTTAGCTGTGGGGGTTTGCAGCCAACTGCTGCTCCAGTGAAATATTTGGTCAAATGCACCTGGTTTAGTTCCTATCAACATGCTTTTTTTTTTTGTGAAGCCACTTATGCTACTTGTTGAGGGAATAACAACTATTAAATGCTAACTATTGTCAAGATTAGCTCTTTGGTAAGCTCTGACAGCCTGTCTCTAATGCTGGGGGCAGTGGGTGGATGGCTCAGGGTTGCTCTCTGCAGAAGGAAGCGTTCATTTCACCATGCCAGTCAAGATAGTTATTTGTTTTATTTGGTTATTGTTCAACAACAAAGTTCAATATGTTCCAGGTGGAGCTTTGAACTGTCCCTCTGGTTCCCTCCCTTGTCAATAATAAAAAGGTAATGAAGACAAATCCTGTACTTTTAGAGACCTAAAACCTCATTTATGCTACCAAGCTTCAGTTGCAATTTAATGGTACATTATTTCTTCATGGGAGCGAGGAGGACTAAGCTGAGGCCCCTCCAGTGTCTGAAGATGGCTGTCCACAACCACCATTAAAACAAAAAGCTAGTGTTGAAAAACACACAGTTTACAATAAAAAAGTAGAAACCAATTCAATTCCCTTTTGTTACGAATATAAAGATTCTTGTAAATATGTACAGTCCTTGGAGCTATTTCTATAGCAGGAAGCATTTCACGAACGAGACACAAGATATACACTTTCAGGACTCAACAAGCCCATTTCTGAGGTCTTGAAGATCTTCCATGAGATGCAAAGATTTAAAGACTGATCTCAGTGATCTTTCAAAGTATTCAGACCAGGAGACAAAAACTTTCAGCACATTTCCTGCCAAATCATCTGACCTAGAATAACCCAACAGACAAGAGAACGGAATACAATATTCATGGAACTGGCCAAAGGACACTGACAAGGCATTTGAATTGGTATGGGTTTCTAGAACAGGTTAGCCAGGCTTGCAAGGGACTAGCAGAAGTTTAAGAGTGTGGCCAAGGGAAGATTGGATGCGCTTTTGCTCTTTCCAGTTGTAAAGAACGTGGTTGTTCATTTCGAATGTTGCTATTGCAGATTGAATGGTCAAAGCCTGCTTTGAAAAATCATTTGCTCTCTGCCTTATGTTCACAGCAAAAGAGAACAGAAAGCACTAAGTGGCCTGAGGTTAGCTACGCAGAAGCGAAGGTGTGTGGGTAACTGCTGAAGCTGTTCCTTGGGAGAATCCTCTTGTGCCGTGACACTGGGTTCTTATTGTATGACAAGTTACAGCCCACAGGAAGAGTCTGCCCTGGGCTGCTCCTCTCTGTCAGGGCTGTGGGGGCATTGCTGAGGGGACCAGGCTCTATGCTGGGAGGAGAACATGAGTGTGACTGTAACTCTTGTCATAGAATAAGGCTTGTTAACTCTTCGTTGCCCAATTTCCAGAGTAATTAACAGTTCTTTTGCAGCGTAATCTAAAAGTTTCAGTAAATTTACAAGTGAGGTACAATACACTACTCAGCAAAGCAACCTAAAAGGAGAGAGCAGCCAGTGATGGTGCAGCAGCATGCAGTGAACTGTCATGCAGAAGACCTGGATAAAGTCTTACACCCCAGTAGCTTATAGGTAATGCACTTTGTCTGAGGGCTGGGCACATGGGATCGTTTAAAGCAGGGTTCTTCCCTCCCCATCAGAGCTGCTCTAGAGCAATTGTAGTGAGAACAAAATAACTTTCAGAAGTGGCAGGTGAACAGACTAATCAGAAGTATTTTTTCTTGTGTTCTGTAGAGAACATCCAATCCCACCTTCTATTGAGACTCACTCACCTTGGCCCTTCCATTTGCAGGCCATGAGGAATTCCCAGCACGTCTCAGAACTATGATCAATTATCTGTAAGGGTTCCTAACCACAGTAAAGAACTGGGGTGGGACTCCAGTCCCATTTAATTTCCTTGATGAACTACTAGGGACTGAAGTGAATACAAAAAGTTCATGAACTGCTTGAAAGAGTAACAGTAGTACAAAGTGCAAAAACAGGAGTGCAGGAAAGTGCAGAGAAAATAACTGAGTTGTGAACAATCTCCAAAAGCATCACAGTCCCTCCTGCTGCGGAGTGAGCTTTGGCCCAGGAATGCTGTGGTGGTAACTGGGCAGCAGACACCTGGAGTGCATCTACTCAGTATATTTCCTTTTTATTTCCTGCAGGTCAAGATGAGAAACTTTGTCTAGCTGAGACTTACACTGAAGACTGGTCCCAGACCTGGCAGGGAAATAAAATGACAGTTACAAGGGCACATGTTTTTCTCACATGTCCACAGGTGCCAGCAGCAGTATATCATCTAGCTACTGCTGCTCCACTGAGCCAGGGCTGAGTGCCTGTGTGCTTGTAGAGGCAGAATCTTTAACCACAGCCAAAGATGAGTTTGATCAGCATCGCTCAGAGCTCAGCAGGCTCCCACTTGTTCCTTTCTCTACACATTGCCCTTTTTAAATCCTCAGTAGCTTGTTTTTTCTGTTGCTCAATGCACCTTTGCTTTCAGATCTGGAGGAAACTTTATCCTGTTCCAGAGTCAAGCTGCTTTTGCAGTTACAGAACTAGCACAAGGGAAAGGTGTTCACAGGGCCACTGAGTTACACCATCATGTTCTGGGTTGTAATGGGGAGTTAGGGGAATTTGCTTTGCTTCCTGTACTTTACAGTATCACCAGCCCTTCTTTTCTTGAGAAAAGGCCCTGACTTACCTTATTGACTTGAGCAAGAGGTGTTCTGGCACCGCTCACAGGCACTCGTCCTCGGCTGCTCTCGTCAAACAGTCTTCCAGGGGACCTCTCCCTGCGGGTGCTCAGGAGCCGGCCTGGAGATTTCTCCCTCTCCAGCGGTCGCCCAGGTGACTTGTCCCTCCGCAGCTCTGTCCTTCCCTCGCGGTACCGATGTGGTGTGCTTGGCTCTCGAGGGTGGCTCGGACCTTCCGGCGGTCCCGGGCTTGACGCTACCCGCTTGGTGATGTGCTCGTTGTATGTGGGGGGACCTCTCTTGTTAGGGCTGCTGTCAGTCAAAAATAATGGACGCGAACAGCTGAGCGACAAAAACCTCATGTTACGTTTTCCTTTAGCAAAAAATGTAACTTTCCCCAAACACCCAGGAGGGCTGAGGTGAAAAGCATCAGACCTCTCTGAGCCAAGATGAAAAGTGCAAAGATACATTGAGAGCTGAGTATCTGGCACATTAATCACACTAGTGAAGTGCCTTAATGAGTGGCTAATGTAAGTCATGTCTGTGAAACAGGCCACACAACTCCCCATTTTCATACAGTCCAGCAGTGTACCTTTCCATATAAAAGTACATTCAACCTGGAAAAATGCCTTTCCACATATAAAATTTTCAGTAGCTCTAAGCTGTTCAGGCCAGGCTAGGATAAGCCTGGTCATCAGGTCTCAGTTTCTGATACCCAGTGGGGCTATCAGCCCCAGTATTTATTCACCTGCCTGAAGTATCTGCTGAGGAGAACAAGATCCTTCACAACATCCCAATGCTGCCTCCCTAAGGCATGGTCACAATTTAAGAGGAAGGGGCTCTTGCTTTAGAGATTAGTACAGTCAATGTTTAGTATCCTGTCAATAGCATCTCAGCTCACCAAGCTTTGAAGTCACAGCTATAGCACAACATAAAAGTAAACCAGCTGAAGATCTCAAACCATTTGTGAAGGCAGTCACCCACACATTCCTACAGAGTTAATGTTTCTTTGCCTTCTGAATTTTAAACCACCAGTGACTCTCCTCCTTGTTCCATTCCAGCATTACGATAGCTAGCTAACACCAGCCTCCATCTCTAAGAGGAGACCAAGGGCATCTGACACATTGAGGGCAAAGCCATCTAGAGTGAAGTCTGTTCACAAGGTGCACAAGGACCACGGCACAGTGACTTCGTCATACCTGCGCGTTGCAGAGGATCCTCTGTGGTGCTGCTCGTTGTTGGTCTCCTTCACTAGATTGCCCTTACAGCAGATCACCCTTAATTTGTCTTGGTAGGAGGAGGCCAAGTAGATAGCTCCAGAAGAAATTGCAGGCCCTAGGTACCGTGGATTTGGTATCTCCAGGTGGGCTCGAGCAGGAGTTCTGGGTAAAATTGCAGGGAAAATGCCTTTACAATGTCCACACTGCACTTTTTCATGGCAAGTCAACTACTCGCCCAGCACTCGCTAGTCAGTCATGGATAAAGAACAACTTACCCTAGAGAAGCTCGTGCCTGAATCTCAATCACTTCAAGGGAATTGAAGTGGGTCACAAACAGATAGGGCTCCCTGTAGGCTGGAGGAGCACAAGGGCAGGAAAAACAACAGAAAAATGTCTCTATTAAAAACTTGTAAAAATCAGCAGTGAGCACAGCACAGCCTCACAGCCCCTGGGGAAAAGCAAGGGAATCTATTCTCTCTAATAAGACACAGACACTATTACTAAGGAGGGAGATGCAAGCTTAAAGAATTGTTGCTTTGAAGCTATCTAATTTGACAAAACAAAGTATCATGAAAAAGGCATTAAACCCAACTCTTAACTGACCTAAATTCCCATTAGGCTGTGTGAAAGGCCTGAGGGAACCAGACTGGCATTATATAGTCTTGGCTATTTTAGAAACTTCCAAGTATCTTTTCAAATTCCACTGGTCAGTTCAATCACTGTCAGACTAGCAACATCAAAGAAATAAAACTGGTTTAGTTTTCCTCAAATTGTTTCTACTTCAGAAGGTTTGCCATTTGGATTTATCATGATCTGAAATCTCCACAGTTTCTGGGAGAATGAGGAGAGGGAAGAGGAAATGGAAGCTCTGAGTGAGGAATACCTGTCCCACACGGATGATTCCCACTTTCAGTAATTCCCATAATCCAAGTTCACCTACCAAAAGCTAAGGGCAAGCGATTCCATTTCAGGTCATCTGTCCTACTGCGTCTTCCATAGGAATCCACAAAGACACCAAACTCTGCCAAGAAAAGTCATGTCATGAGCATCTGCCTGATATTTAATCATTTAGTTAGGAAGGAACAAAGGCAATTTGGGTTTTTTAGCAGGGTCAGGGTGCTTACTGTCCTGCAAATCCCAGAGCACTGTGACTACTCCAAGTGACACTGAACTGGTGAGAGGTAGGAGTTACTTTCAGTAACCAAAGGGTCCTGCAATTCTAGGTCTCTCTGTACCAATTAAGGTAAGGTTATTACTTAACCTAGAATTGGGAAGACTGAGACTCCTGTTGTTGCTCACCCACTGCTACTGGGCCTTTGAAGGCTTCCTGTGCATTTCCATGACACTACCCTAGAGGGCCAACAAAAGCAGCTATACAAAAAGATAACACCCTCTTTTATTTTATCACAATAAGATTAAAATGTGTCATCTGTCTGCATGGAAACTAGACATGAAAGCCAAAGGTTGAAAAATCCTCTAACTATCAGGATAATCAGACACCTTTTGGCACCTAACAGGGACTACAATCCCTCCCCTGCAGGCACAGACACCTACACATGGGAGCAGATCCACAGCACAGAGAGCTTTTAAGCCAGAAGCAAGCTGACCACAAGCACCTCAGCAGGCAGGATCAGTAAGTGCTGTTTAGTGCCACTGCCCTGTGCAGCTACTGTTTAAAGCACCAGCCACAGCTCTTCCTCAGCTTTTAATTCACAGTCTTGAACAAGGCTTGAGTGCAGGTACTAGAAAGTCAGCTCTGTTCAGCTTGCCTTGACAACAGTCCTCGGGTGACTGTTCCTACACCAAAGAGAAGAGTTGTAGTGCAACAGCTGCACAACCAGGCCACACACACCTACCATGGAAACACAGCAGATACTCCTCCCTCTGCCCTGCTGGGTTCACTTGGATGATACTGACTGGAAAACTGTTGGTGGAAGCAGCAAACACAGCAGAGGCCAAAGTGTGGTCATTTTTATCCAGAAACTCTGCAAAGAGAACAGAGAAAAATAGCTTCATCAGCATCAACTTTTCTTCCTGAACTGCTTTAGAACAGCTCCAGCAAAACAATCTGTGGAGCCACACAGTGCATCCCTCAGGCCATGTCTCCTACCCTCCAGTGTATATTGCTTCATCTCAATTTCATAGAACTTGTTGGTTCCAATGATGATGCTGTAAGTAGTCAAATGGATGCAGCTGCAAGGCTCAGAGGTTTCAATCTCCTGGAAAAGAGGAAAGTATGGAGCGACATCAGTGCTCTAGAACAGTTCATGGATTCTGCTTATTCTGGAAGATTATATATTGCCACATTTGTTTTTTTAAAAGGAGAGATGGCAACCTCAAAGTCACTACGAGTCTCTCAAAAGCATATGGAAGAGAACTCTTGCTAGAGGAAAAAGTTTTGTTTTGTTGAAAATGATACTTGCTTGAATATAGACTTGCATATCACCTCAAGTGCATGTACAACCTCTTACATAAGACAAGGACCTAAGCACTGGGACTGAATGACAGACTTGTCACTAGGAAGTCAGTCAGTCAAAACTGCCTCAGCTCCAGAGTAGCTGTGCTAGAACAATCATTTCCTAGCCTGGATGTTGCCAGGAATCAGGGCAGCTGCTAGCAAGGCAGACAGAAGATTATAAGACAACTGCAGCAGGATTGAACCCAGTCAGGTCTCAAACTCCTTACAACCCAGGAAGCAAAATTCATGTCAGTAGGCTTGTCCATCACTGTGATTCTCCCAGCAGAAAAAGAGTCAGCTTGCTAAAGCATCTCTGCTCCAGAAATTAGCTTGATGGCTCCTTAAGCAGAAGGAATTCAAAGATACACAATCTTCCTTCCTTCTTTGCACAATGTGTCACAGATATGCTGTCTACCAAGATTTGCATTGTTACTGAACAGCTAGGATAGTTCTGCAGGTTGGCCTGATGCAACACACAGATCCCCAGATCTTCTGAGGACAAGATTCCTTGCATAATTCCTAGTTTATCTGGAAATTTAGTTAGAAGAGCATATTCTGGGCTTCCTGCCATCTTGCTAGGATCTAAATTGAGTTGTCTGGATCACTGCAGATAAGGAAAACCTGCCTCCTAAAGCACGCCTTTGCATGGTTTGTTTTAAGCCCTTGTCAAGGCACTTGGCACTATGAGGGTGAATGGCAGCACAAACCATGGACAGAAACTACATGTCTCCAGTGTTCCCTGCTGGCTGTGGCTCCACTGTGAGCAAGTTGAGATCACCAACAATGCCTGTAGATGTTCCAGGTTTGCTGGCATCCACACTGTTTGCGCCAAGATCTCCATCAACCATGTCTTTGCTTCCAAGCAGGCCAGCATTTGAATTACTGTGCTGACTCGGCTTCCTTACAGCACTGCCAGGGTAGCACTCAGCAGCCATAAAGCCTCAGGTGAGCTGTAAATTGAACCAGTGCCTTCAAAGTAACCTGCAGAAGCTCACAGGGATATGTAGTTTGACCTGAACATACCTTAATTTGTGAATTGGAGAGGATGTGAGGATGATCACAAGCACCCCCCTCCATGAGGCCAGGCTGAGAGACATGGGATTGTTCAGCCTGGAGAACAGAAAGCTCCAGGGAGATCTTATTGCAGCCTTTCAGTACCTAAAGAGGGCCTAGAGGAAAGCTGGGGAGAGATTCATTATGGGGAGTGTAGTGATAGGACGAGGGGTAGCAGTTTCAACTGAAAGAGAGTTGATTTATATCAGATATAATTCCTTAATGTGAGGGTGGCAAGACCTTGGAACAGGTTCTCTGGAGAGGCTGTGGATGCCCCATCCCTGGAAGTGTTGAAGGCCACGCTGGATGGGCCTTTGAACAGTCTGGACTAGTGGAAGGTGCCCCTGCCCATGGCAGGGGAGTTGGAACTAGATAGTCTTTAAGGTCCTTTCCAACCCAAACCATTCTACGGTTCTGTGACAAAATGATTCTGGGTACCAGCCCATTTTAAGGTGAGCAGTGCTTAAACTCTGTTCTGAGGAGAGATCCCTATTATCTGGGTTTTATTCTAGATGTGTATGAGCATGTAAGATTTATTCATGACAATTCATTGGACTTGTCTTTGAAAGGACCAGTGGGTGAGGTGCTCAGAGCATTATCTGCCTGAAGAAGAGCTGCAGTAGTTGCACGTTTCATACCACACATGGCAGGATGAAGCAAGAGGTGTCCCAGCACCACACACTACTGGTGCTGGAGGCAGGCAGGGATACATACAGAGGAGGGGTACACACAGCCAGCCAAGATCTGTATCTTACTGCCCTGTTAGCTGGCCAGGAGAAAGTACCTGTGTATCAGGGTGAGTATGGGGAACAGCTGCCTATCCTGTGATGGAACAGTACCAAATACCCTTTGATTTTCACAGGTACAGTAAAACAAATTCAGACACCTATTTCCTCCTTAATTGCCAAGAAGAGAGAGGTCATCTCTTAGGGATTTCTCCAAAGACAACAGAGGTGAGGGACCACTGCTAGATAAGTAAGAAGTAAATAAGCAAGGGCATGATTACAGCTGAGTCCAGTGTCTCAAAAAAACAACAACAAAAAAATCACAGTTCTGTTCTGCATCTCTCCAAATATGCCAGCTCTTATTAAAGAAAACTGCTGCCTACTCCAATTTTAAGCAGTGCACATTGCCATTTGCTATCATTTTAGCTGGCAAACAAATGTTCTTATGCATGCAAAAAGGCCTAAGATGTTTGCTCCAAAGCAAAGTCTTAGTCCAATAAGTGATTTAGCTTAGCTACTGAAGGGATTACTGAGCTTACCTTTCTGATACAGAACTTGCTCAAGCTCTCATTGTATCGCAGAACAACCACTTTGCTGGGCATGGCTGCACAGATACAAAGACTATTCTCCACCTGTAAGGAAGATCACAAGCATAGTTCAGAGTGCTAATAGAGACTAAATTCTAACGCTGAGCCTGTGGAACAGATCTGAGTACCTCTTGCCATAGAAAGAGCTTTGCAGAGATAAGTACATTTTTAATAGCATAGTTATTGTGAAGTAATGAAAAGCCTCTTCACCTTCTCAAAAAAGAATGGGAATTTGAACTGCTTCTATGATTTCTTTTATGCTTGAAAATTTAATAAAAAATTAGAAGGTTTTCTACAGAAAAATGTTTCATTAAAAGGGGTAAGAAATTCAATTAGGTTAGGCCTAAATTTTAACCCCTGAAACTGTTCTCTTCAACATCATTTTGAAATGAATGATACTCAGTTGGTTATCCAAGCAGTCTGCAGAAGTAACTGTGACTGAGAATCTCTGCTGTGGCTAAATGTTCCACACTAAAACTGGGAACTGACGTAAATATCAAGAGTTACCCAGTGACGCAGACACCTAAGGACATTTCCTAGCCTGGAAACTGTTACATGACATTCAAGAGCAAACAGTGAAGAGAATTCACTAATTATAAATCTCAAAAATCAAGTCAGTTGTGAGGAGGCAGTTAACTAATGCCATGGTATATTTCTAACTCTGTAGCAGTTCAGGCTATACCATCATGTCATCCTCACTGAATCCTATCCTCAGCTCAGCCTCTCTTCAGCTCCTATACTCTTCTTACTCAAAGATAAAGATTGAAAACAAGCATGTAGACCTTGGATTTGATGCCAGTGAAATGCAGATGCTGATTTGATTAATATTCAACTCAGTGCAGTCTATAGGGTGGTCTAGGGGCATCAGGGAGCTGTGTCCTACCTTCCCAGCAGCAAAAAGGTGACATCCTTTGACAGCCTCAAAGACATTTGGTGAGACATCAGGCTGGGCTGGGAGGTGAGACTGGGCTAGAGATTGCTTTACTTTCTTTACATCAACAAGACACAGAGCCCTTTCTTCTCCTGGAAACAAAAATGGATACATTTCGTCAAGGGAAAACTCCCTGTTCTCTACAAAAGCCTGTTCTGTTACCTAAGCAGCAGCTTATTATTCCAGGCTGTTACTGTGGTAACCATCACAAGGTACCATGTAGAATTCATTCCATATTATTCCTATTAAAAGTGAGACAGAAAACTTACAAAAACCCAACCACACAACAGGCAGTAAATCCTCTGGGAGAACAACCATTCTCTCCATGGATTGTTAGTGTTGCTAAGGTCTAGCAGATCACAATAACAGTGGCCTCATTAGGATGCTATTCAAAAATCAGTCAGGAAGTTTTATTTTACCCTTCAGAATTTCTTAAAAGAAAAGGTGCTTCAGCCTCTCTTTGCCAACAGAACTGGCAATGGATTTCCAAGAAGTGCCCTAACAAATGGCATTACAGATCAAACCCAATTCCTCTCCAAAGTCTAGCTATACAGTAACACAGCCTTCTCCTAATTTTGTGTCAGAGTTGTTTTCCAATTGCTTTTTCCTGAAATGAACACAGCATAAAGCTTGACAAGGGGAAAAACACAGAACAAACAGGACACAATTTGCTTTTCATTCCCTAAAAATGACATAGAGACACTTGATAATTTGGGCTTTCAGATGAAGCTACACCCCAATGTTCAGCATGCCTACATCTGTGTAGGAAGGGTTATCTCTAGGAAATCACAGATGGAGAGATTAATGCTGGTGTTCATTTCATAAAGGAATCTTAAACCATGAAATAAGTCCCCATTTTGTTACATGGATTAGTGTTTAGAGCAAGAGTTGTTTGCCCTAGGCCACAGTGATCACACTGTTACCTCCATTAAAAACAAGGGCTGTGTATTGATTGGGAAGAGATATGAGATGTGCTCACTAATCAGCTCAACACTTTTTAAATTGCACTGAAAATGGCAACTAAACCCTAAGGTGGAAATATTCTGTCTCAGGTTCTTGTGAAGGTTTTACTGAGCCTTCATTCACACATTGATTTACAAGACAGCCTCAGACAACACTGTGTTAACCACAGCCATTGATTCCTGACAATATGCTGATTAAAACAAAGAAAAGAGCTTGTAATGAATCCAAAGGGAAGCCTGGCCCTTCAGCACTGCAGTACTCCTAGCAAAACAAAGAAATTGCCATATATTCACTGCAGGACAAGTGGTAACATACATTCCTCTACCTGCTATCATGAGTAGCTTCTCCAGATCTTTGATGAGGTGAATTTGGAAGACAGCACTCATTCCTGGGATGTGTGTTAAGGAATTCTTCAGTACATTCAGGGCATAAAGACCTTCTTCTGCACCCACCAGTACTACCTACAGTGACAACAGGGAAAAAAAACAGCACTAGATGAGGAGAACAAGGAATGCCCCAAGAGAAAACAATACTCTTTACCAGTGAAGAGGAAAATCAAATCAACAAACAAGTAGATAATTACACCTATTGCTGTTAAGATACCATTTCCATGAATGAAATGCCCAATACTCTGAAAGGCCTAACTGAACATCATCATTACCTGATCACTGAAGGGCATTGTGCAATTTATATCCAAACGGTCTTCACCCTCCAGCTTCAGCAGGGAGTTTCCGAGCAATTTCTGCAAATGACAAGAAGATGGATTTTTTGGTTGAGTTTCTCTTTTTCTCTATTATGTAAGGTCATCATTTCAGACAAGCAAGACGCTTGACACAGATTTTCTCAGAAAGCCACAAGTTGCAGGGATACCTCCTACAAAAGAATTAGTGAACTTTTATCTACCTGAAACACAGTTGGGCAAACTGATCAGAATTAACCTAAACTCAGGGAGAACCCATTGTTGTCCCTGTCCTTTCCATTTCCCCCAGTCTCCTGCAATGGAGCAGTGAAATTTTCCTAGAGGAAGGGTTAAAGATAGTCGAAATGTTGGTGGGAGCAAGTATTTTTCTCAAAGAGAAAAGGAATGCTAGCATGAGAAAGGAGATACTTTCCTGTTAGTCAGGTATGCTTTACCTCCAGAGCTAACATTCTAATATGCAATACCTTAGAACCTTATCAGAAAATAGTTATCAGTGCAGCAATGATGAAAATGGCTATCCAAAACCAAAACAAATCCTTTTAACCTCATTCTTATCAAGAAAAAACACTTTAACACACACAAACCCCTTTCCCTTCCCCAAAACAAAAACCCCCAATATAAGATTGGATTTACACCATGTCCTAACTGCTCTTTCTTCCTTTTCTATTTGCTGGAATTACAGAGAGATAATTTTGGGATCCTCTTACTACACTCCCCAAGTCCCAAGAAAGGTATTGTATAAAGCATCAGTCTCAGTGGACCCATTCCTGGTACTCCTGTCGTCCCTCACAAGGCAGAAGCAATAACTTACCTTCTGGTAAAACCTCAGTGTGTCAAATACTGAAAAAATATTTTTCAAAACTCTGCTCCCTCCCAGAATATTTTATTATTAAATGAAACTTTTATACTCACAGCATCAGCCTCAGCTTTTTCTCTGGAAACTCTCCCACCTGCCACTATTGATTCGAGTGCTGTGACCCAGCGCTGTTTGTCAGGGAAGCTGGGTGCTAACAGGTAGAGTGTTCTACCAGGCCAGCAAGTGGTGTGTGGATGAGACTCCAATTTTAGGATATATGGCACATCTGAGATGTTATATAGATAGAATAAGACTTAGGTTAGTTTTGGGAATATTGTCAGTGGACTTAAAATCAACACCTTTCAGCCTCATTGGAGAGAAGTTGTATTTGTCATGATGTGTTACCATGGCAATTTATAGATAGGCTTCTCCTTTACAGGTCCTGCACAGACTAGCTACTTGAAGCTAAATATTAGCTGGATGTATGCAATCCATACACACAATGCTTTCTTTACTAAACAAAAATTATTTCTTGCCTTTTATTCAAAAGAGAAAGAAATTCCATTGTGGAAAAAGGTACAAAACCAGCCACTTGACTAAAATTTTCCCTGTACTGTTCAAGAAAAATCTGTAAAAATTGGTTATGGAAACCTTTGTTTTTAACAATCTGTATGCTTTAATGTTAAAGTCAAGACATACATCATCTTTTCATCAGTTCTGTTCAATACATACAATTCAAAACATAACATTTTTTCATAAGAAGAGACTGTACACACCCCACAGTATTTCTAATCACTTTCTGGTTAGAGCACAATGGTGGCATGAATTAGGACACTTCACACGTGATAGAGAGCATTGAGAGAAGAAATTTCAATCAACCAAGTGCTTTTAAGTATGTTACAGAGCTCTTAAAATTTACTTCCATTTGGCTTGATGATGATATTTGCAGTTCAGCTACCATGACAGAAACAACAGCCTCCATGTAACTAAGTCTAGATGACTGACCTATTCACCTAATTCAGATAGAGGTAACCTCAAAATTACATGGTTACAGAGTGGAAGTTAAAGGGAGAAAACTCTGTTCAGCCAAACAGAATGCCACTGATGGTAAGCCAGATGAAATCCATTTGGCCTCATCTACATAAGATTCTCACCTGTCTTTGCTGTATTGGTAAGTTCAGTAGCTCCTACAGCTCCATGAACAGTTACATCACCATCAGGAAGGCAGAGCTCAAACTCCTCCAGAGGCCTCTGTCCAGCTGCAGGGAGAATGGGGAGACAAATTGAGGAAGAACTAACAAGCAAGTAGCAAGAAAATAACTGACAGGAAAAAGAAGTGGATACACATTGAATGTTTCACAGCTGGATTATTATGACATACCAGCTAACAAAACTGTTAGGGTGTAGAAAAACAATAATGTTGCCTTATTACAGAACATTTAGTAAAATTAGGTATGGCCACAAGCAAACAGCAACAATCTATAAGCCTCTCAACTCACCAAATAATATCTGAAGATTAAAAATATGTTCTTCCTAAAAAACACAAAGTTACCTTCTCTTGCTTCTGCATCATAAATGAGCACTTTTGTTCCTTCCAGGACAATATACTTCCTGTCCCAGCCCTGCTGCCCACGTTTATTATTCCTGAAGAGAATAAACACAAAGCCATGTTGAATTTTCTGCTTTTGTTCAGAATAAAACAAGCATGCAACTCCTAGAAAGACAAGTTTCAGTGGCAGTAATTGTAATGGGCATGTACACACATCGTAACAGCCAGAAAAATAAAAGGAACTATTCCAGATATTTCAGCACCTGATGTAACACCATGATTCATGTTTATACCTTGGCACTTTCATCCATCCTTCAAGACGTAGAGCACTGCTTGGCTCCTTCAGCTGCAGGCCAGGAGAATTCATTTTATCCCGGCAGAATGCTTCAGAGAAGTGCGTGGCATATTCTGCTGGCAGTCCACAAGTAGCTGGCAAGCAAGTTGAGCATTTTGGGTGACACATCACCTGGCATTCTGACAAGAGGACAGAGGAAAAACTTCTGCTAAATGACAAGAAAATTCATGGCACAGTTGCCTCAACTTAAAATGCTCAAACTCCAGCTCTTCCAAGAATCAACTTCTACTCTAAACCATCAGATGTTTTCTAATGTAGAATGTTTGCACCAACTAGTTTAAAAGTCTTCATACTTGGTCCTTTTTTCAGCTTTCCCTGAACATCTGTTCTAGATGGCTGATGCTTTTTCATTCTGCCCTCCAGTGACACTGGTTCTGCACACACTGTGCTCTTACCAAGACATTTGGATGCTTGCCGTCCGAAGTGCACAGTATCCAGACACACTGCACATTTTGTTGCTCTCATGTTCAGCCCCACGTTGAAGCGGTGTGGGATATTGTGATGCATTCGCTCTTTCAGCCGGCGGCTGTATTCTGGAAGGGACAAAATAGCTTATCAGGATGAAAAATGTGATAGGGCAAGGAAAGAAAAAGTGACTACATAGCTCTATTAAAACCCTGCTGAACATAGACACTATTTTCCTTTGCAATCTGCAAATCTGAAGCTACATTGCCACCTCAGTGATTACCTTATCCGGATGCACAGAATTGCTGCTTGAGAACAAACTGTAGAACTGAAATGGCAAATGTTTGATGTAGTAAGATTATGTCAATCAAACCATCTAGATTTCAAGTCTGCACTCAGCTCCAACCCTTACGATGTGCTAAGCTAATCTCTCAATTTTGCTTAGAGCTAACGAACCCTTCAACACCTTTGCTGTTGTAATAAGTACACAGCAAGCCTTCCTAACCATCAGTGCCAGCATATCTTAACGTATACCAAAAATTAGTGGATCTATATTGAGCAAAGTTTATCTTTCAAGGCATGGTCTTTTACTGAGGAACACAAAATTCTCTTCCCTTCTCACAATCTGCCTCTGAGGACATCTTCCTATGCCAGTGTTATCCATCCTTATAATACCCTGTGCCTCCCCAGCTATGTGTGATGGCTGGACCAGTTTGTGGGTTCTGGCTTTTCCCAGCTAAAGGCTGGAGGTTTTAGTTCAGAGTCTCAGGGTTCAGCACTCACTCTCTAATAATGGTTAACTAAGAACAAATGAGCAGAACCCTCAATCCCTGATTTTTTTCCTGATGATTCTTTTCCCTCCATTCTCAAATATATGGAAGGGAATCCCCTTTTTCTAGTTAAAAGGATATTGTCATCTTTGACCTGGCATCTTCCTTTTATTCCTAACCAAAGTATTTTCCCTTTACTAAAGGTCTTGATAGAATCTTTCTGCTCAGCAGAACAAATCTGCAGTTTAGACAAGTAAAACTGTTAACTGCTGAGGAAATAGCCAAAAATCTTTTTGATCAATGCAGGGGTTTAAACATACTCTTAAAACAATACATGCTAACAACTACTTCACTGTTGAAGTTTCCAGAAATAAATTATATAATCCAAATAGAGAATTTTAAACCAAAAAGAAAAGCAAAACTTCTCATCTAATATTCTTATCACTTTAAAAATCTGGTTTTGAAATTTATAAAAACAAAACCTAAAAGAGACAGTATTGCAACAGTAGACAGAAAAACAGTAATGGAGAAGTTCACTGAGAACCTACCCTCTGGTGTGGAAGATTCCTTCCTGCGACTGGAGGGTGGAGCTAGCAAACTGATTGGAGTAGGCTGGTGCTCTGGGGAGCGGACTATGGCAGACATGATGATCTGCTGCCTGGCTGTGGCTGGAGTAGATGGGTGAGGGTGGTCTGATATTTTCCGATGAGCAGCTAGAGATGAGATAAATGCCACCCATTAACATAGCCAATATAAAACACTAGTTCCTAGCAGTGGTTACAACCCGCAGAAAACAGCGTAGCCTTATTGCACCTTCACAGCAGTGGGTAAGAGTTAAACAACACACGTTACTGCTATAGTGACCCACAATTAAAGGCACGTTTCTAGACCAAAAACGTGCATCTCCTTCCAGATTCACCTTTTCTGTTAACCCCTACCTTCTTCACGAGCAGATCTGAGTTCAATGCGTGTTTTCTGTAGAGCCTCCTCCAGCTCAGCAGAACGAGCCTTCTCCTTCTCCAGTGCCACTTTCAGCTCATTGTATTGCAGGGGAACCTGTGTGGGTAAAGAAGGGTCCTCTTTCCGCCGACTAAACAGGCCCTAGCAACAGAAACACACAGACAACTCCTAACTCCTAGCAAGAGATGGCTTAAACTAGGCAAAGTGAAACTAGCTAGTGGCAGTTGGGCCAGAGGGCCTCATGGCAATTCTGATATGCGTAAGGATGGATTTTTAGTTCATATTGGCACTGGAGAGAAAATGTTGAGATATGGGTTAACTTAAAAAGGGACGTACATTACCTGTTTGTACTCACACCTTGACTTTCCCAAAGCATCTAAACAGAGGATCTCAAAATAGGTGGTTAAGGTTAAATTACTTCATTCAAAATGACAGAACGGCTTATGACAAAGATGTGATGCAAGTCACATCACCTGACTGATCAATCCTATGCTGTAACTACAAGACAATCAGCCACTCTAGATACACAGTATGTTCATACACACATACAAATTTACCACTAAAAAAAACCCCTGTGGCTAAAGTTCTGTATGCCTACAGCCTCACTGAGGTGTAGCTACTTAGTTGTAACCTAGCATATTGAACAAAATATTGGAAAAGCCACAAAAACCCACAATCAGCTAGCAAAAAGTTTGTGTTCAGCAAGTCAGAATGCTCTTAAATGAGGACACATTTACGTTACACAAAGAAAGAGAAAACAGAATATTATGAATACACAGCACATAACTAATCACAAAACTATCATTGGATTCCATGTCTGTCAAACCTTTTTCACCCACCTTTTTCTTTTTGGCTGGTTGGTCCATCTTTGCCTGCAGGAAATCAATGAGTTTGGTTTGCTGAGAAATAGTACCCTCCATTTTCACTTTTTCATGGGAATAGAGAACCTGTGAAGCACACACACATATGAAATTTAATCTTAATAGAAGAAACAAATGGGTAACTCAACAGCAGAACAGCTAAAAGAAGAGCTTAAGAGTCACACAGAAGCAGTAGATTACATCCTAAAGCCCCAGAGGCAGTGGAGCTTTAGGATGGGGAGCTTAAAGTCCTGCCCACTGTTTCCTCACTCTCACCTGAATGTTTTCCAGCTGATATTCCAGGTCACTTCTTTCAGTCTTCAGAAGATCTGCTCGATCTAGAGCCTCTTGCAGACCTTGAGTTAGGCGGAAGATGTGATTCTTTTGCAGATCCATTTGCTGCTGCAGCTTTGCCTGCTGTTAACAGGAAAACAAAGGCCAGTGTTTGGGATTTGTTGTTTGCTTGGGTTTTTTTAAAAAAGCTATTAAATGTTATTACTCCTTGTAAAATAACCATCATTGTAGAATGTAAAAGTAAATAGACAAATAGAAAACTACAACAGTCTAAAATAGGAAAATCTTTCCTATAAAGCACAATGAACTCCTTGCTCTATAGGAAGATAAGGAAAATTACACCCAATTGTTTACATCTTTGTCTACAAGTAACAACAGAAAATGACACATGACAAACAACTCCTAATTCTTTCAGGTTTTATACTTTGATGAGAATGTCCCTGAATACAAAAACCATTAATGCTCATATGTTACAAAGTAAGAGTCAGAAATCTGTCACTGTGATACGTAACGGAGTTCTCAACTCTGGGACAACTCGTCATTACTCCAAGTACACCAAAAGGTTCTAATTGCCCTGTCTAATTGCCTCTAACCACCCTTCCCCTGAAATCCTCCTCTGCAGCCTCTATTCCCCACTACTCAGCTCTGGCTGCCTGCATTCAGTGTCTCACTGCTTTGGTGGATGTGTGTAACCTTGGATCAGACTGATGTGAACCAAGCTAAACTATGAAAAAGGAGCTGTTTGAAGCCTCCCCTGTGGCTTCCACCTCTGCTCCCTCAGCACACTGACTCCAGATCTGGTTTCAAGCTATAGTCTTTGCACTTGGTTTAGTCAGAGCTATATAGTAAGAATGTTGCACCTGGGCACAGATCTTGGCTTGCAGACCTGCTCTAGGATGTGCCTCACCACTACAGGCTTCTGGAATGACCACTGGGCCACTGTCTGAACCTGATTACATTCACCAAACCTGCTCTGCTCTTCTTATTCAGGTACTGTGGGATTGTGCCCACTGGCTGCAAGGTCCCTGTCCTTGCCTGACTTGCTGTCATCCTTATCTCCCAGCTCACCATCCCTTGAGAAGCAGTTCACTTTTACTGCTCCTTGACATGGCTGCACACTTTGCACAGTTTTAAGGAAAAACAAAATCTCCCCAGTTATACAGAAGAAGGATGGATGGATGGGTAACACTGTTAATCACACAACCTCCCCACCTTAGGATGTGGAGCCTTCTTCTGAAATTATAACAAAAATTTCCAAGGTTACCTCCTCCAGAAGCCTCTGCTTGAGCTCCCTTTCAGTCTCAAGCTTCTGTTGTAAACTGCGTGCATTCATCTCCAACATAGCATGTTTCTTCTCCAGGTCATTCAGCTAGGTAGGAGGGATAGATGGGCAGAATAACAATGAATGCCAGTAAATAATGTTCCACAATATTAAAATCCAACATCACCAAGCACACACTAAAAAAAAATTACACAATTATCCTTTACTTACAATCAGGAGGAAAATCAACCAAACAACATTTTAGTATGCCATTGCACAAATGCAGATATCAAGTTACTGAAGGACTTCACTGTACACTCCAGGCACCAGAGGCTGCTTTGTGCTTTAGTCTTTTTCAGGAGGAAATCCAAGGTCTTTGGCTTGAAGACAGAATTCTATTCTAAGACCTCCAGTCTTTTTCATTTTCTCTAACATTTTGAAAAAGCTCCTCAAGACCACATTTCTACAAGTAATATCTCCAGAAAAGTATCTCATCTAATTATGAAAGTCTAGGATTGGAACTTACTTACCTTATCAGAGAGGCTCTCAGCTTTGAGTTTTTGTTCCTTTAGTGCTTGCTGGAGGGCTAGAATCTCTGCCTTGTGTTCTTTGACAGCTAGTTCTACCACCTGGCGAGATTCAGTGATACGCTGATCTGCTCTCACTCTGTATTAAAATGGAAAATAATGTTACCTAACTCCTTTCTGGGCTTGACCTCTTCCTAGCATGCAGTAGCATCAATAACTCTTTCAGGGGTTTGCCTCAAATTCAAGATGTTACTTTGCAAAGCCAGACTGTTTGCTGCCACACTTTTATATTATATAACCCTATTCCTGCCCCTGCTAGAACTATGGCCTGAAAATTTCAAGACCCCACAGGAACAGTTAGGAGCAAAGTGTATTTTTCCATATCATAAAGTAGAGGATAAAAAAAATCAAGACATTTGATAAATTACAATGAGAATTACCACTCCCCATGAATTGCTCGCTCACAGAGAAACAAAAGGAACAATATCACTAGTGAATGACTATTAACTAATAAACCATTTTTAGAACTACCTCACAAGAATTTATATTTAGTTCCAACTCCCATATCCTATTCTAAATATAATTTTGGTACTAGCTTCTATAGAGCATTTTCATATAAGTTAATAAAAGGAGGAGGAGGGGGTAGAGACCTGCTCTGTTTCTCAGTATCCAGCATCCTCTGCAACTCTCTAACTCGACATTCAAACTGGGACTTCTCATCCCCTAGAACATTTCGCCATGCTTCCCACTGACGCTCTTTCTCCAGGAGTTCATCATTCAGGGCTTCCAAGTCCATTACTTGCTCTTCCAGCATTGTACATGTTGTCTTCAAGGCCTCCATAGTCTAAAAATAAATCCTCCTATCAATTCTCACATCCCACATCAAGCGTGCACTTCAAGGTTCAGCCATACCATTTAGATTACATTACATGCAAATTGGCAGCAAACATAAGCTGGCAAATCACAACCCATTTATTTCAAGGATTCCATACATTCACTTGTGATTGCCATTAGAATGTCAGGTCTAGTTCATTATGAGCATTTTGAAATTTCCAGGGTCACAAAATGAAAATTATCAATTATGAATAATAGTATCTTCAGAGTGCAAAATTTCTAAATAAAATTGATGAAAATACAACATGAAATACCGAGAACATTCATTCACTCAGCTGCTCTGGGAAGGAAGGCCTAAATGATAANGTCTCAGCCTATCCTCATAGGGGAGGTTCTCCAAAATGGTTTCAGCCATTGTCCCTGGAAGCATATTCATTCCTTACAGGTTTCCAGATCTAAAAGAACACTTTGCCTTTCAGATAATTAGCTAGCTATCATGAAGAGATTGCCACACTGATAAAGCCTTACTTGTTTCTGACTGGTAAGCTGCATCTCTCTCTCCGTGATCTCCCGACGGAGATGATCAACTTCACTTCGCAACTGGACCACCTCATCATTGGCCCCTGAGGCCTCATCAAGTTGTTTGGACAGGAAGAAATTCTGGTTGTTCAGTTCTGCGTTGTCTTCACTGAGCTGGTTCAGTTGCTCTTCCAAATCCGTAATCACCTAGAAAGAAAAATCAATTCAATTACGTGTCAGTGAGTACAGGGATTTGAAGAAGTGTTCTTCTCTCACAGAACCATTTATTGACAAGCAAGGAGACAACCTGCCTTTTAAATTTTATCAGATTTAAACAAAAGCAATACTGTAATGATAAATTTTATGCACAGGAGTGTTCTTCAGTTAGGAATGGAGTTTTGTTTCTTACAGAAAACAGCTTGGAGTTTTTTTATTTGGTTTAGACTCTAAATAGGCTGTAACGCAATTTATTATTTGAGAGAACTGTCTCATCTAAAGCACTGGACTGGGAGTCAGGAGTTCTGGTTGTTTTCTCAGATCTGCTGCTGACTTACAGTGTGCCTTTGCCAAAGCACTTTATCTTTTTTGCCTCAATTTCCCCTGAAGTGAAACGAGGCTAATACCTCTCAGGGAGCCTTCTGAAGTGTGATATTTATGAAAACTGAACAAGAAGTGCAATGGAGCCAGTAGAAGTTGATCAACCTGCCTAGCAGATTTCTGTTACAGTTTATATTACTATATGTAGTTACTGTGTGTTTATATTACTATATGTAACATTGTATGTGTCCAGGAAAAGCAGAAAAAAATTAAGAAACACATTCTCTCAAAGTAACAGCATTAGGGATGGCAGCACAGGATATATGAAGAAAGAGAAAACACAACAGACTCACAGAAAATCAGTGAGAAGCACAAACTCAACAAGGACAATACCCTTGCCTTTACTGAAGTGGAAGCATCCATTTATTCCATCAGAATAGCATTATGCTATATATATTGTTCTACTATACTACTATTATACTGTGTTAAACTACATTCTCTTTCAATTTCTAGAAAAATATGAACAATGCTGGGCCATTTTCACAGTCCTATTTGATTTTTATGAATGAAAGGCCTGGAGCACTGGATGAATGAACACATGAATGCCCAAGGGTACCTCCTCCTAACTCAAAAACAATGCCATCACAACAGAAGAGCAAGAAAACTTAGTATAATCTTGCAATCAGCTTAATAAAAAGACTTTCAGAAACTGATAAACTCTATACAATTCATATTCAACTCTTACAAATATGTTCCAGAGGCATTTTTGCCCAGATGCTAAAGTGAATAAGAGACTTCATTAAATGGGAAAAATTAAAATCCCAGAGCACAGTTGGCATCACATTCACATTTAAATGTTCCCATTTCCTACACAAGCCAAGGACTTAAATATCCAATGCAGTAGAGCATACAGCTCTTCTCAGCTATCTGGAAAGATGACAACCATTTCTTTTTGAAGAATCTGAAATGTATATTTTGGCAGCCTTTTACCATGCCTCTCTTAGATCTAAATTAACAGTGTTTGATTTTTAAACTGTCAGCAGAAAAAGTCCAACTGATATTATTCCCTGCTGGGTGAAGAGGAGTTCCTGCTCCCCATATGGTCAGGGTCAAGATAATTCATACTTTAAAACACATCATTTCTAATGAAAATCTCACTGTGTGGTGGTTTTTCTCGAACACTCTTCCTGCCCTATTCAAATTACACATTTTATTCTGTATTGTATGCATCAAGTTTTCAAAGGATGCAGACTGTATCATGTGTTAGTGTCTATATGTAGGGATATCATAGAAATGTAGTTATACAAACAAAAAGGAACAAAAGACCATTTGTTTTTACAGTGTTTTACCTACCATTCTTACAGCTGAGTAACAACTGAGATTCTACTAACTGCAAGATAAGATAATCTCTCCTTTTCTTCTACTTGCTTTTATCTTTATGTTTAACCACAGCACATATCCAGGCAGTTTTAAGATATATTTTATACAGGCATGGTATCTTCCACATATATTTTATATATTAGCAGAAGTATTTCTATAGAAATTATTAAACTAGTTTTGAAGTACAAGCAAGCAGAGATGGGGGAAAACACAAAAAGGATATGGTGACATGTAGAGTTAATGTGTCAAACCACTCCTTTTTTTAAAACTGGCTTTTTATCAAGTTGATTTTATCCCTTAGGGGCTGGAACTTAAGCTCCTATTCACCTTTATTCTGTGTTCTGAGATTTTGACTTCTTTCCCTGAATATAACTAAAATTAAATCAGAGCACTTTGTATTTCACTGTTACATTTTATCTAGTAGGATATTTCTGGAACACTTGAGACAAATAACAAAGCAGTTAAGAAAGAAAGGTTCCAGAAGAAGTGACGTGATGTCCTTTTTTGAATGTTTTCCTAACAGTATATTTATTGGCAATTCCAAAAAGGCTTGGCTTCAATTCCAAATAGATTATAACTTACATAATGTAATCTGTATAGATTCTTCTTCTCTTTTAAGAGAGAAAATTTGTTCTTTTCAATACAACTTTTCTTTATTCACAGGGAAAGGGGAAATTTGTTAAGAAATCCACTTTAAAAGCTATCTGCAGCCACGTATAACTCAACAGGGTTGCAGAGTTAATAAATACTATAAGCCTAAATAATAATGGCTAATACTGACACAGGAAAATGGACATGGTGGGATAGAAATGCCTGTCCTGGAAACCAGGAAGAAAGAAAACACTGATCAAAAACCTAAATTTGATAGGAAATGTTGTCTTAGGCATACATACATACATACAACCTATGTCAGAATCCTGTACCTGAAAAGAGTTAATAGCTTTTGGTGTTCTTTTCAGTTAAGGAAATCCCCAGGCAAAATAAAAAGGGAAACCAACCCAAACACAAAATCAAACCACAAAAAAAGCCCCACATCACAATAAAACAAATCACCCAACCAACCCTGAGCTATTCTGGAGTGAAATTTGAAGTACATTAAAGGAAAGTCTGTAAGAAAATATATTTTACTCTTGAGAAACCCATCATATAATTTTTTAAATCTTCAAATTTAGAGGTCATAAACTAATCAAACACTTGCAAGCTTGGAAAGGCAAATCTGGACAATCTAGGTAGCCACCATTAGTGGTGCCACTTTTCATCACTCATAGAGCAACTGAAATATTCTCTTCAATCTATGCACATCTTCATCACAACTAATCCATAAAACAGAGCTAAAAATCTCTTGGCTGATTGTTCACTACATGCCACATCTAAGTGCACAACTTATCTTTATACTGATAGAGAATATTCTCTCACTTTCAGATATTACACAGCAACCCAAGCATAACAACAGCTCTTCAACAAAAGTGACAATATTCAGCACAATTGCCTCTCCATTGCCTAGTTTCAGAAAAACAAAGTGTTTCTCTGTTGCTAGGTTGCCCAGATTCACAACTATTGTACCTGGCCCTACAAACTTCTCCAGGCACACATCACAACCTAAATACCACAGCAACAAGCAGTTCAGGGCCATGATTCTTAGCTTTGCATGTCAGACACAATGTGCAAAATTTAATCTATATGCACCATATAGCAAAACCACAGGCAAAATAATGAGGGAAAGAAGAAAAGGAAGCAGTTTAGAATACTACTAACAGCAGCTTGCAATCTTCTCCACAACCTTGTTCCTTGGTGAAGATCTCTCAGTTCTCAGATGTTACCAACAAACATGCAACAAAATGCTAGGATAGAGCAAGGTTAACTGCTGTAGGATGCTATCAGAAGCAGGATATTTTGAGTTTACTGCAATTTTTCACACAGAAACTTGTTTTTTTTCAGAACTTCCAGATCAATGCAGTTTTACTCTACCCAATTCCACTCCTCCCCAGTCCCACTGATCTTTACTAGCAAACTAACTGTGAGCAGTAAATAGGGAAAATGAAAACAACTCTCTGTCAGCCTCAAATTATTGTGAGGAGGAAGCAAGAGCAGGCATCAGACATGCTTTGTCTTAACCTACTCACATTTGGATCCAAAAGACAAAGCCTTTCTAGCAGGGAAAATACCAAGCATTGTAATGAGGCAGAATACCAGGCCTCTTAATGATCCCAGCTGCAGCTACATACCAGTCTGGTAACTCTACCTGTCAAATCCATTGACAGCAATGAACTCCTCACTTTCTTCCCCTTTCCATAGTCAGACAACATCTGTAAGGTGAAACACACCTTAGATCTCAGTCTCCAAAAACTCCTCATGGCTTAGCTTGAGGGACATTGCTCTCATTGAAGCTGCAGAGTAGCAGGACATTGCACAGTTTGCATTCCTCTCCTTCCCGCACCAACTCATTACTGAAAGAGTCTTCTGTACTCCTCTCTCCTAGTTCCCAGAAGGTAAGCTGCCACTGCCATGAGCCTCATCCTCCAGGAATGATGATGTCATCATCCAAGGTGAAGGTTCCATTAGCTTCTTTCACAGCAAGACCTCACCAACATCCTAGAAGTCTCTAGTTTTTGTCACACTACAAAAACTGCAGGGTTCCATTTTTGTCTATAACTGGCATTTGCCATCACATTTTCTGTCAAATGAGAATCAGGGCTAAACTCTCCCATCCAACAGCAATTTTTTTTTCTTCTTTTAGAAATTTAACACACCCTTGTGAAAGTTTTTGCCTGGGTATTAGCCTTGTTACAGTGGGCAAGATCCTTTTTACTCTGAAACATGATTTAGCATAACAAGTATACTACCTGTTTAGACATAATTTTGCAAGTTCCAAGAATAAAGATTATTCTTGTACACCAACTCAATGAGCTAATGTGGAATCAAGAGCTGAACCAGAAGTTAGCAGGACTTTATGCGTGACCAAAATGCATAAAATGCCAATGGGCTTGCAGATTTAATGTCTCAATATCCAATCTCATAGACAAGTGCAGAATGATGCCTATTAATGCTTAAGACAGGAACACAACATGATGACAAAAGAACCTGGAGGAGGGGAGATAAACCTTGTTTTATTGGAGAAACCTTGAATAAAAGGAAATGCAATATCCAACTAGTATTAAGAAAAGCCACTCTCCTTGCTAGACTAAAAGCAGCAGCCTTTACCTGAAGAAAACTAGAAGATTCAGATCGTGGTTGCTTGGAATAGCAATAGTATTTTACTAAGCTGGGTGTAAATACTTTATAGGATTCTTTACTTCTAAACAGTTCCAGAATTTACCACCTGCTTACTGAATGTTTTCTTTCTGGAACAATTCTATTATTTAGAGAACTTAGTTGTATTTTAACCTCAAATGTGCTGATGAGCCAGCAAGAAGCCACAATTAAGAGGCAGTTGGGCACAACTGACAAACATGTTCATTTTCCTCTTGAAGAAATTTCCTTTTATTTCTACATCTTCTTCTGATTGCCTAGAAAATACTTTTGACACTCAAATGAATAATATTTTTGATAGAATAATTGTTCAAATGTAGAGAACTCAACAGATTTGCTGGTTAAGCTTATCACTGGGAGAAGATTATGATCAAACACTGTTCTTTGTGTGTGCCCACATGCATCTGTGTGCATACTACAGGTACTACAATTTGCAATTCTTATTGTAATTATCCATCCTATTATTTCTTGTACAATTAAGAGATGGAGAAAGCAGAAGCTAGTATTTTCCTTTTGATCCCCAACAGTAAAAGATGGATGCCACAAGATGAAACAATGCAGAGCTTTCAGAGCAACTGAATATAAATTCACAAACAAGGCAGAAATTATGACCAGCTACAAAGCAATGGTCTCTATGTATGCACTCAAAACACAGGCAATTTAAAATTAACAAACAGGAGAACCTAAAAATGTTTCCTTGGAGACCTCAGCAAAAGGAAGAACAAAAGTGCAATGAGGGTAGCAGAAAAGCAGACACACAGGAGGTGTTAAGCCTTCTCTACAGAAGCTGTGACCTTTGTGAAGCTAAGGAAAGAGAAGAAATACCAAAGAAAGTAGATTAAGTATTTTGTTTATCTTTTGAATACTACAAAAGCACTGAAGTAATTCAATCTTGCAATTTTTTTCCC
The DNA here is from genome assembly GCA_013396975.1 of Bucco capensis. NCBI lineage: Eukaryota > Metazoa > Chordata > Aves > Piciformes > Bucconidae > Bucco > Bucco capensis. The sequence goes on along the minus strand of VWZO01001581.1, from coordinate 399,151 downwards.
CCTGTCTGGCCTTATCTTCATAATTCTTAGGCTGTTTTGAGCTTCTCCATAAGATTAAATAAAAAAATAATTCCATACTAAAGTTTGCCAGACTAGTTCAAGGAGTTTGTTTCAGCTTAAAAAAAAAGATCTCTTTGGAAAACTTGCTGAAAGAATAAACCTACCCATTATCATGCTGCCTAAGTAGCAGTGTATTTCAATGATTCCCTTGAAGTGTTATTTTAAAAGGCTTATCAAGTCTAATCACCTTCAAAAAGAACCTCATGGTCACCAAAAGGCAAAGCCTGCATCATACTGGTCACAGTCAGATAAAAGTGAGGTTGAAACATCTGCTGAAGGCACCATAACAAACATTCCCTGATAGCTCCCTGGCAATAGAAGCTTGTCCTATCTTTTCTCTCAGTGCTCCTCAGTAGACAGGATGGACAGTCAGAACTACTCATAACACAGAACAAGAAAGTTTCTATCCATGGTCAATTAAATTACACAAGCATTCTCCTGGGCTGGAAAGAGAATGTATGATGAGCATGTATTATTCATTTAGGAGCTATTTAATTAATTTCTTATTGATGAGGATGTCTGATCCCACTTATGCCACTGAAGGGCTTTACAATGCACAACACTTGCAGAAATCCTGTTAAGCAGAACCTTTGAAGCTCTCAACATTCTAGAAATGTTATGGGTCACTCTTCACTGCTGGAGATTGCTCACTACACTTCCAGAGCCAAAGTGTTACTAGATAATGAGTTACAACCTCTGCAAAGCAACACACCATGCAGTGAAAAGAAGCTACAGGTTTTCCACAACTGTTTTTTGCCTGCATGGAGATCATATAAGCATTTTCATAGCAAGTATGTTCTGTATGAAGGGCAAGATGGAACAAAAGAAGATAGCTATGGATGTAAGATACACGATAGCAAGTGTGGAGCTGGAGGATCAATCTAAATAAAACAAGAAAAGAACAAAAAGTAACTTTTCTTCTGCAGGATTTCTTTTAGGCAAATATTAACACACTTTCATAAGCTCTACTTTCTCATTTCTTTGTATCAGTATATTGTATGAACAGAATAGAAGGGATCATCTTCCTTTATGCTAAAGAGCAACTGAGGAAGAGAATGACTCTCATCCTGAAAAGGTATTTTTTTAAAGATGAAAACTTAGATATTAGATACTTAGTCCTAGAGCATGAAAAATTAAGTTTAAGGAAGTCACTGGAAGTAGGGAAACAATCAAGACAGAAAAAGCAGCAATTAAGGCCTAGTTAGAGGGTGAGGTAAGGAGAAAAAGCCTAGAAAGATCAGCAACCAATGCTGATCCAGAGGACTGTGGTCCTTTCATAATTCATGTCACTGGAAGACAGATGCTCTCCACTAAGCATTAAGTGTGAAGATTAATCTGCAAGAATCCCTACTGATTGACAAACCTTTGGACATCTGTCCTGGACTGACAAGAAGAATCTAAAAATATGTCAAAACATCTCAAGCAATAGAAGGTGCAGATTAAGGTCCTAGAGTCCTCTCTGCTCTTTGAGTAGATGACTGTGTGTCAATGCATTCTCTGAAACCATAACATTTCTTGCCTCTTCAAACAGTGTTAAAATCCTCCTTAAAACCCAGAGCAGCATGAAGGCTCTTCCACTCTGGCCTAGATCTACAATACAGCTCAGGATTTGGACAGATAGACATTTACAATCATTTTTTTGCAGCTGCTACACCATTCTTACTAGCTGCACTGCAATGAGATATTTTAATTTCCTTTCTCCTCAAAAAGAAGAATAGTTTCAATTCCATGATCAAACTAAGACCTCAAAACTGAGGTTTACCTGAAACCTAAAAGAAATCAAATCCAATCCACCTAGCTCCTACTAAGACCTTGAAGCCAGAAGTCCACATTAGGAACTAGTGTCATCAAGGATTAAATAAGTAAATGGTTTGTTTCCTTATCCTTAATTTCAAAAGAATTCAATGATCTGTATTTAATACTCACTGTGCAGCTATTACGAAGGGCTTCAAATTTACGCTGGATTTCATCTCTATGTGCCTAAAGGAGGTAAGAAGTTAATCATCAATTTTTCATGCATTAGAATTCGAATCCAACAGCTGTTGCTAAACAAACTGCAGAACAATCTACCAGCAAGCAAAGTTCAGAAGGCAGATGCTGCAGGCTATGAAAAGTGGCAAAGAACTGATTCACAAAAGTCACATCCTAATTAATCAGAATGCACTTCACGCTCCCAATTCTGAACTGCTTTAGGGAAATGTACAAACTCCAGAACTGAATTATGCAAAAGGTTCCATCTGAAATGGTCACCAGAAGATGTGTCGATTCCAGGTTAAGTTTGTACATTCCTGACATTTAAATTTGAGTTGGTTTTACTTCCATATCCAGATTGGTATTTCATATAAAATAAACACTGCATACAATTTAATGCTTGCAAAGAAAAACTATAGAGAAGGATTATGCAAGCTATCCCAAACAACTCTGCCAATCTACCTGAATCCTACCATTCAGTAACATTTAATCCTGAGCCTCTCTAAAAAGCAAAGATGAAACATAGCAATCAATTCTTTGGAAGACAGCATCCAAAGTATGGAAAAGTGCAAACACTTATTTTAAAGAATGCAGTATTGCATGCACCATTTTACCTCCTAATTTACAAGCAAAGCATGACAAAGCAAAAGTTCTTGTTTAAGCCTCATGGCTTCTATCAAAATTCATCAAACTGATTTAACAAGTGTCTCATGTCATATGCTATCTGAAAACTTAACAAATGAAAGGTTAGTGCACTAGCACATCTAGCCACCTTTCTTCATTCAGAATATTTTCCTCAGAGCCAAGAGATTAACAGGAAAAACTGTTCAGCAGAAGTTAATTACAGGAGCTGAAAAGCTATCTTACCACAACAGGCAATGTGAAAAATAAAAGTATATTAAAAAGTCCATAAGAGAAATAGTCCCAAGCCCACCAAACTGGATTGTCTTACACCAGCTGGTCCAAAAGCACTACCATTTTGCCAGATTAACTGAAGCAGTAACTGAATGAACACAGGTCAAAAATATTCACATTTCACTGGTGGCATAGAGTGAAGATCTCAAGCACATCACTATCCCACTGGCAGTGATATTACTTGTTAAGCAAAGCTTTCAGCTGGGAGGGAACTGCCTCAGTTTTGAGCAAAAAAGAAACTGACGTCATGCTCTGTTCAGTTATTCTTAAGCCTTGATAATGTTGTACTTTCCCAGCATGTTGTACATGCTGTTACTTTCCCAGCATGTACTCACTTTAGATCAACTCTGAGTGAATGGTTGCCCCATTCATCTACCCAAAGCACCAACATAATACAAGCACCTATCCCAGCTGAGGCCACCATCCCTTCCAAAAAACAGCAATGGCAGAAATATTCAGAACAGTTCTTTGGGCAAATGCCACTGGAGCAAGAGAATGTACATTTTCAACACTTCAAAATAACTGGATTTGAAGGTCGTTAAAGACTGACTTGGTAGCAGGACATATACTTCTCCACTCTCCTCCCACAGCTCTGGGAATCTTTTGTGAAGTAAATATATCTCAGAATCTAGTTGTTTGAAAGCTTCTTTTTGTACTCAAGAGGCAGCAACCAGCAACATATAATTTTGAATTCCATTTATTGGAGGGAGGGGGGGGCAAGGGGAAGGGAGGGAGCAGGAATTGAACTTTTTTTCTATCACTCACACACACCTCACCAGAGACTGTAAGATATGTCACAATTCTTAACAAAATAAGCATTGGAGCAAAATCAAGAGCTAACAGTAGTATTTTCCTAAGAATTTGGGTATTTTTTCCCCCTGAATAAATGTCCTCAAAGAAGGATAATTGATAGGGAAAAAAAAAAAAGCATCAAAACATTTATGATCATCAAATACTTTCAAACTCATGCAGTATTATTGAAATAAATAAATCACAGAGTGAAACTCCTAAAAACAATTTCATCTGCAACTTTCACCTCATCACAAAGTAACAATGCTCTTACAAACAATCAATTTTGGCAGCAATGAAACCATACTAGGAAGCATTCATACGATCAGATAAGACAGACAAAACCTGACATTTTAGCCATTCCTGCCTCTCTCAACACAAGGCACAATTCACACCCTGTTCTGAAAGTGAACAATTAAATAGTAGAAGTTCATTTTAACCTCTTTATGAAACATGCACCTACATAACTCTAATCTATATTTATAGCTCATAGCACACATTTGCGGGCTCACCGTGAGAGCTTGAATCTCTTCCTCTGCCTCAGCTGTGGTCTCCTCTAGTTCCGTTTTGGCTTCGCGGAGCTGATTCTCCAGGGCTGTCCTTGCAGCCTGCAGCCCAGTAATTTGAGATTCCCGCTCCTGGAGTGTCAGCTGCAATTCTGTCAACTGCCTTTTGAGTTCCAGCTTTTGTTCTTCGTGCTCTAGACTAACCTGAAGAAAGAAAAAGTAGCATCCAAGTTGAAGCTACTAACAAAGAAAAGTAATCTCATTTCAGATCTCACTTTAAGACGCCATTGTCGTGTCTATCCCAAAAATCACACCTTGACAGAATGCTTAAGTCACTGAGAAGTCAAGGACACAGCTTTGTCTACCTAAAACCCACTAGTTAACCTTTATTCAAGGTGAAAAGTAACCTGGCATATTGAAAAAACAGGGGCACAAGAACAGTTCCAGCTGTGACTCCAATACCACATCTCAAATGTTGATATAAAAAGCATAAAAGCTGAAGTATTTGGTGATGAACTTTCTTCAGTGGAATTGAGAATCTTTAAGAATTCTTATATGAGAATCTTTAAGCATAAACATCAACACTAATCTTTACCTGTATGTAAACATTACATATATTTTGCAATCAACTTCCATATTTCATTTTGCCTTCAGATTCTTTTCAAAGAAATGAACCAGATCATGTGGCTCTGGGTTTATTTGAATGGCTTCTGAGGAAGGTTTTCTTGAGGCATACTCAGGGATAGAAAAAAATGGAGAAGAAATGAGCATGCAGCAGTACAGATCTCAGTGCTCAAAATCAATTTCAAACCCTAACACCTTCTTCAGGCTGTCTGCTATCCCAAGTGAATCTGTCTGTTGTGCTGTAGATGGTTGACAAGCCTGCCAGAAATCTTACACTGCTCCCAACCAACTTCCAGTCAAACAAGGACATGTGTTGGTCATCCAACCCTCTTAGCTAAAGGCAAGATTTCAGTCCTAGCTGAAAATTAGTGGTGTGAGACTGGAGAAGGTAAAAGAAGATCTGAAGTGGATCCAAACTGGCTGATACAAAACTAAAAATGAAGCACAGCTCACAAGTGTTTAAAAATGCAGATTTTCATATTAATGTTAAGCTCCCTTTCCAGAAAACTTCTGAAAACTGCATGTGAGGCAACAAGACTCCTGTTTTCTTACAGCAATTCCATTGTGTCCTTAGCTTTCTGTTCTGTAGACTCTAAGGCTTTGGCTAAGCTGGTCATTGTACCTAGCTAAACTTCTCTTCTCTACCCAATATCAAGAGTATCTGGACAACATTATAAGGATATTGTACAAGAAAACCATAAATATGATTTTGAGAAAATAGGATGATCTAAAAGCTCAGATTTGGTTAGGTCTAGTAATAAAAGTAAGTATTAAGGATTTGTTATCTCCTTATAATGAGCAACCTTTAATTTTATTTTGATTTTTTTTTAACTCCTAAAGAAAAAAAGTACTGCTAGATCAAACTGAAGTAATACATCTTAAAATAACATTTTCTTCATGACACACAGAACTAACGCAATTGAATTGCAGTTCTCAGTAGCATATTCTGAATGGCCTCCTGGGCTTTCCTGATAAGAGAAAAGTACAAGGGGCAATCCCAAAATGTCCTTAAAGTATGTCCTTTCACTGGAGGGAAGTAAAGAAGAATGTACAATTGAGTTAAGTTTGTTGGGAGGAATGAAAGGCAGGTGTTCACCTCTCGCAGCCTCGTCTCTAGCTCCAGCAGGCGGTTCTTGTCTGTGTGATCTTGGTGACTCATCTTTTCCAATTGTTCTTCTAATTTTCGATTCTGGGCCTCTAACTTTCCAGCTTGTGTTTCCAAGTAGAACTTCTGTTGCCTGAGCTCTGAAATCATCTCCTCCTGGGCTTTCCTGATAAGAGAAAAGTACAAGTGGTAATCCCAAAATGTCCTTAATATATGTCCTTTCATAAAATCTAGGTGGCTGCCAGTCACCAGTGGTGTCCCTCAGGGCTCAGTTTTGGGGCCAGTCTTGTTTTACTNGTTGAGACAGGATGGGGTTAGATTGGATATTAGGAAGCAATTGTTTCCAGAAAGAGTGGTGAGGCACTGGCACAGCCTTCCCAGGGAGGTGCTGGAGTCTCCATCCCTGGAGGTGTTTAAGAAATGTGTAGATGTGGTGCTCCAGGACATGCTCTAGTGAGGGCAGGGCTTGGGTGGTTTGGTTTTGGTTGGTTGGTTTTTGGTTTTTTTGGTGGGTTTTTTTGGTTGGACTCGGTGATCTTAGAGGTCATTTCCAGCCCTGAATGTTCTGTGATTCATTGGAGGGAAGTAAAGAAGAATGTACAAGTTTGCTAAGTAGAACAGTCAAGTTCAAAGCTTAAATTCTACATCCCAACTGAAAATAAGTCAACTCTTTATTCCTGTCTGCAGAAGATCCATGTACTAGTTTATTCTTCAACATGTTCAGAGCACTAAAATGCCATGTTTGCAAGTTGCACAGAAAAATTCACCTTGTTCATCTACAACAATGTTTAAGCTGTTGTTCATTCTTCTCACTTACCAATTCCTTGTTACGTGTTTTTCTATACAAGAAAAATAAATGCTAAGAAAGTTGCTTTTGCACAATATATTTCCATAAGAGAAGAGAAACCCTCTGCTTTGGGGGTAGTGTGTTGTGAGTTGTTTTGTTGGATTTTTTTAAGTTGTAATGGACCTAGAACTTGACCTACATTTAAGCAACACTTTGTTGTCTCTGATCAAAGTCTTAATCTACAAAGTGAACAAAAATAATTACTTGTGCTTATAAGAATTTTGAGAGCTGGCAATGCTTAATTACCAAAAGAATTTGAAATGGATACTCTTATAAAAAAAGAAAAAAAGGGGCGAAAAAAAAGACTTTCTACATTATTTACAATTCCTGGAATCATTTTATCATGCTTTGCAAAATTCTGCCTCATAGTGTGCTTTCTACTTAGAAGTCTCACAGAGCTCTACATATATTAATGAATTAATATTTTAAGAAGTTCACTGCGAGATAAGCTGTTATTAATCCTATCCCAGAGAAATTTTGTGGGTTGCCCAAGATCAAATAGGAAGACTGAACAAAACTAAAAATAGACCTTAAAGTCTTCTGACTCACATTTCTGTGCATTGCACACAAAACCACTCTTTTACCCTTTCTTGTTTTTTTAATTTACCTCTACAGATAATTACCAGCCAGTGTCATTTCACTGCCTGCTGTTTACTGAGCTGTCTTCTCAGGAGCCTGATAATCATTACTTTCCTCAGTTACTGATGGAACAAAAGCTAGCAGAGTTCCACTCTCCACTGAAGGGTTTAATCACTAGCTCTTCTCTTCAAACATGCTCAGATTAGCTGTAGCTTTTGTGGAGTCAACACACAGCCCAACAACAGATTTATATATTTTCAGCACCACAATTCACAAAATAAGCACTAATTCATTAGCTATCTGCATGCATAATAAAGCAATTTCCTCTTAAAATGTTGTTAATTCTGTACTATCTTCTACCCATCCTGCAGAATTATGGTAATTGACAATATGTCTCTCAACAATCTATTGTAAATCATATGTTAAAATATTATTCTATTTTTTGCATGTTTTCTATGGGTCTCCAGTCAAGTGTCCTGCTCTCAGAGGATGCATCGAGCTCAGCTCAGTTCTCACACTCTGTTTAGCACCAGTGACTGACACTAGACCTTGCATATGCTTCCCAGGTACATGTTGAGGCAATACTTCTGGTTTATTTCAGATTGAAGGTAAGATGTGGCTTTTATTGCCTCAACAATCTTCCTGAGTGATTAAATGGAGATCATCTGGAGCATAAAGCAACACAATTAAATTTCTCAGTTATTTCTGTGAATATTTTTGGCTGCTCAAGCTAAAATAACTTGCCAGGTATTTGAAACACACACCAAAAAATTGGAGCCATTACATATCTGGAGGAATATTCATGATTGAAAAGGAAAAAAAACCAACAAAGTAACTCTTTGCCAAAATTCATCCCTGCTTGACTTCAATATTATAGGTGAATCTATCCAAAGCTTCCCACAGAGACACAACCTGACATTGCATCCAGCAGCTGACAGGCACTGAAAACCTTCCAGCAGAGAGCCACAGCTGCTGAATCTCTTAAGTCAGTAAAAGCATATACTGCTTTAGCCCTACCTTGCAGGACATGTCAAACAATCCCTGCTTTTTCCTGTAGTTGAAGTAAAATGCCTTTCAACCATTTATGAAGGAAAAACATCATTCTAAGAACAAGGAATCTCAGCTAAAATCCAAAGAAAAGAAAGTTCAGGCAGACAAAAAGATCAATCCAGAGGATTTCCTCTGTGTTTAACAAATTAGAACTCAGCACAAGCAGAGTTGCTGATTACACAGTGATTCAAGATGACATCAGATCTTGACCAGTAGTATAGGCCAAAGCCACTGAACTGACTATTGCACTGCTCATTGATGAGAACTAAAGAGAAGCTGAAGTCAAGAAGGCAAAAGAGATATATGCAAATGCTGTCTGGGTTAGGAAGAAAACAAAATGAACTGAAGCAGCATGCTGAAGCTTACTTGACATTAGTTGCAATCAGCAACTCAAAAACATGCAGTTTTCTTCCTTGTCTTCTCTCCCATCAAGGCAGGATGGAATGTTTAATGTTTAAAAAGGTGTTTAGTTTTCCAATTTCAAAACCTTGTAACTGTCACAGGAGTCAAGGAAAATGTAAATCTATTGGCAATATGTCTATTCAAAAAAAGGAATATATGCTTCTCCAGAGGCATTTGAGACATTAAAATTAGTAGTATTTATTTCACATGTTTGGAAAAACCTGCACAAAGAACCAGCCACAAAGAAAGGCTTCAAAAGTCAACACTTTAAGACAAACCAATTTTCCTAGTCATGTCTGAGGAAACAAAACACGCAATGAACCACAACTGTTTGAAGAACAAGTGTCATTTTTGCATCACTGAAAAACAAGCAGGGAGCACAGCAGGGCTGCAAAAAAACAACCACTTTTCCATTAAGAGAACAGAGCTTACTGCAAACTGCTCAGTAGTGACCAGTAGAATAGCAGTGCCTATACTTACATGTTCCTCTGGGTAAAAAGGCTGCTGTTTGCTGCCAGTTTATTGGCCTCAGATAATTCCACTATTCTCTGCTCCAGTGACCTAATCTTCGAATCCATTGCATTGATCATCTGAAACAGAGCAATGTGCCTTTGAGACTGCAGAACAGAAGTGATTATAAAAACAACGTTTAAAAAAGTCTGAACTTTTTCCAGAAACAAAAAGAAGTACAAGAAAATCGATCAAATAGCCAAAAGAGCATCACAGATGCAATTACTGGAGCTACTACCACTGCTTTCTACTCCTTTAATATTAGGATAATATAAAGGTTGCTTTCTCAATTGCCAAAATCATCAGTACAGAGCAAGCTACATGGCTACCTTCAGTGAAATATTATTGAAGACACCTTGAATTAAAAAAAAAACAAGTCTTTTAAAATTGGTGTTAATCAGTGGATTTCTTTCTAAACAGCTCAGCAGCACTAAAAAAACTCATACACAAGTATCTTGCTTGAAATCAGAGTCTCAGAGAGCCACTCTTACAATGCTTTTCTACTTACTGCCTTCTGTTCAGCCAGGACTTTACATTTTTCACGTGCTTCTTCTTCATGTCTTCTGAGCATATTCTCAAGTGCTTCCTTATCTGCAAGATCTTTCTTCATCTGATTTTCCAACACCTAAATTAAGACATTTCTTTTGTCTAAATTATATCTGTTTCACTGGGCAAAGGGCAAGCAGAAAGAAAATCATCAAGAAAGATAGAAAAAAATTGAAGTAATTGGTCATATCTCAAGCAAAATTAAACCCAAGATGCAATTGCATGAAATCCATGGAAGAGTAAACTCCCAAAAAGAGAACTCCCTCAGTTTTCTCTGATGTTTTAGTTTAATGATGGAATTTTATGAAGACAGGGAGATACTGTAATTTTTTTTAATTAATTAATTTAAGTCATATAAACTGCGTTCAAGAAATATTCCAGACTAATGCAACAGAAAAACACTATACCCCAATATGTCTAGTAGAGGAACTAGGGAAGTGCCCATCCTTTGGCTGCCCTACCAATATTGCTCAGAAGTAATTTTTAAGGTCCATAAGAATGCATGAGAAGGCAAAAGACATCCCATGAATTCTTTAAGTCAGAGGCACCAAATCAACACAGCTAAGTAAAAGACTTCCTTTGGTATTCATTAGGAACAGGACTAAAGTAATTAATTGTTAGATTGTTTTTTTTTTAAATGTATGTATGTATGCCAAGAGCCTTGAATCAGTTGTTAAACTGAAGGTCATTTCCTCCAAAGACAAGTTTTCAAAGGCACAAAGTCTGGACATCACAGGATATTTTTTATTGTTCCAATTACAAATATCTCATGTCCTCTTTCATATCTCTTTCACCTAGCTTCCTAACTCCTGCCACTAAACCCTGTATCATATGTCCCTGTAATACACGGGCTCTCATTTTTTTTCCAGTCTTTTACAGTTTCTATACCACCACTTCTCCTTTCCCAACATCTACCCCTCATCTCCCTGCTTTCCATCACTGTCATCTCATTACTGATTACCACATGCTCTAGTGTGCCAGGAAACCTTCTTTCTTCTCTTTTTTCCTTCATATTTCTCTCACAGAAATGTCTTCTCTCCTTTTAAATACTCTATCCTCTCCCATTTAAGTTGAAATACAGAATTAAAGTACTAGATGAAGACTGTTGAAAACAGATTATAATAAAATAAAGAAAATAAAGAGTCTTACAAAATGCATTTACTGGCTGATGTGCCACAGGTTCTTTAGAAGAAACCTTAGCCAGTGCACATACTCCTATTTCCCAGTTTGTTTTTCCTATTTTTAGATAGTGTCTGTGATTCTATTTCTAACTGTTTGTTAAAGTCTTATGCTACCCTGGAAAAGACAAAGCCAAAGTGAGTGGTTTCTTGGCAGATGTTACAGCTCCATAAAGATGGAATTTCACAAATGCTCTAGTATTTGCTGAATTTAAAACCTGCAGGTAGACTGGGTGAATGCTCACAAAAAATCACCAGTAGGAACTAAAAGCTTCTTAGGATGTGAGATCCAATAGCATTATTTAGTCAATGCTAGTCAAATTACAATCAACTACTGTCTTCCCATAGTTTTGCCTTCAAATGCCACCTGTTTTAATGCAGTGCTAGTGCTAAAGACTGCTAAGGTACAATGGCATGGACTAGAAGAAAAAAAAACTACTCAGATTCCACTAAGCTCTCTAAATATTCAGTAGTGGTAAGCAAGAAGGAAACTCATAAGACAAAACAATCAGAGCCTAAAGGCAACTGCTTTTCCCTGAACTTATTCTACCCACAAAAGCTTTTAGGAGTATGATAAGAAGATCATCTTTACTTTGAGCTTTTCCTCATAGAATTGTTCCTTCTGTTTCAGCTGCAACTCCAGATGTTGTGCTGAGATCTGAGCCTCACGATGCTTTTCTTCCAGCTCCTAAAAGCAGCAGAGATTCATATTCAGACACAAAGAATTAGTAGGTGCTATGTGTATGATACACAGGTATCAATCAAACATTCATTCATTCTCTTCTAAGGCTTCACACTAAAAAACCCAAGACCAGGACTGTCATAGTAAAGAAACATTATGAGTGAGAGCTGCACGTTATCAGTTTTAAACTTTGCATATTGCTGACCCATGTATTGCAGAGAAGATTACTGCTAAAGACAAAGATTTCTGCTTCCATAGTAGAATTAAAATATGTAAAATATTCCCAAAGATGGGCCAAGGATGTTTTGTGAAAATAAGGAGTTATAAACACTTTATATCTGCAGCAGCATTATAGGAAATTCAGATCTATTCTTAACAAGGTCTTTCAGTTGTTTTCTCACAGAAGACCTCAATAATGGGGCACTGTTGTCTATGCTTTTCATTCTACATTCATAGAGTGGGAATAGTGTTTGCTTTGCTCTATTCCTCAGATGAATCAGAATAATTACTTATAAATTGCTTGGAAAAGCAATCTGTAAATAATGTGGTAGAACATACCAGAATATCTTTAAACTCCATACTTCACATCAGATAATTTGAGCCAAGCACAGTAAGCATGACTGAAATAATTTTGTATCTCAGAAGTTAGCTATTTCTGCTCCCTGGCTATAGCATTCAGGATATATCTNGCCAAGCCTAGCCATACATATCTATAATCACCTTTCAACAGGACACCTTGCAAGAATTGAACTCAGAACTTAAGTTCATTCATAGTCATATTTGCCATTCCAACAATTTCCTTAGAACAAGAGGCAGATCCAGGTCTGTCATTCACTATCACTGGGTTGGCTCTTGCATAGACAAGGTCAGGTTTTGGGATGAATCCAGGTCTCCTGTCTGCCTTCATTACTGCACAGCATAGGAAAATCTTCCTGATATTTCTACTTTAGCTCTTTTCACAATCTCTTTTCTGATCTTACTTGTCTTGAAAACATACAAAGACTTTTTTGCTCCAGTAATTGCAGTAGACCTCTTTTACCAGAAGTGAGAATCAAAGAGGAGGTTCACCAAAAGTAGGTCATCTACAGTGCCTAGTACCCAACACTTCTGCAAGGGATGGAGATTGCTGCATTTTGCAATTGAAATATGTCTCCCAGCAACAAGAGGGACAACTCACCTCCTCCAGAAGCCCACACGTTTCAGGTCCTGGCAGAGAATCAGACAACCAGATCAGCAGCAGCTTCAAAGCTACCAGCAATCAGACTGCTCATATTGTAGCTTAAGCTTCACCAGTTTCTGCAGTGGCACTTAACAGCCAGTGTGGGCTTAAGAAGGTAATCTCTTACCATTCCAGTTCTCACTTCCTATTCTTTATGTAGCACTAGCTTTGTTATTAGCATCACAGCAATGATTTACACTTTCAAGCAGTAGCAAGCATCTTCTCTAACTTGTTTCTTACTTCTTAATCAATTCTCTACAGGCAGATCAGGAAGTGCTTCTCAGGTACTGCTAGATGAGTTAGTGAAACCAATGCCTTTATTCAACAATGTCCACCTTATTCTATGCAATTGCTTATCTTCAGCTCCTTTCCTACCTTTCTATACTTTCCATAGCAGGAAAAGTCAGAAGGGTTTGAAGAGATAACCTTATGGGAATGAAGAGAGTAGAAGAGGAGAAAAAAGAAAACTATTACCCTGTGTTCCCACATCAGAGCTGCAAGTGACTAGGAAAGACTCTGCAGGATTATTTCTTCAATGCCTGTTTGACTTTTTTCTAAAACACTTCTGTGTCTCTCCAACATCCTGTCAGAACTCCATGGAAACTATCTATAAGAAGGGCTAAACATATCCCATGGTGCAAAACAATTAGTGGATATTTCTGCATTCCCTTCCAGTTTTTCCTCCGCAGAGAACAGAATCCAAACCAAGGACCAATCCACAAATATGCACAAGAGGCTTATGAAACAATCTGAAGTTTTACTCTATTTCTAAACATAAAGTTGGCTCTGTGCCCAGCAAAACCATAGTAGAACCACATATCATGCACTCATGTAATCAAAACCATTTGAAAGAAACAGCACTACTAAAGAACTGATTCTACCTTTTCTTGAGAGTGCTCAGGCATTCTGATGCTGAATTCTATATATGCAGCTATTATCTTGAACAAGTATGGCTCATCTGTTCATTCCAAATACAGTTATTTATACCTTTCCATTTGGCCTTTCTTATGTGTGTCAATGCTTAGAATTGCTACCAATAAAGTGCAATCTTTTTTCCTTGTCATACTGGCAACACAGAAAGAGAACTCATGAGAAATGTAAAGTTAATTATTCCACTTTCTGTCTCAGGGAAGCAAAAGGATTAGAAACACCCTCTGTTTGGTTCACTGTAGACCTACATACCAACTCACTAGAAAGCCTTAATAGGTTTCATATGGAAAGAAACACGAAATTTCCAACAAAAAAGGTATGTGGGTGAAAAAGGATTCCTGACAAATATCTTTAGAGACAAACAGTTTAAATGACTAATTTCTCTCTGATTCAAAATGTAAGTGTTCCAAGTAGATCTGACTTATACATTCCTTTGCAACTTAATTTAAAAGCTAGATATCAACGTTCTTATTGTTGCAGTACCCTGTTCTGAGAATGTTTCACTTCTGAAACTATAGTTAGATAATTAATCTAAATATTACTAAGTTAACTTAGAAGTGTTCCTCCTGAGATGACTAGAATTTTACAGTAGTATCAAGACTAAAGGTAGAGGACTGAGTTTGTAACTAAAGTTGCAAATGGAATTTGAGCTCCCAAGTTTCTTCCAGTATGACTGATGCAAGAAACAAATCCCTTTATTCAACAACTTCCACCTTATTCAATGCAATTCTATGTCTTCTGTTCCTTTCCTAGCCCTTTCTTACAAACTCTTACCCTTTATCTTTCATTTTCACCTCTGCTCACCAGAATTTTTTCTGCCATCTGTTGAATCTGTTGAGATTTAGTTTGAATATCTTCCTTCAGACGGTTTTCTCTCCGTTCCACAGTCTCTAATCTCTTCACTTGATTCTCCAGAGAATGGCGCCGTTCCTGGAGAGCAATTAGGAGCTGCCATTTAGGCTAACCAACTCTGCATTAGCACAAAGCATTCAGTAGTTTCTAGAAAAAGTCAGCTGAAGTAGTCAATATATGGTTTTCACAGAATCCCAGAATGTTAGGGATTGGAAGGGCCCTAGAAAGATCATCTAGTGCAACCCCCCTGCCAGAGCAGGATCACCTAGACCAGCTCACACAGCAATGTGTCCAGGCAGCTCTGCAATGGCTCCAGACAAGGAGACTCCACAGCCTCCTGGGCAGCCTGGGCCAGTGCTCTGGCACCTACACTGCAAACAAGTTCCTCCTCAGGTTAATACTAAACCTCCTGTGGTCCAACTTGCTCCNTTACACTTACTCTTGTTAAATTTCACTAAGTTTCTCCCTTCTTCAAAGACAGACATGCTTTTTAATTAAAAATAAATTAATGCCTAACATCAGTTTCCCATGAAGAGTCTCTACAGGAATACAGGCCATGTCCCAATAACTTATTTCCTCTAGACAGACATTCTCTGCTCACCTCTGCCTCAAGCAATTTCTTCTTCATACTTTCATTAGAATCTTCCCGATTCTGCAGTTTCTCTAACTCCTTCTCAGCTCTCTCCTTTGCTTGACGGATGTTCTGCAGAAGTTCAGTTGCCTCTGAGCTAGCTTTCACAGCCTAAAGGTCCAAAGAGGGGGAAAAAAAGGTATTATAACAAAACATACACCAAAAAAACCTGGTATGTGGAAAGTTGACCTCAAGACGGTCAACATTCTGCATAAAATTGCTACCAACTTTGGCCTAGCAGCCTTAAATTAAAACAACCTGCAAACATGTACAGGACCCAAATACTAATTTGTTACATAATTAATTTCCATTTCACAAAAACAATGAAAATCCAGGAGATCTACACCTTTGTCTTGCTATACTGCAAGTTGCTAATTGTCTTTATGTACTGAGAACAAAGTCAACCCCCAAACTCAGCTCAAGTTCTTGGACACACCTCACAAAATAACCTGTTGGCTTACAGATAATTCCTTAGAACTAATTAAAGGAGAAAAGGGGAGAGGGTATGAAAACATAACTGTTTTGAAATACTAGAAGTACTTCTACTTTTTTTTAGACAGTTTTAGAAGTATTTCTACATAGTTTTGTCCTCTCTTCATACTGTAAATTCCTAACCCTTGAAAAAGCCCTCTCTTAAAGGTGTCAAGTTTGAAAAGCTCTCCATGCATTACTATGACAACCTGTTTCTATTCTGCTGAAAGATGTTAACAAAAGAAGTTCCCCTACTGTTCTTACAGTGCTCTCTTAGAATGACAGACTGACCACAACTGCAAACATGATATATTATGTACTGCCTTCAGCTTACACTGCTAAGGTATTTTAATTCTGTTGTGCAACCTTATCATTCAACATTTTGACTGTGAATAACTGAACTGGAAAGTGATTTTGCAGTTAAGAGTATACTGAGAGACTAAATCAAGTCCAACATGTATTTTACTAGTGGGCTAAAGCCAGCAGAAGCCTGTCTTCAGAAGGAAGGGACCAGTGTACTGCACACTGCACACCCAAACTGGCCTTTGAAAACAGAATTTCCCTACACTACTCCAGTTCTGACTCAGCTCCATTTGTAAAAATAAACACTGTTGACATGTCTCAAGAGCCAAAAGCATATTGGGAACACCAATGATTTCAGATACCAGTTCCCACCCCTTTTTTCCTTTTCATCCCCCATGCTGTGACTAATTCTATTTTTGAGGATAAAACAAAGTGCATCCCTCCTCTGCATTAAGGTTTCACTGGAAAAATCTTGTGGAAAATTCACTTTCACCACCCAGACATTACCTTTGTCAGCTTTTCCTGCAGCTCCTGGATTTTGGCTTGCTGCTCTGTATTGATCTACAGTTAAATAAAAAGATGGAGGGAAAATGTTGTAAAGCCGAAAAGGAAACAGTGTCCTCTTCTTATGATAACACTTCCCAGAAACCTTTGTTTCTCCCTGTAAATTCCAACACACCAAAATGCTCCTTGGCAAATATATATCCATTCTACTAACTTATGTCTGATTTCACATTTTTGTCACTAAGTAGATTGCTCAGCATAGGAATACTCAGAACTCTCCTTATTTTTCATTTTCTACTCTTTATTCATGAAGAAAACCCTAACGTATCACTAGCTTAACTCCAAACTCAGATTACACATAGTGCTTGTCATTGCCTAGCTTCTGCAAACAGTCCATTAAGAACAGGATATCCAGCCACTGCTTTATATCCAAGCAGAAAGAACAGTGAATCACACCAGAAAAAAGATTTTTAACAACTGAAGTAAAATAGGGAGTGATGTGACACTGTGTATGCCAGTAACTAGCCAAAGACTCTTGTTTCTGTACACAGCATGAAAGACCCAGGAAGCAAACTCCAGGACACTGGACTAGCATACCTTCTCCAATTTGGAATACAACTCTCCTGCTTCATTTTTTCCTTGATCTTTTACCTGTAACTTAAATAAAAAAATAGATAAAAGTCTCACGAAAAGTTGTAGTACACTGGTCCTCTGTTCAGTCATTGCCTCATATAATTGAAACACAAGCAGCTACACAATGTATACATGACACTACTTTGAGCGTACAGTTGAAAGCCATTTTGCATTAGTTGTGTAAGCCACGCTAAACTTTAGAGGACCCACACATAACCTGTGTGTAAAACAGCACTGGAAATTCAAGCAAGCATCAACCCTTCTCCCATGAGGTCTAAACTACCTTTTGCAATTTGTTGTGACATTCAGCAGCTTTACGTTTGAATTCTTCAGCTGCCAGTCGGGACTCTCTTAACTCCGATTCATAAAGATCACTACGCCTGCGAGCTGAAATAAGATCCTCTTCTAACTGATTCATCATCAACCTCATTTCTTCTACTTGAGCTTGATATTCCTGTAGTTGTGGTGAAAGGGAAGAAAAAGGTATTACATTTAAGAGGCAACAAGGGAAATACTTGGAGCAGCAGATCCCAGAATACTGATTGCAGGCATGAGGCGCATTTAAGAATATGTGGAAGAAAAGCAAAGTACAAAATAAAACAGTAAGAACTAAATAAAGTAATATATCCATGGTGTTCTGGTTTGAATCTTGCCATTTTCAAGTTAATACCTTGTAAAGTCAAAACATTGATTCTTTTTGAGAGTGGCTTCACTGCAGACACACACATACACACATCTACAAACAAATGATAAAAACTACTTACATTTCTAATTTCTGAAACAGTAATGTGTCTTTGAGTTGATGTCTCTACTAAATGCCCAGATGCATATTCTCAGGCTGATAACATGACAATTACCACAGATCTGCACAGCTTGGGTGAAAGGAAAGAAGGAGAAGCAGAGGGGTAGCATACTGTGGCCTCTAGCCATCAGTTATTTTCTCTTGACAGAGTTAAAAAGGATCATATTGCTCTATATGGGAGACAACCTAAAATCAAATATTAACTGAGAAAAATGTTCTAAAAATCACATTGCCTGCAGAAGTTATTTGCCTATACAGGCAGAAATAATTACTCCCCATGCAGGATACTACAAGATAGGGCATTTCAATGGGGAAGGTGGAAGAAGAAAAGAACATCTGAATTGACTGTCTCAATTAGACTGAACATTCAAACTGAGACTAGCTTGTGAGATTGCTTCTTGTATCTTCACTGCAAAAGCAGAACTTCATTTTGTTTCTTTAGCATTTGCTAAGTTCTTTAAACATACATTTTATAAAATTACTCTAGACAAAACAACAAAAAACCCACAAAAGATGAAACACAACAAAGTATTTTTTTTTATGAAGTAGAAAACATGCACATGAAGAGCTAGGAAAAAAAGATGATGAAGGATTGACAGTGGGGGAGTCTATCTTTCTTTTTAATATCTTCCAATACGCCTAACTACCCCCATATTCTGAAGAGTAACTGTCTCGTGACAAGCTCAGCTTTGTCATCACTAGCTCTCTTTAGTCAGGCAAGTGACTGCATGAACTCTGACCCCAGAGTCAGCCTGTGATCCTCCAGCAACTTGGAGAGCTTATGCAGATATTTAAAGAAGCTGGACCTTTAACAGATTGCTTTTCTATCCTTTACAGGGTGCATGGCAGAATGGCTCTTTGGTTTGTCATCCCCAGATTGGCTCTCCAATTTGTAAGGCAGACAGAGGACCTAAGTATCTCTGTGGATAATCTTATTTTCTTGCTGGAAAGAAACTCAAATATTCATGTCAGACAAAAATATTTGTGAATAAAAAAGGCAGAACAGCTCCAAGGAATACAAGTTCTGCACAGAAATCATAATTTGTTAAGACTTCCTAAAATACTCAGCTTTTATATCAACAAACACTTGACCAAAGAATTACAGTATGACTACATTTGCCACTGTGAAAATGTTTGGGAAGGGAGGAGAATGGGGAGGGAGAAAAGAAGAAAGAAGAGGAGAAAATTAGTAATATTTCAGTTTTTCTTATTTCTTCACATTTGCAAGACTATCTTTGAATAAATCTCATGGTCAGGCCAGAGGAACAAGCCACGTCACTCAATGCAGCACAGAACAATACCTCTTGCATATGCATTGATTATAGCTTAAAAACTCTCAAGATGTACTTAAGTGCATATTAATGGACAGGCAAAGCTCAGGGTATATACCTGAAGTGAATCACCTCAGGGTAGCTACACACAAATGAGTGGGTCTTTCCGAAAAATACAGATTCTGATTTGTTGCAAGTTCACCCATTCCTATGGGTCTGCATCAAGTAACAACCAGAACACAGGTTTAGTTAAAACACAACAAAACCAGACAGAAAACACACACACACGCACACAAAACTAAACCAAAACACCCAAACCCACCATGCTTTTCTACTCAAGTACCTGGGGTGAAGTTGAACCAACAGTCATGCCCTTAAAATACCAAATGTCTAATTACTGGATGTGGGAGATTTTGATTTGCTGTTGATTTTACTCCTTCTAGCACATGCTTCAGGTTTTCAAAAGCAAATTCTAAAGGACTCTTCCATCTCATCTCCTAGTTCCCTTTGACTTAAAAATAATGATCCAAGTTTTTAATAGCTAAGATCCACCTGCTGGTGTGAGTCAGCAAAAACATCTCTGCATATTTTGTTATGGTGTTCTTGCACATGGGTTTCAGAGAGCTGAGAGACCACCCCAGATACAAAAGTCTGCAGGATATTACAGATTCATTTGTTGACATAAGCAGCATTTCTATGTCATCATGGATCATTGTGAGCCAAATTAAGAACTTCTGGGACAAAATATTTGATTAAAAATTACTTGCATTATTTTTCCTCTTTTACATACATCTGTACTTCCTAACAATCTATTGATACTTGTTCATCATCACCACAAATGTTCCACATTTCAATATTTAAAGTAACTTTGCTAATAAAGCACCAGAATACAGAGTAATGTGCTTTAGATCCCTTGTATTACATAAAACCACCATTCAGGAGAATGCTGTGGAAGTCTGTGGAGGCCTGCTATATCCAGAGGGTTGTTTTTGCATTTCATTACTTTTTACATAAGAGCTGTTCATGTCTGGAGAATTATTTCCAAGGTCTCTGGGCTTCCTTGTCTGAAACACTATGAAATTAGTCAGTTAATGTTTGTAAAGTGCTTTGAAGATGAAAAACAACAGATAATTGCAAAGAACTGTTTAGATGCCACAGCAAATTTCAATTTCTTTTTTTCAATACAATATGCTGCTATTAATGGGTTCTGTCTTGCAGACCATTTTAAATCCTAAAAGTGCCCACATTTGTCATCACATTTTCATTTAATTTTGATTTTTTTTTTCCTTATGAACAATTGTATGGGTTAATGAATTTTCAATATTCTTCTGGTGGAAAAAAATTATGAACACCAACTTTGCAAATAGATTAAATTAGGAAAAGAACAGTTAGGCAATACAGATTATATTTTAAAAGACTTGAACATTTTAAATGACCAGATAAGATGAAGGAAAAAAAACACAAAACACACAAACCACGAAACACACACACACAAAATTAAGGCTAGCTCAGTTCTCTCCTATGAAGATGCATTAACTTACTGTGATATTCGTATAGCTTGATCCTTTAAAATGGGTAGTTCATAATGCAGCATATTAGTAAAGCATTGCAGCTTTCTCCTAAGCTGGTTTTATAGACAAAGTACTTCAAAGACTAGGAAAAGAAAAACTTGAGGTTTGGAGTTTGTGCTTCCTTGCAATATACACAAAAGTGTAATTCTGTTGCTTCCCATGCTGTTTTAAGAAACCATGTGAAAACACACAGACTGGGAGTCACCACAGCCTACCAACCTAAGGTGTAATCCTGGCCCAGAGTTTGACTATGCCAAGAATGCCTATTTGTAGACAGCCACCCTGCTCCCCAAAGAAGCAGGTATACCTGTTCTTTGATCTCTTGCAGCTTTCGGCTTTGCTCTCTGATATCATGAAGTAGCTGTAGTGCCTTATCATCTTCCTGAGACACCTCCATCCGTGCCTGCTCCAGGCTTCGCTTTAAGCTCTGCAGAAAGCAAAATGTTCAATATACAGTCTTTGGTTTTTCAGATGGCTGTATAATAAAGATCTATACAAATGCCTCCTTGACTGCAGTGAAGTATCAAAAAAAAAAAATTGAGGCACCAGTGATGGAACCCTCAAGAAATTCATGGCCAGTGCTGCTTCTAGCTGGATAGAGGTAGCCCACTTTACAAACCATTTACTACACGTAAATCTTCGTTCAAACCTCAACTTCCTCACATCAGGTTTAGAGACAAAAACCAAACAGAGATCACAAAAACCATCCATTAGTGACAGCATTTATCTATATTTCATCTAGCACCTAGATACAATCCTTCAAATTCCCGTTCCTTCAATTCACATTACTAACAAGCCTACTCATTTTTCTTGTTGCTGTTAGTGAGTTAAACCCTTTAATCATCACTAAACTACTACAAAGAACAGAAGAGCTGCTCCTGTATCTTGCCACAGACCTTACCTCCAAATTTTGACAGACCAGTGGTCCTCCTATCAAGTGCTATTACTCTTCAACAGAAAGATACAAACTGAATTTTATTTACCCAGCAGTATTTAGTAGAGGAAAATCACTCAACCTGATTTTAAGATATGCTTTCCAACAAACCAGCCCATCAGAAATGCTTTTCAACTCTCTGAAACAGAGTATTATCTGTTGTTTTGTTCTCAGTACAAGAGAGGAAACAGAATATCACATCCCATTGAAAATACAGAGATTATTAACTAGAATGAAAATATCTTCATTGGAATCCTGTCAGGACAACAGGGCAGACATTCCAGCTCCCACAAAAAATGCCAAATGATCTTTGAAGATATGATTTTAAAGCCTCATTTTTATATTCTACCTGAAAAATATTACCTGTCCTAGCATCATCCCTGACATTATGCTAGAGAACCGATCACAGTCTGAACTCAGAATGCCACAGATGGAGGCAACACTATTGTTTCCTAATTCTCTTATTTGTCCATGAAGATTTGTGACTAGGTACTGACTAGGCCTCATCCTCTTCTGGCTACGGAACCTGCAAGGAGTCAAACCTAAGCATGTTCTAGCACAGCCAGTAAGACAAACATCACAAATAGTTTCAGTAAGACCAGGACAGTAGTTATTCCTGCATGTTCTAAGCACACGACCATGAAACAAAGTTTGAATAAAACTCCACAGGACCATGAAACAAAGTTTGACTAAAAGTATCGAGCAAGCCTCTGCAAACAATTCAGGGCTCCATGTTCAGCTGATATCCTCTCACATAGGATTTTCTCTCCATCAAGCACCCCACTAAAACTGATGGAAGAGAAAGGCAAAGACCACCAGATTTCAAGCCTTCAGAGCTGAAAGGACTGGTGTAAGGGCTCACACTGCATTCTGTGATATAGGTGGCCAGGTCCTGCTCCAGGAGGGATCGCTGGGTCTCAGAGGCTTTCAGTTCCACCTCCTTTTGGCTAAGTACAGCCTCCACCTCTGACACTCGCCGGTGCAACCGCGTCATTTCCTGCTCCATCTGCAATAAATATCAAGAAGTTATAAAGGGGCCCTCAAAAGCTTTGTTAACTGCTACTTTCAGAGCTCTGTTTGTAAGGAATTTGTCTCCAAGAGACTTCTAGCTATGTTTCTCCAAATGGTGTTTAAATTCCGATACCATTGTCTCTGCTCCAGGAATGCACAGTTCTTCTTAAGGACAAGTAGTAAGTCTAAGTCACCCCATTCATTCAAGCTGCTTGTTCATATTCAGTCATTCTTCGAACCCCAGTTAGCAAAGAAGACACAATCATTTTTCACCTGACTTGCAGAGATGGGTCACTTTAACCTTATCCCAAATCCATGCTGGACCAGAAGATGGTTTCCCCCCATCTCCTTGTCAGGAGCAAATGGTCAAATCCAGAACACCGCAGGGAGAAAAGTAATTGAACTCTCATAAAAGTCTCAAACAAGCAGTAAGTTTTAAAAGACTCCACCAGGTTCCCTTTACTGGAGCACAGCAACTGTTACAAGATGTTCACCAGAACCAGTGACGTGACAACAGTTATGTAAGTAGAAGCTGATGAGTTAGGAAGAGAACCTCAGAACAGTACTGCTGTAATTGTGCATATGATGAAGAGACTCGGCCTGCAGGAAGAAGCAGTCGTCTGTGTCACGCTGAGAAAAGGACTGTTTAAAATCCAGAGCCGCTTCTTGTTAAGATAAAAGGATCTAGAGTAACAGCATGGCCTAAATTCATCTCCCTTTGTACTGGACAGGAAGCCACCTCACTGAAGGAAAAGCACTTTGCCCACCACGAGTCTGGATGATCAGCAGCATCTGACAGATCCCTGGACAAACAGTGGTTGCAGATTCCTGGAGCAATGGAGATGGCCAATCGCATAAATAAATACCTTGTGACACTTGTCCTGAGCGTCTTGAAGTTCTTTGCTCTTGAGAAGAAGTTTATTTTCCATGGAGCTGACCTTGGCTGGAGAATCCACACTTGAAAAAACAGATCTAAAAGAGCAAAGCCAAACGGCACATGAATACAGGCAAAAGGTAGAGAAATCTGCATTTGTTCAGCCTCTGGTAAAGTCATTGGGTACTTACTTATACCAGGATAAAAGGAAGGTGCTGCAATTACAGTCTAACAGCCATCATTGCAGATCAAACATACCATAAAACCAGAGGACAGTATTTCATTATTAAATAAACAATGTGTACTCTTAGTTACAATATTAATGTTTTCCATCAGTGACATTTATGTCAGAGTGGAAAACAAGAAATCATAGCAACATTTTTGCATAACTTGTATGGATTTATAAGCATAAAAATAGCAAAGCATAAAGTCAACATAACCATTTAGAAAGACAAGTTTTCAGAGAATTGCTTTTTATTTTATACTTTATTTTTAAACAGGTTTCAAATTACCAAAGTATAAAAGCCTTAAAAACTCTAACATGTCATAGTCCACACCACAGGAAGAAGAATTTAATATCCTTAGTTACCTTCTGTGAATCAAAATTGAACTGAAACTTTCCTAACCCAATTCCTAGGATCGCTACGAACTCAATCAATATCAATATGATTAGTCACACTGCAGAACTTCAGAGTTCCACTTGTAAGTAATCTTTTTTCATGAGACACAATTTAACTGTACTATTCAAAAAAATCTGACTCCAGAAGCCTGGGGAAAATATTTACATATTCTTAAGCTTCCTGTCTAATTGGGACACAACATCTAAGAAGTTTACCATTTCTGTTACTCTAAATTCTTTCTAGAAAAGGATTGGAAGCCACTCAATGTTTTGGAGCATATTTTTAGTGCTTTTCAGTCTTAAATATGTAATTTACAACAAAAAAAATTAAGTACACACATGAAAACATAATTTTAAAAATCCCATTCTCCCTCGCATAAAATGATTCAAACTAGAAATTTAAGCAGTTAATGATGGAACCAGTGTTAACTGATAGATGAAAACACAGCAGTACAATGAAGGTGCTAATAAAAGATCACACAGTCTGCCTACACATTGCTTTCTGCTTCTCCTGGCCACAGTTTGGTATGCAGCCAGTTATCCCCATGGAGAGAAATGAGCTTTGAGCAGCTCTCTGCATACAGCCATACACCCACACACAGCAGCACAGTCTCTTCTTAACACCAAGGAAAGTTTGATTCCATCACCACCATTTTCTGAGAAAAATCTACTCTTTAATTCAAATAGATATGCAGGACAGTCACAAAAAAAAGACATATTTTAATGACTATGTTGCAGCAACATATCTGTATCAAAACAGATCTTCAGTACCACCACCTTAAGCAGTCATTAGGAAACAATGTTTTGATATTAGCAAACACACACAGCAAACTGCACCAATTCTGCCTTGAAAAGTCAAATATTAGTATTTATTCAGAAATCTGATGTGGAAAAGCTTTGAAGAATGAATTCTGCCTATCAACCACACAGATCTGATCAGGACTTTCTAAAAAACAAATCTTAAAAGTGAATGCTTTTAGAAAACATTCCTTTAGTCCTGGTTTGTTCAATCTCATCCATCAGATTATCATATTTAAAAAATCAGCTTATAAAGCATGTCTCTACTTCTAGAGAGAAAAGGCAACCATCTGAGAAAGATGCATATTAAATCCCATAACAGCTGGGTGTACAAACAAGGCTAAAAATGAATAGTTGAGAAAAGCAGTCTAAAAATACAAATTAAAGCTCATATTAACTGAAAAAGACACTTAGGAATCTGCTTTAAAATGTTAATCAAATATATGTAAATAGCTGCAAATGTGTACTGACACAAGTCTGAAAATCTTTTATAATAAAAATTTAGCTTTGCAGGCTGAACTGCAAAGCAATTCTTATTTTTGTTTAATTATAGCTTCAACACTAGCAATCACCTTTTTACTTTGATTCTTTTCCAATCTGAGACATTACCTGGGAAAACTCTAGCCAGTTCTCACAGACCTGGTTTTATTTGCTGCTTCTATTACACCTCCCTGAACGGGCTAATTTATTTGTTATTTCTGCTTATTTATTTTATTTGCTATTAAAAGAATTGGAGCCTAATATCACAGGCACCATTTTGCATCCATATGCACTGCAACACGGGAGGTAAGACCATAGATTCAGGTAAGAAGACAGAGAGGTCTGCAAAGACACATTGTTCAGCCTGGAGGGATGGGATGGGACAGGGCACAGGAGACTCGCACGGACCGAAGTTTGAATTGCATTCGGTGACTGTAGAGGGAGCTGCTCCTCAGAGTTGTTGGCAGTTTTCTAAGGAAGGAGAAGCCTACAAACTAGAACCACAATCTTTCCTCCTCATCCCTGTCCAAAGGGAGGAAGAAATCCCTTAAAAATATGTCCTCATGATGTGATGATTTTCCTGCCGTGCAAACAGCACATCTTATCCTTGAGTGAAGCCAATTTCAGTTAGCACAGGACACACAGTTTAAGAAATATCCTTTCCCAGTAATTCTGTACTGTGTACAAATTCTAGCAGAACAACTTCATGAACATCCATCAACCTTCAAAGTATCAGAAAGGGGCAGACAGAGGAAATCAAGAGAAATGGAATACTGACTAATCTAATAAGCCTTGTCATGGTGATATAAGCTCTCAACACAGCATGACAAGGTAGAAAATACTCACATTGCTGGGCACTTCTATTCTTCCTCAGTCAGCATCATCTCAGAAATTAAACACATACAATCCAACATCAAAAGCCATGATGCAAAGCTATCATTCAGGTTGTTACCATCTCAGAATATTTTATTTAATTAACTGCTACATCTGGATCAATTCCCTCAGCACAACAGAGCAGTTTCTGCTGTTTCATCTGAAGTGTGAAAAAAAGATTAACAAAAGGTAACCAGCATACATCAACAGGAAAATTGCAATAAAGGATTAAAAAACCCAAAGTCAAGTCTACAGTACCAAGTGCTGATTAGCACTAGCTGTGCTAGTTTATTTTCAAAAGAAACACTGCCTGTGTGACTGAAAAACAAGTTAACTTACAGCTGACTATCTGGTGATTTCACAGCTAGACCAGCAACAGCCTCAACCAGCAGAACCATCAGAAATGGTGCTAGTTGTGTAAAAGCTCCTCCAGTCTTAATGTGGCTGAGACAGAGGAGGAAAAAGTATTAGCATAGGAAAAGCTCTAAGATCATTCTGGGGTATCGAACATGTGTCTTAACCTCTCATGTGCATCATTACCTCATACCTTCCTTTGTCCTTTTATGCTACTCTCCTAAACCCCCAACTCACCTTTGCTTCTTCCTTCCTTCTCACAACGATTGACACCATCTGTCCTAATCCTGGCCCCCACACAACATGCCTATAATCTCATCCCCCGTCCCTCATGCTCTATTCTTTTTAGCATTATACTCATCTGTACTTTCCGCCCCCTCGTAAATGCTTGCTCAGGCCTAAAAAAAACCAACCAAAACCAAACAGTGATACCATCAATCTGTGAATAGAGCTAGCTGAAGCAAAGAGTATTTTTGGTATGCTCATCCTGTGCTTCCTCTTTAATCTATCTTTGGTGAAAAAGAGAGTTTAACAGAACCCAACAAACTGTTGGAAGTAATCAATAGTCCTCTTTTTTGGAAGAACAGCCCAATTTAACTCTCAGTATTTTATAATGACAACCACAAAAATGAGAAACAAAAAAAATCCATGATAAATACCTCATAGCAACTTAAAGAAAAGATTTGGACCACCTATCAAAACCTCACAGACATTTGGACCACCTACCAAAACCTCACAGACCACTATTCAAGAATTCCTAGGACTACATTTATTATATTCTGATATATAATTAAAAAAAACCCCAAACACCTCTCTCAGCAACTGGGATTAGGTACTAGTCCCACTGTCAGCCTTGCCTGTGAATATATCCCTAGGTTCCAGTTTAGCAACTATTTTATATTAACCTAAGTTTTGTATTGTAAGTAGTCAGGTCCCTTTAGCTCCTTACTCCAGTATAAGAGAGGACAGAGGCAGGCAAAAATTTACATCATAAACTATCTTTTTAATTAGGTATTTACTTTTTTATGAGGTATTTTGGTACATTTTATTTTTATTAGGTATTTTGGTATATTTGGCCAGCCCCAAATTTATAATGTATTTATTGTGTGCCTTAGGGCTTCTGCCAGTCACGTGTAAAGGAGAAGAACAATGTTCTTTCACCACTTGATGCATATTTCTGGCATCTAAGGGATTTTCTCACTTATTCTAAGCACTGGAGATGAGCCACAGTTAGGGACAGGAAGGAAGGTAGGGCTGGCTTTTAACGGAATTAAACTCTCACTTGCCTGTTACCTTGTCACAGTCACACACTCACAGCCAGAGCAGCAGCCAGATTTGCAGTCAGACAGGCATTTCTGCCACAAATCAAGAATTCAGAGGCCATGATGGGAGAAGGAGTTAGCTAGTCCTTCTCTGCAGCCTGATTCCAGTTCTTAGAATCATATAGGAGATTCATTTAACACACACTTTGCTAGCACTGTTACCTTTGATATACACAATGCCCTTGATTTCTCCTGATTGCTTCCTACGACACATTGTCATGTCTTCTACTCTTTTGTTATATCTTACATTTGTTAAAAGGTCAAAAATTCTTCCCAAAGCTCATGCTATTCATATAGAACATTTTAATTCAATGGACCTTTCTAAACTACACACCAACTATATCATTTCTGGCAACAGGTCTAAGTGACTTAGGTGCACCCTTTAAGCCTAAATGGCTGGGAGAAAGAGGAGAAAGGAAAACCAAACTTCTTTTATCCTTCTTCTGTCCATTCTTTTTAAACTGTCTTTTCTCTGAAGTATTTGAAATTCCTAGCTCAGCTATGGCTTCTTACTGCCAGTGAACAAGAACAAGAGCTTAAGTCTAAACTTCATAGCTTGACAGCCCTCAAATTAAAAGCAATGCAAGTTTCAAGGACCTTGTTAATGGCACTCTGCAGTTGCCTGGCCTAACTGTGAGCAGCACTAGAGGCATCAGAGCTATCATGCTGCAGACACAGGAAAACAGATCTGCATCACTTAGCAACCATAAGATTAGACCTTCAGAGGAAAGACTGTTAGAAGAAAAATTCTGGACTGATAAACTTGATGACTTAGGACCTTCCAGAGAAGACATCCCAAGATTCACAACAGATAAGCCTATCCCCCCATTTACTGATCTCTTTCCCATCTAGAATTTGATATTCAAGCTTCAAGGTAGTGTTAAAAGAAACAGTACTTTCTTTCCTCAAGTAAAACATACACCACACACTATTTTATAAGGAAGAAGTTATCATTATGACTCAGTGTTGCAGTGATATTAAGAATAAACTAGTCACTGCATTATTTAAATACAGATATTTTCAAGTCTCCATACACTGCTTCCCATATTCAAATCACTTCCTTAGAACAAAATCCAAGTATTTACTGCTAAAAAGATCAAAGTACATTTAATTAGCTGTCATTAAAAACAAAATCACTAAAATTTACTTATATTAAAATTATGTAGGAGAAAATTAAGTATGTGATGTCTTTCTGCTCCAGCTCAGGAAAAATCAGGCCACATCAAGCAGATATTTTATTCAGTCAAAATTTCTCCAGAGCACATTAATCTCTATATTCTTTTGCTATACTCCTTCTCATCTATTAACAAAATTGAATATAACTTCAATACACATTTTCAGTAGTAGCTCCACAAAAAAAGCATATCAATCAATCTGCTGTATCTTTATTGCTCTTCAGCCTTCAACCTCCAGCACAGTTACACCACTGCTCCCGAGACTTTACCTCACGTTCCTCCTTCAGTTCTAGTCCTGGGCCCCGAGTGCATATAGGTTTTTACCATCATATATGGTCACTGTTGAGCCTCTTCTGACTGTTACATGAATGGTCATGCAGCCTTGACAGATGGATTGCAGTTCCCCAGGCAGAAGATAACACTGTAAGTTACTTCACTTCTATATCAAGATATCTGTAGATACCTAGGGTTAAAATCTATAACATTCAATTTTTCTAATTCTGCTGACAATATTAGATCATTTCACCAAATGAATACTTTTTTGGTTATGTCCTTTTCCTTCCTTCCTCTTCCATCATAAAAGCAACTCTCCTGAGAGGGGACAGTCAAAGATTCCCTTTTTTGCTGGCATAACCATCATATAACCTTGATTCACGGTGTGGGCAAGATCAAAGATGTCAACAGTATCACCAGAATTGGTTACACACTTACTGCAGAGCAACTGTCATAATCAATACGAACATAAAAACAGGAACTTCGTTAAGACAGGCTGATAACAAAGTCTCTTAAGGGAACTAACTAGCAGCAAAGAACGATGGTTGACAAGAAAACACAGCACCTTAGTGCATTGAGTCACTAACCCAGCTAAAGTCATTGCATTCCTGAGAGGCCTCATGATACTGGAGTAAGGACTTTCCAACTTAACATGCTGCACTAATACTTTTTCAACAGCTCTGTCACACATCGAATGGCTTATCTCACACTATTTATGTTCTTCTTTCTCTCTGACTCCGTTGGAAAGTATGTTTTCCTTCAACTGAAAACCATTCTTCTAGATCTTTACCTCCCTGCCTGAACACATACCCTGCATACTTCATCTGAATCGCCTGTCTCTTAACATACAATACAGCAACGTCCAGCCTTTGTATTTAACTTGACCCAACAGCACAGTCAACTGTCACAAAGCTCCTTCTCTCGTTCACTGACCCATCACTGCACATTCTCAGACTAGCAGAGCTCCATTTCTGTGGATCACTGATTCAGCTTTACACATCCCCAGCACTTGGTGCCCACTCTGTGACCCAGTAAAATACCACCCCCCGCTTTTCCATCTCTGAACTCTCAGTATTCTCCCTCTTTCAGGGATCTGCAATGCCAGAAATGCAATCATCTACCATTCCTTGGTTAACAGCAACAACTCAAAGTATTTGAATAACAGTTCTAACAATAATTGTTTCAGAATGAATCTTTCCATGCCTTTCCCTCTCTCTCACCCAGAAATAATCACAGAACGGTAGGACATGCATAAGCCACAGCAGCAACAGATAAAGCCAGAATCTGGCAGCTTCCCTAAAGCAGAGTACTGGCCAGTTCTAACAGCCTTTCCCACACACACCATCCTCACTGCAACACAAACCTTCACATTTTCCAATGGTCCTATCCACCTAAGCAATAATTCCTACTTACTCTGGTCTGAGGATCCCTAATGCCTTGATGAATGAAAACCCCACAAACGGCAAATCTTCCCCAGAGAAGCCTGCTGGGTTCAACTGGCGCGTAGAGGATAAAACCCGCGAATTCTTCTCTGGTTCATCAAAATTTGAGGTGTCATCATCAGACTTGAGAGTAGGAACGAAGGGGGGAGGAGCTGGTAAAAAAAGCAAGAAGAAAAGACAAAATTCAGGTACAGTTCACTCTGCAACAGTCCCACTCATTCAGTGCTTGCAATGGCACTGCAGCTCCTGCTTTTAATCTTGCTAACACAAGCAGACTGAGCTGCTGCTCTCAAATCGTATTACAGCAACAAGAGATTAACCCTTAGGCTACCAACATGGCTACCACTCTGCAGGCAGATTGTCTCCCACACTGATTAAACTGGGGGTTAGCCTGGAGATTTGAGATTGTCTTTTGGGGGTTTTGGTTTGGGTTTTTTTCAGGTTATAGTGGGGTTTTTTTAAACAGATACATTGAGTCAAAACAAAGCACCAGGCTAACAAAACCATTACTGTTATACAGGTAGAAGTAATTCAATTCTGATTTCATCTAGAAAATGTCTCCAACCTATCCATTTAGTGACACTGTATGATAATGTAGCCTGATGCTCTGCTAGTCTGCTAAGGGATATATCTACCCTTTAATACTATCAAGAATCTTCCCAGTGTGGGATTCTAATCAACAGCAAACTGGTCTTTCTCTTGGAATATTCTAATAAACTATAGCTACTAGAACCTAATTGGTCTTTAGGAAGGCAGGAAGTATCAGTACAATTTTATTTCTCTAAAAGAGCTTGCAAAGATCTGGAACTCTTGTCGGGACACCACTGCAGTCTGGCTCTGATACAATCAGCTCTAAAGGGAGGTATAAATAGCAGGAATTACAATGTATTTCTCACTATAATTTTTAAATTGGTACAACTTAACTTGTTACACAGTTGTTTAATTACAGCCGATTTTCTCTTATTTGCTTCCATTTAATTAACCAAGAGAACAAAAGAACAAGTTCTTCAAATGATGTGCAGCACCCAAGCTACCTGCTGGCTTGGCTATGTGTGTGAATGGAATGAAAGCAAAAGCCTGCTGAGCAATTCCTACCTCATTAAATCACGTTTTCTAAGGGGGTTTTTTATTTACTTATTTCATCACTCAGGTCCTCACTCACTGCAAACCCACTAATCTCTTTTTTTGCTCTATAAAGGAGACAGCTCTTCAGTCAGCAACTAGAACACAGCCCATTGTCACAAGCTGATGGAAGTGTAGTGTGCTAAAACCGTTACCATGGATCCAGTACAGATCTCCTGTAGCTGAAGGGCTGATGAGGATTGAAGAACCAGGAACAAACACTACAACCCCTGCAGTGCAGGCTCCCTGCTCCTCACTCTCAGCATGCTCGGAGTTTAACCCTACCTGCCTGCATTCGTGACAGATGCTGATGCTTATCTGACTGACACAGGCAGAATGAGTCACGGCTGGAGCCTGCTAGCTCCCTCTAGGTTGCCAAAACCTTTCACAGCTCGCTTTTTAACTCTTCATTCTCTAGGCAAACGTATGTTAAACTACCCACCAGACCAGCATTAATAGCCCCAAAAAAACCCTAATCTTTCTGTATAAACTGCCAAATTACAAGTATACATGCAGGCTTTGTCAGCAGCTCCCCAAGGAGCCGTTCTGACGCTGCTCCCATGCAGAGAAGTGAGAAGAAATTCCATGAAGCAGATAGGATGCTGCTCACGTACAGTTCAAGTACATTAGAATGAGATAAATGGGGGAAATATACAAATTAAATAGGTTCTGTAGCAAGCAGTTTCACTTACTGCCTCCAAAACATTTACATTTTGTGTCAATATAATGAATTTATTAATTTCTGATCTTTTATTGGTTATGACAAAATTTTGATTCAATACAATGCTGAGATTTATGTACTTCAAACATAATTTTGGAATACAGACTGCTGATTAGGACTCTTTTTTTATTTTTAAATTCACTTAATGTCAGCATAATGTCCAGCTACTCTTCCATATAATCTTAATGATTAAAAATAGAGAAGCAACAGAAAACAGCCTCTAAGTATATCTTCTTCAGTGCAAATATAAGCCCAAAGTTACTGTCAATTCACAGCAGAGAAGGATAAGTTCAGGAATTGATACTTTTTTAGCTTGGGATCTCTGCTGAAAGAACTTTGCCAATCCTCTTACAGGAAAGGGCAGCTGTGGGGTTTTTAACATTGTCTTTGAAGACAGATATTGTCTATGAGGTAAAGTAATAGAGAAAACAATAAACTATTCATTTCATCTGGGGAAGTCTAGAATCTTTCTTAAAGAGATAGCAAAACCCAACATAGCTGCCTTTTTCTAAAGGTATAACAGCCTTGGTATATACTCCTCTGAGCGACAGATAACTTCATCTTTGAACGAGAGATGGAATGCCTTACTTCTTACCAGAAGCTAGCTAAGAAGATCTTAAGAGTCATCTTCAAGCCCTTGCAATTAAAAAGAAAATCTTTCCTATTACCAACAATAAGAATTCGTCGTCAAACCACAGGCATAAAAGAAAATATATTTTAAATATGCCTCAGATCAGCATGCACATAAAAAGATGAAAAGCACTCAACAGGAGAACCATGGATGCAAAAAGATAAAACTGAATGTGAGCCAGAGCAAACCTTTGGGGCTAGTGGGAAAGTAGTTTAAAGAGCACAATGTTTTAACTAGTTTTCTCTAATGTTTAATAAAAGATGTGAACAAAGAAGAGACACTGTGAACACTAGATTAAAAGATAATGACAAAGTTCATCTGCCTTCTATTTTGCTTTCACTAAAAATCCATGACTAACAGTCCAAAAACTCTGCAATTTTGTAGTAAAAGATTGTTACAATATTTATATCAAGACATAGTAGCAACTAAAAAGCAAACTTAGAAGGAACAGTCATTCAGCAAAACACCCCTAGATGTTAAGTAGTTCTGAACTGTCAACAGTGACTGAAAATGAGAAGCAGAAGTTCTTCAGAAGTTTCAGGACACTAGAGCAAAACTCAGGAGTAAGAGGGAATATCTAAGAAAAAGCTGTATCCACTGCCTGATTTTGTTAATTATTTAGTAGCTTCTTTACAGTCCTTTACTCCTTAAAACCAAGGAGTCCTTTGTCTGATGACCAAAATATCTACAGAATAAACAGAACAGTCTTGTAAAAACAAGCTAAAGGAGATGAGCAGTTCTGTTCTCAAATGTGGGTCACATGGTGACAATCTCTAGTTAAATTATTATTTCTTGCTTAAAATGGGAGGACTGTCAGACAACTATAGTATTTTCAGAACAAGATGAAGACTGGTGAATGCAAATACACTGATGTGCTTATCAGTTGCTTCTTTAAAGGGAAGAATCCTTTAGTAGAGGTCAAGATAAGCCTCTGAGAACTAAATGTTAAAACCATGCCATCACATCTGACAAGGTGAAAAATTCACACTTTTTTCAGGCTCACCCAAAAGGGAGGCAAAACAATTACTCACAAAGACAGTAAACCCAGTGCTTCTACTCATCCAATCTGGTGGGTTTATAAAGACCTCTTTTTGTCTCCAATATATTACAAATGAATGTACATGTTCTGTTTACCATTTAAAGTATCTTGTAGAGAACTGCATGTTTTAAAAAAGCCAATTGCTTGCCTAGATACCTCCCCACTTGTGGAAGGATGTAACCCTCTTCCATCTGTTCCAAAGAATGACTTTCAGAGGAAAAGAGGGTGTTGTAGGTTGCTAAGTTTAAAAAAAAAAAAAAGACAAACCCAAACCCATCACACATACACTGCAGTACTTTTTTAGTCAGTTTAGATAAATGTCTCTGATGGAAAGAAGCTTTTTTATTATTATTCTTTTTTAAACTCCCCACTCGTGTGCATAATTATGACTAGGTCAAGGAACATTGCCTTAATCAGGACTTTCCAGCATTTCAGAGTATTTTCATGTATGTTCATAAGAGAGATACTGCATTTCCCCTGGGACAGTGAAAGACTTCACTGAAATGGGACATTTAAAGCAAATACAGAATGTTTAAGAATAAGAATGTGTCTTTTCTTGATCAATAAAGTGATCTATATATGCTTTCTGAGGAAAAGCATCCACACAGCCTTTTTAAGTAGGTTAGGCATTACTCTTCCTGAGGATTTAAGAGAACTAGCTGAGTAAAGTGTTACAGTAGAAAAACAGAAAATAGGAAGTCCAAGGGATGTAATTTAAGGTTGTTTCATCTAAGACCACTTTTAAAAAAGGCATTATACTAGTTTTAACTAATCTATACAATATTCTCTTAACATCTTCACTGTTCTGTCACAATAATGATCCAACACATAAATTTCTGTGAATAAAAGTCATCTACAAGCTGACATGAAAGTGATCTCCACTTAGAGGAACAATTCGACACTTTTCTGAAGCAAGCATTTAAATGAAACATCAGAATGTTTAACTCTTAACTTACTGAATGACAACTCTGCATTCATATGGATAAGGAAAAGTCTTGGACTTATGAACAATGAGATTTGGGCTCCTGCCTGCTTAATAGCAGAAGACAGCTGAAAGATCAGTCTTCAACAATTTCTCAGTTCTTCTGTTAGCACAAGATTAAGTAACTCTTTTCTTCTCATATATATATGTATAGTTTCCTCATGCAAGTCCAAATATGCCATTCCACTTTCAAGATCTCTTGGACTGTGGTTACAAAATAATTCTTAAAGATTCTTTATGGTATATATATCACTTACATAGCAATAAAAATACCTGACTAGCTCTGAGCTAGCCTTCAGTGGGCAGATTTTTGGTTCCAAATTAAACAGTTGATGTAATTTATGGATTTCAAATAACAAAAGGTGATTAATAAAATCCTCAAATTATATCAAATGCAACCTTATTGCCA
This sequence comes from Bucco capensis, assembly GCA_013396975.1. Classification (NCBI taxonomy): domain Eukaryota; kingdom Metazoa; phylum Chordata; class Aves; order Piciformes; family Bucconidae; genus Bucco; species Bucco capensis. Next base: position 363,141 of record VWZO01001581.1, on the reverse strand, counting down.
GTAACTCAAGTATGTCATCCCACCATTCACTACTTCTGATTTTAGATACTTATCAAGTACTCAAATAGTTCTGTTAACTTTCCACTTAAAATCCTGATCATCTAGGTGGAATATAGACAGACAGATATTTATTCTAGGTAAAAAAATTCCAAAATAGTTTCAGAAAGTTCTGTCAAGTAAATCAACACAATCTTGGGAAAGCTGTGTTTTGTCTTGTTTTGTTTGAAGGAGTGTGGTGCTGTCTGGAGGTGTCTGTGGTGTTTGGGAGGGTTTTTTTAAGAAACTTCAGAAGTCATTAAATAGATAGAAGTCAACAAATCCAGAGAGCACTGTTTATAAATATGTTTCAGCACAATACTCCAAGGAAGGGGAAATTAACCTGTTGACAGGTTCAGTTAAACAGGACCTTAAGAGTTTAATGGTTGGATTCTCCTTCTGTAACTTAAGAGCTGCATCTACAGACACATGCTACTTGAACCCAAAGAACTTCAGAGCTTTTTTAGAGGCAACTATCTTTTGGGAAGGGGTTTACTGAAAAGTCAAGCATTTCACAAGTTACCATAATGACAAAGTGTAACACTGAAAAACCACTTAATGACATCCTCTTAACCAAAATCGGTGCGTTATGAATAGTTATCCTGGAGCTCCCAGCATGATAATTTAAATACCTGCAAGGAAAGGGTACCNATTTAGGTTGGAGAAGACCTGTAAGATCACCAAGTCCAACATTCAATACCCTCAAAATCTCTGACCAGATTAACTTCAGGGTGTGAGAGTCTTTAACATAATCTAAATCCTGTGACCTCTTCTGGCACTCACTAGTTTCCTAATTTTCTCAGGCTGCCATTTGCTCCAGTTAAACATCACTATAAGCAGAGGTCAAGATAAGAAAGAAACCTTTAGCTTTTAGATAGCCTGGGTCAAACCCAACAAGGATTTTGAATAGAATGACAGCAACACTGCCCTGAATAAGCCAGCAAATGGAGAACCACTGCAGAGAGCAAAGCAAGAGGTGATATACTGAATCTGCTACTAAAAGCAGGAAGACTGCTGTGTTTTGTGCTAGTTACAGTGGGGTTTGATGAAGTATGAGACATAACAACAAAGTCAGGGGTCAAAACTGCCTGAATCTTCGCAGTAGCTAGGTCTGGATATTCCAAGGAATGATGCAATCCACTGGCCAGCTGCAGACACAAATGGGAGCTTTACAATCCCAACTGATTCTTTCAACGTTCTAATGATTTCATCAGTGCCACTGTTGTCACGTGAAATGGCAGCACAGTCGATGAACTTGTGCAGATGTGTGTATACTGCACAGAAAATTGCCAAGGAAACATCAACATATGCTCACATGCCATTTTTTTCCCCAGATCTGAGATAATATAATGCAAATGCAATACAAAAATTTCAGAAACGAAACCAGTGGCTTAAGCAGGGCTTTGGGGAAAGAAGGCAGAGTGAGCTCAAGTCTGGGAAATGTATGTTAAAATGATGAAAAAGACTCAAGGCTCAATTGCTCTCAAAGGGCAGAAACAATGGAATTTAACAGAACAGCAGCTCCACAAGTTCAAAATTAATGAATCAACAGAAAAGTGAGTAAACATTCTCTGGAGCTGACAGCTGAAGTGCTGAGATAGTCATCAAAAGGAGAAGCACTGGCTTAGCAATTTATCATGGAAAATGGAGCACAATCATTGCTCCTACAGCACATTTGATAAAGAATATAAGGCAGACATGTTCCTTTCCCAGATCATCTCACAGTGCAAATAATTTAAAATACTGTCCAACACAAGTCAAGCACTCATACATAGATCATTGATGATCTGTGAAATATTTGCTTTTGCCATGGAACTGGTGCTTCAGTACTTCCAAATACTAAATTCCATTGCTTACACAGTATTATAAACAATTTTCTGCATAGAAAACAACACTGGTTTTATTCTATTCCTAGTGGAATAAACAGATTTTTGAGAAAAAAATAAGTCAAATACAAGCCACATTAAGGAAAAACTCCAGTGCCCCTATGACCACTCACATTTTATCACCTACAGGAGCTAAAAAAAACCCCACCAACCTTAAATGAAGTTGGATCACAAGCAATAAGATAGAAAGCTAAAGTTACAACCAAAAGAAAAAAAACTTGAGATGAAAACAAAATTAAGCAAACTGAGGTGAAAAAGGCCTGAAAGAATATCCTGATGCATTTCAATCCAAAGAAGGACATGGAAAGGTTCATTCTGATTTTCCAGTCTAGTGCCTGCAGTAATGTGGCAATTGCATCAGAAATCCACATAGAAGTGTACTAAAATTCCTCTTACTTACTATTTTCACTTGAGAGACATTAACATATCCTATCCCAAACCCAAAATGAATTGTTTTGTTAAAAACATCTGCTCTAGGGCACAGTCCTGAATCATTATGAATAATTACTCAGATCAAACACACTAAAATGCTCACATTATACAAATATTCATGTTACCCACAGAAATTGGAACTGTTTATAAATACAGCATTATTCTACTTACAGTTATGGATATTATTCCAGTCAATTTTAGAAAAAAAGGGATGGCAACAGAGTCCCTCATAACCCAGCCTTTCCTTCTGCCCACAAAGCAGGCTCTGGATCAGATCAAGAAATTCACTACTAACTTTCACATCCTCTGGAAACTTCAGAAATCTCTGCATAAGAAGGAAAAGGATTTCTTCTCAGTAGGAAAAAAGTCACAGAACGCTAAGTTTCATTATTCTGAGTTATGTCAGGCGCAAAGGAGAAACATTTATAGCATACAAATAAAAGTATTGTGCATTTTTTTCCAAATAGGCTTTTATATGCATTTACTGTAGTAAAGATAAGAACACAGGAACAATAATTCCCAATCAGACAAATGGTAGTCCCAGATCACCATTTTATGCTGGACAATGGCCAATGACATACACAAATGGAAGAGTAAAACAAGTCCACACTTTCAAGGATTTGTGGCTTAGGATTTTCTGAACCAGGGATGATGTCTTTGTATTTGCCAGATCTCAATGGATTCTTCTTCTATGAAACTTCCTAGTGAGACCTTGGACACATATAAGCACTCAGTAGCTGCAAACTCAGAGCAAAGAGCTCCCCAGTATGAAAATGTGCTACATGAAGTATCCTTTTTCTTGTCTATAATGTAGTTACTGCTGGCTACTTTCATTTGATGTTCCTAATTCCCATACTGGGAGAAATAATAGGTAATCATTCTTTGTTCTCCTCCTCCCAGCTACAAGTGGTTGTTTTTTTCCTCTGTCTTTCCTATTAACTCCTACCATTCTATGTGCTGTTTTCTGGACTGTAACCAAGAACAAAATTAGCCTTTGCATAATTATAACATCAAGATACTGCTCTTGAGCCCATTACTGGGTAAATTTGGTATACTTTTCCCTTCATATGGATTGGTCTAGATTTCACACGATGCCTTAATCATGCAGACACTCAATACCCTCCAGTCTTTCTGCAGCTCTTCATAGCTAGGCCTTGCTTTTACTATCCAAAAACACTTAGTAAGATTCAGAAACTTCATCAATCAACAATTCATGCTTTCAATCTCTTTCTAGATTATTTTGGAAATGCTGCAATTATAGCTGCCTAAGACAGACAACTAAATGTTTCTTAATTCATGCACTGCAGATGGTTATTTTTAGACATCTGTTACAAAAAAATAACTTGATACCTACAATATAGAAACACATAAAACCAACATAAAGTATACATTATAAATATTTTATGAACATGACAAATATATCCATAAGCTTCTTTTCTCAACTGTAAAACCATAGTCTTTAGTTAAAGCCTTTTTACTCAAGAACATGGAAGGAGTTCTCTCTACCTGGAAGTTCATGATGTTATTGAAAGTTTTTGCTGAAGTCCCTTCAGTGAAGGGAGTTCTTCCATAAATCATTTCATAAGCAATGACTCCTAGGGACCACCAGTCACATTCTGGACCATAAGAAGCTTTGCCATCTCCATTCAACCCTGTCAGCATTTCTGGTGCCATGTAGTCAGGTGTGCCAACAGGTAGCTTGGCATTTACCTAGAAGCAAAGAAGTGAAATCAAAGCACTTTCTGTTCACTGTGATAGATAAACCAAATCTTTTTTCTTTGTCTTTGGTTGGTTGGTTGTTTTGTTTTTTTTCAATGAGACACAATTTTCAACCCTCCAATTGAATTTTAATTAAGTAATTTTAAGCAAGGCTGTTCAGCAAAAATCTGCAAGGTTAAGGAAACTGCTGATAAACAAAAAGCAAGACATTTGGTATAAAAAAAGCCAAATTATCAGAGCTAACTGTTACTGGAAAGTACAAACAGCTAAAGTAGAAAAGCAACATCCTAAAAAGCACAGGATTACTGAACACTGATATTTTGAGCAGTGCACATACTCTAGTATTACTGCCTCAAAGAGTATTAACAGGGGCATCACATCTGAAATTTCAAAAAAGGGCACATTTAGACATAAATGTTCCCTCCTTCCAGTCTGTGTCATCCCTACCTCTTTACCTTGTGTTCACAGTCAGCAAAATAGCAGTATCTGAATTTCTGAAGGGCTTAGAAAAGGCAATTCAGGACTAAAACTATCATTTTTGCACAGAATGCCATAAAGAATGAAACAGAAGGCAGACTAACACAGAAACCTGAAGATGACTGAAAAGGTAATATGAGGAAAAAACTGAGAAGAAAAATGCAGTGCAGAGAATCACTAAAAAGGGAAGAGCAGAGGAAAAAAATAAACATTAAGAGCCACAATACTAAGAGAATGCTATGAAAAAAATAAAAATTGTAAAACAAGACAGGATTCTGCTATAGAATTTTGGTGAGTAAAGTTCAGACCACTGGAATGTGACTCATTTAATCAAGAGTTCCTCAGTCTTCAAAACTGTAACTAACTATAAGAAATCAACTGTAACTAACAAACTGTGTTAGTTAAAACAAACACAACTTTCAGTCCAATTATGAACAATTATCAATCCATGTCCTTCTTTAAGCACTGCAATGAAGACTTGTAAGAATCTCTAGAGATATGACTTTGCCTTGGAGTGCAGCACCATAAGACAGTAGATTTGCCTTTACCTTACTTTTCTATTAAAATTTTACATATCTACTGAGTGCTGCAAAAGATACTTAAGCTTGTGTTTGAAAAGCCATTCATGAATGGAAAAATATCATTGTGAATAGATTCTATATTGGACAAGGTATAATCAAGGAGCAGGTATAAAACTCTTTTCCCTTTTTGATTGGACTATCCAAACAAGCTGTAGACAAAGTTTAAATCCACATTATTACCATTTTGTTTACTGTCATTCTGGCAGCTGACCCAAAGTCCACCAGTTTAATGTGTCCTGTTCGGTCAATAAGAACATTCTCTGGTTTGATATCTCTGTAAGAAAAAAGGAAGTGATCAGTACCTTTCCATACCATTCTCCAGTGTCACATTTAGATAACAATATTCCTGTTCAGCTACACTAAACTGTGTGTTCAGTTGCATAAAACCTTAGCAAGTGGGAGTCTTATTTCCAACTGCTGTTCTGTTTTCAAGCAAATACGAAAGTAAAGCTCCCCTTATTTCATGGTTAATAATGGTTAATAATTACTGACAAAAGATGGAAAGAGAAGGTGGTTTCACACCTTGACTACAGTGTAATTGAGTTACAGTGAAGTATTATGTAGCTTTCTTCCCAAATTTCCTCACAACTTATTCTGTTCACCTTTCAAATCCAGGCAGCCACCTTACATTAGAAGGCCACAGCCTATGCTCTAAGTGCAGCCAATACAGCTGCTTGCAACATAAAATACTTCATAATATTTCCAAAGTCTCAGAACGGAGTAAATTTATTAAAAACCATGATGATTTGAAAATGCCTAGAGTAACAGCCTTCAGGCCTTGCTATGATCTTTAGAAAACTGTGATATTTAACCACTCCAACATCCTATGCTGCTCTGTTCACCAATCAGCACACAACAAGTTTTAAGAATTACACTAATTTCCTGTACTATCTGGTGCTAAAAGCAACAATCTATGGAAAAGATATTTTATTTTTTACAATGCAACATTTTTACTAAGCCTCCAGAAAATATATGTAACAATCCTTTCTTGATATTAGTTTGAGCTTTACATCAAAGTGAATGCCTTCAGCTACAATTATAGTTGGAGTCTGATTAATTTTCTAATTTTCTGTTCTGATACAGCATGTGAAATGTTGCCCTGAAAGAGGACAGAATATTAAAAAAAAAAAACCAAGATTGCATCATTCCAGAACACCTTTTCTGGAATGATACTGATCAAATATTATGTGCAGTGCAAAGTAATCTTTACCTACCTGTGTACATAACCCATCTGATGGACACTGTGAATAGCTAAAACCAACTCTGCGAGGTAGAACTGCACCATACTCTCATCTAGCTGCTCCTCATATCGGTTTAAGAGTGACAGCAAGTCCCCTCCAGGCTGATACTCCATAACCTACATAACATTTTAAAGGAACAGATAGAGTTCATGTATACAAAAGATATTCCATTCAACTCCTCCTTGGACATATATCAAACTGTGACATGTCATGCAGGAAAATTTACAGAAAATGAGCACGTTCAACTACCAACAACATTCTTCAATATAACAATGGCAATGGTGTTCAGTAGAGGAGGAAAGAAAAAAAGACTAAGCATTACCAGATAGAGATTTTTCTTGTCTTGAAATGCATATTGTAACTGTGGAATCCATGGGCTGGTGCTCTGAGATAATATACTGCGTTCTTCCTCAAAAAATGACACCTACAAAAAAAAGAAGTGTCCAGTTATATCATGATGAAAATAAGTTAGAACACATTAGAATCCCCTTGTTTTAGAAAGACTTGAGTCTGTACCAAAGGCACACACCATAAAAAAATTACACAGAAAATACTAAGTGTTACTTCCATGTGATGTGCATCTTTAAAAAGAATAAGTAATTCTACTCCTTTGTGTTTTCCCTTCCCCTCCCACCTTCTTTCAACTGAATAGTCCCTATGGACTATAACAGTCCCTAATAGTCCCTATGGCAAAGGCCAGCTTCCCTTTCAAACTGGTGAAGCATCTACCAGTCTGGAGTGCAATCTTAGTTGACCTCATCTGGACTGGCCCTATTAAAATAAAACTAACCTGAAAAGGAATCAGACAAGCAGAAAAGGAGCTAGAGCAATTACAGGGTAGCATCTTACAGCTAGTTCAGTAATGGATTCATTGTAAGGTACTCAAATACAAGGCTTTCTTGAAATCATCCTCTAGCAACTATTAAATTATTCAGATGTGCAGCCAGACAATAAGGAAATAATTTTATTATGGAAATACTGCAAGTTCATTTAGATCTGCATTCCCTGCTTTCACTGACCCACACTCAACAGTGAGCCAAGTATCATACTGAGGGTAGTATCATACTTTGCTTTCTTGTCAACCTATCACATAGTAAGAACAATTTTAGTTTCTCTTCAGTTCTGATAGCCTCAGACAGCAACCTAACTGCACCATATATTGGGAATAACTGATGCAGATATTGTATGAATTCACAAGGTCTTTCATGGACTATCTCTGTCCTACTTGTCATCTCATGTCAGTGAAAGATTAACTTCTGTTTCTCACCAAACTATGATAACAACCTCCATTATCCCTTTTTAAGTGTTCAAGTAACACATTTCTCGAGCTAGTGAGAGGCTCTCCATAAAAATCCAGTCACCACAGTTTGCTTTCACACCCACTCTTGACATTCTACATCACTCTTTAAAATTGAAGAAACCCAAACCCTTAATGAATAGATTGCCTGAAAATTCAAGCCATCCTCAGACTGATCAATACTGACCCAGAATTTTCTTCATCTGTTTCTTCTTGTCTTACAATTAAATGGTAAGCTTTTCAGGACAAGGGCCATTTTTTTTGGTTTGGATGGCACCTCACTCAATAGATTCATAGTCTACAATGGTAGCTTTAAACACAGCAAAACTACACACAAATGTATTACTTCACTGAAATGTAGGATGATCATCCTCAAAGTACATTTTTAACTTAATTCTAACAGTAATGGCAAAAAGGAAATGTTCAGCAAACTGTAATTTATCATTTTACTGTCATAACACAAAACTATACATACGTGCTCCTGTGCCAACAAGGACTCCTTGCTCATCACCTTCATAGCATATACATCACCAGTAACTTTCTCTCTTACTACTTTTACTTCTGCAAAGTGACCATAACCAACCACATTCTTTACTTCAAAATCCTTCAAGCTTGGTTGCAGCTCCCTTAATTCAGCTATTGTCTCTGCATCTACAAAAATAAAATACTTATTTTTACATTAGCCAACTGCCATTTCATAAGAAACACAACATCAAAAACAGGGACTAAAACAAAAAAACCCAATATTCAGCTCCAGGCTCTCAAGATATGTTAAATCATTCCAGAATATGCTTCTTTGAAAAAAAAAAAAAAGCAAACAAAACACAGTGTGCAAAAGAACTAGAAAAAGACTGGATTCAATACATAGTTAAGACTGAAATATGGTACATACAAAAGAATCAGGAAATGTTAAGACAGTTCCCATAGCAACCATAATTCTGCCCCATTCATAACATCATAAGCTGATAGCCTCTTTTGTTTCTAATTTCTTTCCAACCATCCTTTACCAATACAAAGGCTATTCTCCAAACACATGGGCTCTCTGAGCTAGGTGGCAGGGTTTTCTCCTCTGCCTGTGGGAGGCACTAGTCTATTGTCTAACAAAAAAAGGTAGACATTTATTCCAGATATTCTGTTCAAGTTTTCCCTTGACTAGTTTCAACCAGCATGCACTGTGATAATCAATTGCTCATGGTAGATTGTTCTAAAAATTCTTCGGACTAGCAGAATAATAATAATAATAATAATATCTAGAAACAGTTGGATTGAATTATTACTGAGGGCGTGATAAGTTACTTTTAACCAAGTGCCTTTCTAGTATATCATATCTTAATAGAAAAATTGATATACCTTTTTTCTTCTTTTCCCCAAAAAGAATCAGTATTATATTTACTCCATCAGAAATCATATTTCTGAAACACAGATTTACTATTTATGAGTTACGCATGCAAACCTGGATAACGCGTGACCCAGAAAGATTACTTCAAGCTAAAAGAGCCAAGGATTACCAAGCTCCTTTCTAAAACTCTTTTTTTCTCACATCTCTAGTCACTGTCCTGCTCTCAACTTCTGACTTCCTTCTCTTAGGCATACATGGAGCTTCACCATGTGCAGGACTCAGACAGTTCTAGTGACAGTGCCTCCTCAACTATAAATATAGTACAGACTAAGGATGCACCTTTGAGTCACAGCACTTCAAAAGTCAGTTGCATTTGACTTTTTTGGACCTGAACAAATCTTCCTAAAATTGCCAAGATCCTCTTTCTAATGTTGACTCTGCCCATAAAAAGTCAGATGCTCAAAGTCCTGGGTTAAAATCATTAATGAATCAAAGCAACTAAAGCATCATTTAAACATTCTGATTCTTAATAACTGTCTTTTAAAACGGCACCTGAAAATTTGTCCAAACAAACTTACATTTCTTGACAAAGTTGCCAATATGTTTAATTTTCATTAAAGCAGGGTTTCTGCATTCTTCAAAAAGAACAAATAAAGAATCAAGGATGCCTTCCCGGGAGAGAGGAGACATCTGCTGTTGAGTCACAAAGAGTGGCTTCCCCTGGAAGAAAAAAAAAAAAAGCAACAGCAGATGGAGTCTTAGACAACAAAGAAAAGCCTCAAATCAATAACATATGTATAGAGCAGATTATATATTATCCATTTAAAAACCACTACTTCAGAAATTAGTCAAATGATACAGAAGTATGAGGTAAATATATCAACGCACTATGTCTATCTCTAATAGGAAGAATAGGTATTTTACTTTTAGACAAATCACAGAATCACAGAATTACAGAATGTTAGGGGTTGGAAGAGACCTAGAAAGATCATCTGGTCCAACTCCCCTGCCAGAGCAGGATCACCTAGACCAGGTCACACAGGAATGCATCCAGTCAGCTCTTGAATGTCTCCAGAGAAGGAGACAAAGCAATCCTTTAAAGATTATAAAAGTTCAAGTCACAGTTTTCCTGAAACTATCTACACTCTACTTTNCATCCAGGAAGCTCTTGAATGTCTCCAGAGAATTAGACAAAGCAATCCTTTAAAGATTATCTACACTCTACTTGTGACTCTGCTCTGAAAGGCTTGTCTTGACATTGTGCCATGTGGTTTTTTCACATGGTACAAATAGTTTAAGCAATCCGTATCAATATTAGTTGTAGAAGAAAAAGCTGCTGAAGCTCAGATGATCCAATAGCAGCTGATTAGGCAAATCCATCTCATGACAAACCTTCACCTACATCAACCATGAAAAAATAGGGATTATAGGACACAGCATACAATGTGGTTTTATGGGGGAAAACCCACTCAGGCTGAAACAGTAATGGAGGCACATAAACATTAGACCTGCTACTATCAGCTGAACTTCTAATGAATTATCCCCTTTTTTGCCCCTTCCTCCAAAGAACCACACAGACACACTTTGAGCTTCCTGATGAACAAGCAAAACTGTATTTTGATAGGCTGGGTACGAGCAGATGAAACCCACTAATCAGCTAATCCCAGGCCAGCTGCTCTTTACCTGAAAGAGCAGATTTAGCCGAGAAATTCGGCTGGTGATGGACTCCATCGGTCCTGCCTCGAGCACATTTCGGGCACTGCATTTAAACTTCAACATCTTTAAGGATTATCTTGTATAAAAGATCACCTGGAAGAGAGAAGAGGGACTTTCAAAGGCATTTGGATGACTTTAAATAAAAAAGAGGGGCTGGGGAAATCACTTCAGCAACATTTGTATTTCCTAGGAGGCATAATTGATTAAAAGTAGCACTTTTGAACGCAGCCGGAGTGCCACAGCAGGTAACGTGTTTGAGGGAAAGGCTGCAGAGAGTGAACAAACCCTGACGGTGCAGACCTCCCCGGCCGCTGCCGCTTCCCGCCCCGCCAGAGCTCGCGTTCCCTCAGCGCCAGCCGCGCGCGCGCCCCGTCCCCGCGCCACCCCCGTCCCCGCCGCTGTCCTGCTTTACCGCCATCCAGGTTCGAATGCGACCAAGGGTATGTCCCGGCCACCGTCACTTCTGCCGACGCGCGCCAAGCGCCCTCACCTCAGCCAATGGCGAGGCCTGGCTGCCGGAAGCGCGGCCCTCCCTGGAGGAGCGGCGGCGGGCCCTGGGGTGGTGCGGCAGTGCGTTGTGGGGCATTGCTGCGGGGGGGCCCGTAACGGTTTTAACCGTCATGATGGCTGTGCTATGGGTATGGGCCGGGCCTGGCAGCCGCTCCTTCTCTCTCTCCCTTGGGACATGGTGGGGAGCAGGCGAGAACCTGCCCTCACTTGGCCGAGGCGGGGAAGGCGAAGGGAAGGGCAGGGCCGGGTCGCCGCAGCCTTTAGACAGGCTTGGGCTGTGCCGGGTCCTTGAGGGGGTGCTCGGCTCTCAGGGGTTTGTTCCCGTAAATTCTATGCCACTTGTCCTGTGCTTTACTACTTCTTTGCCAAATCTTAAAAGGCCAACATGATTGATTGTTAATGGGTCCGTCTGGAGCTGGTTCAACTGTAGACTAGACGTCAGAGTTGGCAGCAGCTAACTGCCAGGTAGGGCAGCCAGAGGGGAAGTAAAAATATTTTCAGAAGCTTTAAATTTCTGTCTGTGAAATGCTTATTTGACCTCTATGTACCAATTTTATTCTTTGTCTTTTTTGGTGATACATGTGATTATTTTGTTCGTGATAAGGTAATTATCTCTCAAGTGAAGCGTTGGTGGAGGTGTTCCAGCTTAGCATCCCTCCAAAGTGCCGATGTGCCATCCATCAAAATGCTAAGGGGAATACAGCATGACCTTGTTTAATCAGTGCAGTCATGGCAGTGGAGAACATCAGCATGAAGCATTGGTGCTATCTGCAAACATCACAGTTATGCAAAACACGAGATGCTATTTCCAAGTTCCTTGTTACCCAGTGTCTTGGCAGGATTGAAGCTGGTAACAGGAATCTAGGTGATGGAGTTCCTTAAAAACAACCATGTTGTTGTGCAGTGACATAAACCAAGATGTTTTTCTATCCAGCAATCATTTTAATTATGCTAATGCTGGCTTGGCACCTAGCTGATAAAATAATTCACTGGTGGATTTATTTTATTATGACTTTACACAAATCATTTTACAGATTTATGCTTCCTTCCACCTCTTCCAGTCCAGCCCTGGAACAGTGACATATTTTAGATGTATTTCTTGTCTCAAACTTACACATCTGCATTCATTTCAAGTTATTAAACCTGAAAGAGTTTTTAAAATCTTATTTATTGTCCACCACCTGTCAAATTTGCATTTTGGGTTCCACTCAGGACACTGTCATTGTCTATGTCTCATCCACAACTGCATTGCACAGGAGAGATCAGCTCTTACAAAGAAGTGCAATAAAGGACTTTCATTTCATAAAATGGTCCATTTTCATGTTAGTACATTTTAGTAGAATACCACATCCTGCTTTGATAGTTGGGACCTTATCATGTCTAAGGGTAGTCTGTCCTAGATTTTGGACAAGTCTCATTGTCTGCCATCAAAAGTAGCAGAACTAAAGGCCCCTCTGGCTTCCCCTTTCTCCAGCCTGTCTTCTCCTGTGCAAATGCTATTAGTCCCTTTTTTTCAGCTGCCAAAATTACTGTTAAATATCCACACCATTTCTAATGCCACTTGGGAAATTACTGTGTCTGTGCTTTAGATTTAGAAAATGAGGGAAGCAGAAGAGCTGGGTTCTCTTTCTGACAGTTCATTTCCATACTGTGTTCAAAAAACAAGGTGTGGCTGATTCTCTTCCCATCTTCTCTACAGGATAGTGTAGAACAGCTGATCCACAAACTGGATGAGGAGAAGGGTTATTAAGATTCCATCGCATCCACATGGGGCTACCTTCTTCCTTCAACAGCACGAACACTAGGTCTGAGTCTCCCACACAATACTTCACATTGGAGCAGCCAGGTGAGCCCAGCAGTTCCCACAATGGTGTGAGTTTAGTTGCCACAGTCTTCATGTTTGTAACTTAATTTTCTTTGCATACTGTTAAGTGCTTGCAAGCAAGGAAGCTGTCTGTTAAAAGCATTGTTTGGGACAGAGTTTTCCTCATCATTTAGGTGAGGGGTCACGTTAGATTAGTTCCCTTTAAGTTCCCTTAAATAGATATTTTGCTAGAAGCAGCCATGGGGTAGATCACTCACTGGTTTTAATTCTTTGTTGCTGTGTAAAAAAAATCATGTAAACAAGAATGTCTACTAGCAAAATCAAATAGTAACATAAAAATACAGCTGCACCAGAACTGTTATCAAATGTTAAGAAGCTGCAGTGGCAGATGGAGGAAGTAGAGGAGAGAGAGAAAAGCTGTGCAGTTTCAGTGAGAAAGCCTCAGCACCCATTTCTAATGTCTCAGGTAAAAAAAAATAAATACCTTTTCAGAAGAACATGTATTTTGTTCTTCTTTAAATTGGTGATCTGAAGTCTTCAGAGTGCAAGTGATGATTCCTTCATACTTCCAATATTTTCATCCAGAACAATCACAGTACACTAGTTCTGCCTTTATAACAGTTCTTATTCTTGACAGATAGTCCTGTGGCTAACCTCACTTAACCTGAAGGATCCTCAGCAGACCTGCAGTTGTACAAAACAAGGGCTTATTCCCTACTATTAAATTAACAGGTCATTCAAAAGCATAACAGAATAAATAATTCCATTCTTTTCCCTAAAACAGTCCCAATATGGTGCTCAACATGTTTTGCCATCTCACTGTGCATTGAATTGGTTACCATCTGCTTGACACCTTTTTATTAGAGGAGTAGGGGTTTCCCTTTATTTCCTTGGCCAAATTCTCCTCCCTCATGCTGCTGATAGTGTGCCAAGGTGACTGTGTTCCAGTGATTGCTTGTCACTGGAACACCCTTTGGGCTTGCTCAGGGTGAAAGACACTCAGTCAAACTAAAGATCAGGCGTGCAGGTACACCAACTTTCTGCCAAGAACCTGGCACTTGCTGTCTCATCCAAACTAACATTGCCATGTTTTAATGGACAGAGAGATGCCAAACTCCCCCCACCCCACCCCACCCCAACTCCATTTGGCTGTGAACTTCTGTATTTACAGCAGCATCACTCTTAAATATCTTCATCTGTGGAGCAGCAAGACATTTGTGACTGCTCCCAGGATGCTAACTTCCAGAGATTTACGTATGACTAGAATGTAATAAGGCTTCTGCTATCACAATTCCAGGAGCTAAGCATGAGTAAAAAAACTATTTTTTTGTCCTACCTTGGAAATGTCTTCAGCTCTGTTGTGTCTAAATTTTAATGTTCATCTCTTCATGCAGACTAGTAGCAGTATGTAACCTAGGCTTCTAGAGAGTATGTGTACCTCAGAAAAATCATGTTCTTCAGTGATTCTTTTGTTGAATGTTATGGTTGATCTCTACCATAAGTAATCTAAATGCCTATGAAAAAAAGGAATTATCCATTATTAGCTCTATCCCTTTCTCTAGCTCACCAGTATTTAAAAGATCCTGTAATAAACCAAGCTCTTACTTTTTTTTTTTCCTAGCCCTAACCTTGATCATAGCTGGGTTCCCAGCTTCTGTATCAAAATAAAGGGTTAAAGTTAGCTCACTTGACTACTGTCACTAACCATTGCTGTCACTGTTGCTTAATTGGACCTAAAATATTCCTTAGATCCTAGGCGTATTTGTTTCCACTTTCTTCTCCCAAACTATAACAAAATATCCACCTTAGTTGTAACAGTCATGCACACTACAGAGGGTAGAAATATTTGCACAATACCTCTTCAGGAATAACAGTTATGGAAGAGGTAAGCAAATCCCTTTTCAGAGAAAGATATGAAGGCAAAGAGAAATAATCACCAGGAAAAGAATTATATTGTCTTTCCTTCTGCAGTGTGTTTAATTTCCTCTTTAGAGTTTTTGGGAGAAGGCCACTCTGCAAACATTCTCCTAGGAAAAGCAGAAAGGAAATGAAGCTTTGAAAGATCTAAATGGCTGTTAGGTGCTTTACCCTTAGAGAGCCATGAGACAGCTACATCTGATAATATTCTTCAAGGTTATTTTGATTGAAATATTAAAGGCCTTTTTTGGTTGTGTTAGCAATATGCTAATATATATTATATAAGTGCTAATGCTCACTGGGGCTGTGCTATACATTGCTTCTATTTTCTTTACATTTACAGAAGGAAAATCCATGCAAGCAGTGTTTTAAAGACACATGGGAGCCTCTCTACTAGATACATAGCCACCAGCTAGCTTATTATTTCTTTATGAAAATGCACACAGACACAAGTGATGCTCTTCAGACCTAATGCCAGTTCTGAGCATTCCTCATTCCAGCACACACTACCCATGTTTTCCACCAAACTCTCCTCAGCCATATTTTGAATTTCTCCCTAAGCCAAAACATAATAGTGCTAAATTTCTGACATGACCAAAATGAAATGTAACTGAATTGGGGCACCAGCAATCTTTTCTATGTGTGAACAGAGCATTTAGCCACAGGAAAGTGAAGCTTTCTTAAAATCTCAGTTGTATCCCACAATTTTTTTAATACTTATCCTAAAACATCATTACTTTCTGGAGAAGTAATGTATTAACTTTTAGATGCAGTGAAAAGCAAATGGTTTTTTATGTGTCTCAGCTTCAGGCTTCCTTTGTACTATCCCAGGAACACCCCTGGTACCACAAAAATTGTTTTATAGAAAGCAATTTATTAAATCTCACGATCTGTCAAGACACATGAATATTGATGTCATCACATTAACATCTCCTGCAGCAGCCAAAAACTAAATGTGTCATGACTTAATGGGAATTATATGTTGCAGAGCAACAAGTGACAGGGGTTTAATTAAAGCAAAATTGATAAAGTAGCTCAGCAACCGTAATAAACCTATTGTTTTGTTCTAAATGTAGCTAGAGAACTACTTGTGTGTTTTCATTGTTGTGGGAAGGAAGACAAGATTGAACTTAGGTTTAGAAGATAAATCCTAGCATGGGACAGTTGCAGTTTATCATCTGGAAATTGCATATAACAAACTACTCAATTAGTCTGGTATTTAGTTATGGTAATCATGCAAAAGATGGCCACATCAAATTATATTTTACCTGGATTCAAAGAACATATGAACTGAGAGACCTCGTTGGAGATCAAAATTAAAACCTTATTAGAATCTAGTCTTCTATTGGTCCTAGTATGAATGAATTCTAGATGCTCACAAGAGGACTTTTTTCTTTGCCTTAAATCAACAAATCCACAGGAAAGACACCCTTCAGTTACAACAAATTATTATTACAACAATGATTTGCTTGCTTGTGGCATGGTCACTGGCACTTCATTGCCATATGTTGGAATTCTCCTTAGAAGCCTGGCATTCCCCATTCTCCTGTGGGCTGCAGAACACTGTGTATCCTGATTGTGGCAAAAAAAGTTCTGATTCCATCCAGTCCATGCACTATAATTGGAAACTGGAAACCTGACCATCATCAAGGAAAAGTGCCCAGAAAGATTAATTCTGTCTTAATACAAGTAGTAGGCTCTTAGTTGATCTCTGTGCCTGAGATCAGCCAGAAAAAGAGCTGTGCCAGACAGACATCTCCCTATCCAATATTGATGAGTAGCAGAGCCATGCATACCCATAAATCTCATTGGCTGACTTCCAGGAAGGTGTAAGAGTGTGAAATAATTTAGGAGTTAGCTAGATGGCACTGAAAGATATTTTTATGTTGCTATACCTCTGTAATTTTGGGGAGAACAGATCTAATTATTGGTTTGAGTTTTCTGGAATAAATAAGGTTAGCCTGATATTGAAACCACACTGTGTAACAGGATGGCAGGCAGCCACCTGGGCAGAGAGGCATTGCTAAATCAGTTTTCCATTGGAGAGGAAAGCATCCCTCCTTTGGAAACAGGGACTTCTGGTAGTTTGTTTGGGGTTTTTTTTTGTAAAGAGGTCTATTCAGTGTCAGTTGCAAACTACAATTCAGTTGGGAAGATCCTGCTCATGTCCAAACCCCAGCCTGGGGATCCAGTGTCTCTGCTGTAGAAGTCATTGGGAAGTATAAGGTGCTCTCCTGCAGCCTGGAGTTGGCTGACAGATGTAGCTACAACATACTACAGAGTTCCAAGATTTGTTATCTAAAAGCAAAAGAAACCCACTCACTCTTACCTACAGTTTAGTAAAACAAATACTGTCAGACTGAAGCATCAAAATTAAGCATTACAATAGCTGAAAATATACCTGTAAAACTATATAAGCTGTCTAAAACAAAACCTGAAAATACCCAACTCTGGTCAATACAGAGGTAGACTTGACTTCTTCATGGATCTGAAGTTAAAAGAACTTCTTTTTTCTTTTGAAGACTTATTCCAAAATGTCCAGTAAACAACATGTGCATCTCAGCCTCTATTGGCATGGTGGCAAGAACAAAGAGGGTAAACAAGAACAAGAGGAGCCCTTTGTTCAGGGTCTAAGTAAAAGCATCAGGTGAAGCAAGGACAGCTTGAATGTAGAAGGACTCTTCCAGGTAAGACTAAAAGAAGTTTCAATATGATTGCCTATTTTTCCTTTGGAATCACGATTTGGGTATTTTACAGATCTAAGCTGTTCTTGCTCTGAGTGGGTGTGTTCATTCCTGTCTTGAAGAACTCAGCAATGACAGCCTACATGTTACTTTATTTAATTCCTCTAGAATTAGTTCTATACTGTTGGCTGGGAGGCCAAGAAATATTTTGCACTGACTGTTGTGGATTTCTGATTTTTAAACAGCTTTTCCATGTTCAGAATTGTGGTAAGTGATTGAGAACACTGACAAACAGTGAAGTAACTTGATGTTCATGTAGGAATTGAATGACAATTTCTGGCTGCTCTGGGGGTGCCTGCATGGTCAAATCACTCTTTCTGGATAGTGACTGGCCTACCTCACATCATTTTCTTACACTTTTAAATTTCCTTTGCTAGCTGGAAGGACAATGTTATAAAACCCAGGATATTCTTCCTCAAACAAACAAAGAAAGCACGGTGGGAGGTTGTTGCAATGAGGCAATGTTCATGATCTGTTAAGCAGTTACATTTAGCCTTTTTCAGCCAAAGGCTGGATACTAAAGTACTTGAAAGAGGAACAGAAACTCCATTCAAAAGAGTTTCTGTGGAATAAAGATTTCCTGAAATGAAAGGGTTAAGGCTTCTTTTATTTTTTTTCCTATGTTTTTAAAGTACTGCAGATGGACTTAAAGTTTTAAAAATCACTTTTTAGTAAAAGGTGTTTTTATTTAATTGTCAAATTCCTCTATAATTGAATGAATTACTTAAGTAGAATATGTTCTACCTTCTGCCCTCCCATCACTCAGCTACCCAGTTTTCCTCAGAACAATGAGTCTTGAGCATTGATTCTCTGAAGTTTTGAAGTGGATCAGATGCTGCACTTAGAGATTGTACCAGTGGATGAAAACAGCTAATAACAGTTCCTTTATTGGAAATAAAGGTGCAGGCTTGTTGAGGCATAGCACATATGACAACTCTTAAGCCTCTTAAACATGAAGCAGAAAGTAGTCAGCTTTTCATATCAAACAATTACCAGAAAAAGCCTAATAGCCAACCTCTAAATGACAAAAACTCCCCAAAATAAATCTATGCTAACTACTTGTTATTTGCTAACAATCTTTCTAAAGCAGAAAATCAGCTACCATTTAAAGTCCTCCAGAAGACAGCAGTAAAAGCAGTGGAGGAGGCTGGGTTCTGCCTCAACTCAATCCACCATGAACAGATACTAGAAAATCAAGAGTTTTCATTTTAGAATGCAAGATGCTGGAATAAAAGAGTATTTGCACACAGGCTGCAGGATTTGTTGCACCTCTGTCCTTTCTATATCCCCCTGGGGTGTCATTCTGGTGCTTTTCAGTACCTCAACATCAAAAGATGAGACATCATCTAGTTCCTGTGAATAACAACAGCCATTTCTCTCTGGAAAAGGGCTCTTTAAATTCTTCTGGTTTTCTATTTTGCTAAGCTGGGATTCTTCAGCACCAAAGTGGCCAGAGGCAAAGATAGGCAGTGTTGGTGGTAGTGTTCAACAGCTGTGTATGATCTGCTAAAGGCTTCTGTTCTAGAACCAGCTTTCCCACCTTATATGTAGCTTCCTGGGGCAAAAATGCCCTCTCAACATTCAAGAAGCTCCAATACAGAGCTGACATGAGTTATTTCTAAATGATGAAGGTGCAGGAGCAAGCCTGTCTCCCACCCTGTCATCAGCTGCCCAGCTGTGGGGTCAGGAGGACATACAGCTCCCACAGCACAAATTAGGAGTACTAACGCATCAGAGAATGGAAACTGCTTTTGTGAGAGGCCATTTCTGCCCAAGCTGCATATAAATTGTACATTGTTAGTAGATTGATGCTCTCTTGTTTCATCTGCACAGTGCTTCATGCCAAACCCATGAGACTGCAGGACTTCAATTGGAAAGGAGAAAAAAAATTCAATAAGGCTGGGCAGCTTGTGAAGCTCAGTGACAGATTTTCACTGCCTAGATGGCTATATTTTAGTTGAGGCAAAAATAGTTAATACCACACTTGCATGCAAAAAGAAGTCATCTGCTTCTTATCCAGTATGTAATTCAATAATTCCTATAATTGATCTTCATTGACAGTTTATGCAAGCTCATTCACCCACACTGCACATACTGTGCTTCCTGACATAATTCCCAACATAGACTATGATATTTCAACAGAGGAAGCTAGTTAAATCAGGTCAAACAAACTAAAGAATCTGCTGCAAGTCCTTGCAGCTGTCTGTCTTTTCACCTTCCCTCCATGCCTCACTATTTATATTTTTGTAAAGGGCTAAAAATACAAAAAAACCAGTTTTGTTAAATATTGATGGGCTTCAGAAGCAAAATACATCATTATTTTTTTCCCCAGATGCTGGACTATTACTGTTGATCAGATATAACTGCCAGTCTTTATTGATTCCACATGGTTTGGTTTTCCCTGGAAGTGCCATATATATAGTGTAATGATCTGCTGAATTAAAAGGATTCTAAATTGATTCCCAATCAATGAGACACTATTTCTGAGATAGGCCACTAAAGGATATTTTCTCTCATAGGCAAAGCAACACAAAAATTAAGGAGATGGTAATGGGCCTGCAGGTGTCTAAAAGAGTGATATGTAATTTCAGAGAAACACAAACAATAGATGCATTTTCCATTTACAATTATTGTTTATAAAGAGGAACATAACATTTCTATTTTATAAACACAATCACTTGCCTAGCCAGTATTCTCCAGCTATTCCAAATGACACTTACTCTCCAAAGAACTGACATATAGGAAGAGTTTAACAGGCTAATAGCTAGTAGAAGATAGAAGAAAGCCAGGCAGAGTTAAACAGAAGTATGCTAAAATACTAGACACAAAAGGCTGGAAGGTCATCTGCAGAGCATATGCTGGCACAGAGGAACTGCTGGTTTAATTTCTTAGAAACAAATAAAACTCCAGCTTTTTAAACACTGCATTATTTGAAGCTCAGAGTGAGCTACTGTTCCAGAGATGAAGATTCCTTTATTACAGTTTCTCTTTCCAACTGTAAGACTTAATTCTAGAGCAGCTGAGCAACTGATTCCCATAAATAACCCCCTTCATCCACAAGCCTTTTCCCCCATCAGCTGGGGGTAGCCTCTTAGGCTAACTACCAACTGTGCCACTGAATTCTTTTCCAATTTCTGATTGCTATAGCACTTGAGGTCAGTTGTGCTACACCTTACTGAGCTAGTCATCAGCAGAAAAAGGGAAGCAACCAAGGGTGACACATGTGCAGATGCAATAAAAATCACAGTAGCCTGTTCTTACCATTTGCAACCACAGCAAGTTCCTAGGGAGGCTTCTGCCCAGGAGAAGGATGTTGGTGTACTCCAAGGAGTAAGAGAGTATTTCATGAGCTTTGCAGATATATCATTTTATGTGGAAGCATCCTCTTTTTCCCACAGAGTAAGTTCTGAAACACTAAACAAGCAAAAAGTCTTGAAGGGCAAACCCAGGAATATTTCAGTTCTTTGTATATAGATTCCTCTTTTGGAGTTTGGTTTTTGCTAAAATTTCCTCACTTAAATATAAATTTGGGGAAGCAATATTCACCAGTGTCTTTGAATCAAAACAGTGAGGTAAATATAAACATAAATTAAATTCTTCACATAAGGCTACCTCTGACACTTACTTAAAAGAAGATCAAAATAGGCAAAAAATATATTCATTCAAAACTAAGATGTTCTTTTAATAGTAAAATGTTCCAGAAAGAAAGCAGATACTCACATACAAGAGAACACAATGCACATAAGAAGACTTTTGATGACTCTTCTCTTCCTGCCCAACAAGGCTGAATTCATGTGGTTCAAAAGATCTTGTCAGGCAAAGGGCTGAAAGCTTTATAAAACAACCTGATCTCCAGGAGAGTGGAGAATCACAGTCAAAGCACAACAGGTGTGAAAGGGCAACCAGCCAAACTGAGCTCTGCTGGAGAGCCTGAACTGCTGTAGAATTTCATCATAGTGTCTGCATCTAAGATGAAAGTCCATCAAGTAAGCAAAATATGCATACCATCCCCACATCCTTTGACAACAGTTCATCAATCCCAGTGAATGATGCTTGTCACATGTCTCATGTTATCACGTTGCAGGTTACACTGCTTTCACACACTCCATAGGAGAAGCTGCCTGTGAACTCAGGCTGGCTGAGCCTTGCCTAACACCNCAGAAGACCCCAAGTGATTTTCAGACTGTGCCTGAGGCATAGAATGCTGTAAAGCAAAATTTGAAACTGGGAAACAAGAATAGAAGATATTCTATTAAGGTAATGTTCAGATCTGAATTGCATCCCATGCAGATCTTGTGTGGGTGCATATTAGATTTAAGCAGTTAACTGAATGCTATGTTAGTGACAAATATGGTCTATGCACTTCCTAAAATGCCTAGAAGTACGCAAAGCAATAACATGGGAAAGGCAAGGCAGAAAGACAAAGGAAACTTCTAATCTTAAGGTTTATTTTTAGGTCATATATTGAATGAAGAGTTGGCTTTTCATAGAACACCCACACATACGTAGCAGAGCAAATTTTCTGATGAATGTGATACCCAGAGTGCCACAACTTTCTCCATGGTGGCTTTTTTTTCATATAATGTAGTTAGTTAATTAGATCTCCTCTGATCAATCATTGAATTACTGCTTCAAAAGGCATTCTGATATGATGAGAGTGCTTCACAGCAGTTAAACACTTTGATTTTTCTGTCCTAACACATTTAGAGCCACTGTGAACTGGGTCCTCCTAGCAGGAATAAAGAAATACTTTTTATTTTTTAAATTACAAGCACGGTTTATTTCACAGTTTAAAAACTGACCAGTAAAATTACTGTAATATGGTTTCCTTCTCTCCTCTTTTCCTTGCTGGTGTTTAATACTAAGCACTTTCATGTTTTCCATGCATCTTATGTTTTGATCTCAAGCTCTTTGGAGCTGTGACCTCCTCTCTTGCTCGTGTTCTGTTCAGTTCTTTCAATACCATCACCGTTACACATCTGTGACTTCAGCTGTGCCACAATCTCTCCTTCCTTGATCCTTGGAAGTCTGGCTGAAAAACCAAAGAAGTGTCATCATCACAGGAGGATACTAACAGGATCTCCTTTGTTTTCCTCTTGTGACTTGGCTCTTGAAGAGAAACTGCAATCTGAGGGTTGAGATTGTAGGTCACAACTTCAACATGAGATGTGTGCACGACCTTGCATTGGGGACTGTTGGCTTCTCTTCATACTTCTGTGAAAGGGAGATAGTGATTACAGGACCCCCAAGGCCTCCCTCACAGTTTCTGTGAAAAGCTTTGGGCTGTTTGGAAAGCAGAGTGTATGGGGAGACATGGTATATAGTTTCTGGAAAAATCTAGTTTTGCTGCCTCCCCAAAAGCAAATGACACTGTCTGTGTACTGCTCAGGGATCTTTGCCCAGAGCCTTACAGAGGAGTTCTTATGCTAGCAGTGAAGCAGACAAATAAGCTTTCAAAGCCATGCTTCTGTTAGTGATACAAGTCCCCAAATGGGGAGAAAAGATGCATTGTTTTTTTTTGAGCAGTATAAATGATGGAAAATAATTTACTTTTTAATCCTAAAGAAAGACATTTACCAGATGAAAGAGAGCTGAACTGTGGTATAGGAAGATCTACAGTTGCCTTTCCAGCAGGATAGTGCAGTCTGCATGTAATTAAACAACAGAAACCAAAAGCCATAATTCAACAGGATGTCTTAGCTATTATTTGGCAATTCTTTCTCTTGAAAACTCTTATACATAAATCTGTGCTTAAAATGGAAATTACAACAAGTTTTATTTCATTGTGAATTGTCTTCATACAGCAGTCTGCAACCACATTTGTAAAAAAAAACCCCAAATCTCTTTTACTGCCAGCCAAAGCTGACCTGCACTCTCTCCAAGTCTGCTGCTTTGAATTTGAATGTGCTACCTGTTACGTGGGCAGCAGACCCCAGGGAGATGAGACACCAGTCTGGCAGCTCTCCTTTCTCTGAAGTGGAAAGGTACTGACAAATAAGGGGATTTAGAAACCAGCAATTAGAATGAGAAAACACAGGCTTTTCATTTTTGTGGAGAGATTAAGACCTGGGTATTTTTATAGCAAGGTTGATTACAAGCCCCAAATTAAACCCCACTGCTCAGACAGAGAAACAAATGATCACCTGGAAGCTCTTTGCATAGTACTTGCAGTGTTCCCCAATGGCCAGGCTGACAGAGGAAATACACATTTCCAGGTGCCTTCCAGAACTAAGAGGAGAGGTTCCTGCTGCAGACCACCCTGCAGAGTCACTTTTCCTGATCCTAGAGAGGCTAATGCCCCTGTGCAGCCCCTGTCCTGTGGTATTCATGGACAAAACTTTGCTTTTGGAAAGCTATTTCAGGAGGAATGGGCATTTTGAATAGAAACCACTTGGACTCCACTGACTTCAGTTTTATTACTTCTTTCATTCCTTTTTCAGTGTTGGTTTCTTTCTGAACACCTGTCTCGACTCAGAGGACTCTGCTTCTCATGAGCTACTGTTTAGTAAATACTACAAAGCCATTTACTATTTAGTCAATATCAAGAGCAGTACTTGGCTTTTCCAGCTTGAACTCATATGGGCAAGGTGAAAAACAGGAACGTTTCCAAGTATGCTCCTGTTACCAGAACACACACTGATAGACATCTCACCCTGCCTTCCCCCTGCTTGGCCTCTGCATCTGGATGCCAAAAAGATCAGGCATTTTACTTCAGGCTTGAGATGAACATGTAACAATGCTCTTTTCAGTAACTGAACTGTTTAAAAGAAACAGAAGAAACCACAGCCTGAAAGCATGAAAAAGGAGAAGGATGCTGGGGAGTAGGCTGACTAACTCATGCTAATGCAAGGTCCCTCAACCATGTAGAATGAGCTTCAGCTAACCAGGAGCAACCTAATTACTTCTGTTCGATGGTTTTCTACCTACATGTTTATTGTAGTTTGTGCTCTTAAAAAGTGCTGAAGCAGCAGCTCTGGGGATGAAAGTCTGCTCCTCTCATAGGTAACGGGTGCTGCAAAATCTCTGCCTGAA
This sequence comes from Bucco capensis, assembly GCA_013396975.1. Lineage (NCBI taxonomy): Eukaryota > Metazoa > Chordata > Aves > Piciformes > Bucconidae > Bucco > Bucco capensis. The sequence continues at coordinate 338,389 of VWZO01001581.1, read as the reverse complement.
AGCTTCTGTGCTGCCTCCTTCTGGGCAGCACTGTCTGGCTCCTAATGACATGACACTTCAGGCTCTGTGATTTTTTTTCCCCAGTGCTTGGGATTAGTAAATAAGGAGATTCCTTTGCACCAGTTGGAAGAGTAGGTTTTGTAGATTGGAAGGAAACTCTCATGCACAAACAGCCTCTCTGAAAAGTTTAAGTGATTGAACAGGAGCAAGAGGTTCTTATATCAGATTATCAGTCTCTTGAAGTGTCCATTGCCCCATAAAGCTTGGTCTCAAAGACAAAAGGACACAATCTTCCTGCCACCACCACGTGCAGCATTGGCCACAACACAGCCAGGGAAGCTTTTTGGAGCTCAGGAGCCCTGCAGATGAAACACAAATGTTCTCCAAATCCAGCAAGGCTGACAGAGGGGTCACCTAAACACAGACATCTTCAGTTGTGCACATCCACTCCTGACACATTCTCAAATGAGGGACAACAACTGACCAGACCCTGAATGGATGTAAAGCTTCTGGGTCTGCACCAAACAGTTACTAGGCCCTAAGGATTAGTAATTACACAAATATATAACTAATTAAAAAGCTGCTATCCTGTACTCATTATTTTCAAACTGCTTGTTCCCAAGAAGTGAATCAGGTCTCTCTTAATTTACAGAATACCAGTTTCCATAACAACATAATTGCCCAATGAAGTAAAACACCTGGCAGAGTTGCCATTATCATGAAATAATTGACCACAACAATGAGTGAAGGAGGCTGCATTTAAGCAAGATTGCTTCATGTCAGCATGGCCAATTACAATCCAATAGTGTAGATCAAAGGCTATCATTCCTAACGTGACTCACTATGAATTGCAACATGTACATTTGAAGCAGAGCAAGGTGGTAATGAACAAATATTTTCCCCTAAAACAAAGCACAAAGTCACATCTAATAATTTAATGGCTGCAGGACTCCATTGCCAACACTATGACAAGTAATTTTAGGACCTAATAGTTTCCTATAAAGAAATACAAGCAAGAATGTTTCACTCAAGTTTGTGTCTTCATATGAGCTATAGGCTAATTTTTCTTTTTTAATACGAGTGTTTGTTCCACCAAGGCTTGTCAAACACTGTCATGTTGTAAGATTCAAGAGGGAGTAACTCACACCCACTGCTGAAAAGACCTCCTTCATTAAAAAACCCAGCCCTAGTCTAGGTGTAGCTCTAGATCTACCCATGGAATCATGACATCTTTACTCCTTTTGTGGACTGTAGAAGCAGCAAGCCCAGGGCCAGATTGGTGTGGAAGTGCTCAGGCCTAACATCTCTCAGGTGGGCCTGTGGTGCCCATCCTGCATGGCCCCATCCCCTGTCTGCTCTGGACCCTGTTATGCTCACCATGTCCCCAGACATTTTTTGTTTCTTTGCAGCTTCTGCAGCTGAGAAAGCTTGAAGCAATGAGAAGTGATGCTGCAGCTGCTATGAGCAGCATATTTCTGTAACACGATGCTGAAGGCATGCCATGGCAATCCCAGCAGCTGGCACAAGAGTGTGTAAGGATGGGAGCCCTCCTGGCAGAAGTGTTGGAGGATTTTCCCCATAAGAGGGAGCCAGTTTGAACCCTGCTTTGTGTCTGGAGTCTGCCTGGAGCATGGTAAGTCAAGAAGGAGCCCTAGGTGCAAAGTAGAGTGTATGTTATATGGCTGGTCAGGGTCAGGTGTGAAACAAAAGTCAAATCGCCAGTGTGGTACCCCAAGCAAATCCAGCTAGCCTGAAATATTGGCCATGCAACTCCACTAGCTCCAGAGTAGTTCTGCTTGTTCCCAGCACTGTCAAATCTGTTCTGGAGAGACCATTATGGCATGCTTTCAAACTTCACACTTCAAAGTGACTATAAGCTGTAGTACGAACTATTTATGTCTCTAACTCATAGAGGTCTCAGCATACTACTCATCTGTGCCACTTAAGTCAGAATTATTACTCTGTTCTTTTCCCTTTGCATCCCTTGTTCCTTACAGGCAGGCAGTAGGGTGAGCACAGTGTGGTGTCAGCTCTGTCCTTAGGCAGTCCTGAGTCACCCAGGCCATGCTTTACACTCTTAGCAGTCAAGGGACTTTTCTCCTGACTTGGATGCTTTGAGTCACCTTGGTGCATGAGTGCTTTTTCTGCTCTAACTGATGTAATATTGATAATCCTAGGAAACAACAAACATGCTAGAAGCTATGTAGGGGTCTTGGGCCTTGGGAAGAATCAGAATGGTCTTTTATTTTACTCTATTGCTTGGCTAACACTCATAACAGCTTCCTTTTCCCTTCTGTTTAACCAGAAATTTCTGCTCCCTTCTCCCCAATGAACCTCTGCAAATACACTTTCCCATCCTGTATTTCCACTACCTAGCACCAGGGAAAACCTGGGCACACACACACACATGATAGCTTTGGACATTACAGAAGCAAAGAGAAACAAAGGTCAGACATGAGTCTTATCTCTGTCTCTGCAGTCCTGGCCTGCTTCAAAAGCCAGGCACGTATTTCCTTTAATTATTCATTTGGGTAACTACAAACTCTGAGCAAACTCTGTGAGGCTGCCTGCACCTCTTGCTGCCCATCTTGCAGCAGCAGGAGGCTGTGGTACACTGGAACACCTCAGCACAGAGCTACACAAACCACCAGAGTGACTAAAACATTTGTCAGAAATAAAGTGCAGTAAAGCAAAGAGAAAAATAAAGCAATTAATCATTCAAAAGGATGAGAGTGGGAAAGAGCATGGGGAAAGAAACCCAATAGCTTGTGCTGCCTCCCCTGGAAGACTGTCTGCCCACTGACAGGAAGATTAAGGATGCTGATGGGAATTCCTCTCTCACTACAGTCAGCTTTAAAAGCACAGGAAAATAATCTACTTTTACAGGTCTGGTTGTGGCTTTCCCACAACACAGCTTTTTCTCCCCTTACTCTAAATAAAAAAGAATGATCCCTTACAATGCTTGTTTTCCAAGTGCTGCCCTCACAGCTGAGGTCAAAGTATTGATTGAAGCACTTGGACATTTATTGGATTTGTGGCTTTTCTGATGTGTGAAAAATGTTTCATCCTGCTTAACTGATACAGTACTCCAGTCTTTGTTGGTGTAACCACCAAAGGTCCAGACCTTCTTCAGCACTTCCTTTGTGAAGAGACCAACTGCTGAAATCCCTGGAAGGCAGAATACTGATTTCAAAGCATTGATTTTAATGACATATTTGACACTGGGCTTGCTTGAAGAACCTGCATGGCTTAGAATTCACCTCTCCTTAACCCTCTGGGGAGGACAATACACATTGCCATATCCATAGCCTAAGTTGGATTGCCTTTTTCAGTATCTCACTCCTTTAGGAACCTGTGTAGAAGAGTGAGTTGCATGGGCAGGTCACCCTGAATAGCTCCTTCAGTTAAGTTCTCCAACCATCCCCATGGCTTATTTACTGAATTGGGTGATCATGGGATGGGGAAAAGCAAGAAGGGGAAATTACTTAGTGACAAAATCAGTGCTGTCCTTTTTTGCCCATACAGGAGAGAACTTTTTGCTCCTGGCTTTTCTGTTACAGCTCTGTAAGTTCTTCACCTGAGCAAGAGAAGAATGATTGCTCCTTTTGTAGGAAATCCTATACCACTCTCTTATACCAATGCTTTATTTTCACCCTGGTTTCCTAATGCCACAGAGAAGGCTTTCATGTGTCCTGGACAAGGTGACATTTTTGTGTGACATGATGACATTACTTGCATCAGGTACTTGCTCTCAGTTCTCAGTGTGCCTGAATCAGTTTAGCCTTTTTGCATCTTCAGAAAGGGTCATCCATGTGCTGATTTCCATGCAGAAAAATAATGTGTGCTGCATCCACAGGAACTTTACATACAGCAAGAGCATCAGTTCCTGAACTGCCTCATCTAAATCTCTACAAGAACTGCCCACTATTTGCAGTTCTTTGCACCTGAATAGTGAAGTCTCCAGTCAGGCTTGATGCAGTACAGTTAAAAAAAACAACCCAAAACTCATGTTTGAGTCATTTCACTTAACTCCTCTCCTTTTCTCTAGACTGAAGTTCTGCAAAGGTCATAACCAAGCCTAACTAGGGGAAGAAGAGCAGAAACAGGAGTCAGATGTCCACCTATGAACAACAACTGTCCCAGCTCTCAGCTGAAATATACATTAGGATCCTAATAGGTAATGCCACCATATAACCATAAAGAAACTGTACTGTTGTATTCTTAATAGTTTTCATGGAGATTTCATAGGGATAACATAAACAAGATAAAATACTAGTAAAGTAACATACAATGGAGTTTCAAAAAATAGTGACCTAATATATTTCTAAAAAGTCAAATCAATAAATTAAATTCACAGGATAATCATAGAATCCTAGAATGGTTTGGGTTGGAAGGGACCTCTGGAGCTCATCTAGTCCAACCCCCCTGCAGTGGCCAGGGACATCCCCAACTAGATCAGGTTGTTTGTTTGTGGTTGTGGTTTTTTTTGGGGGGCGGGTGCTTTTGTTTTGTTTTGAAGTGGAAGTTAATATCAGGTCATGTTGTAAATAAAGCTGTAATCCAAGGTTACTCTAGATAACACTGTTATGTTTGGCAGTCAGTAGACCCCAAATAAGCATTAAGCTTGTATAGATGCCTGACTGAGATGGTGGCATATCTACAACACACAGCACTGACTTATATGTGCTTTCTCTCTCTATCCAAGCAATAGCTTTTTGCTATCCCTAACCTAACAGCTGGAGATATGGGGTTTGTTTCAGGCTTTGTTTGGGGGATTAAAATCATGTCAGTATAATCTATTTTTGTTTCCATGCACTGAAAGAAGCATTAGAGATGAAAATTCATGCCACAAAGGATTTCATTAATCACACCAGAAGGCTTGGTTTGCTGTAGTAGGCACTTCCAGCAGAAGGTGCTCACAATCAGTTGAAATATTAAACACTCTCCTGTGTTTAAATAGCAATGATCAAATCCGTGAGAGCATAGGTCCCGCGTCGGGGCAGAGGGATTCTTTTAAAAGGGCCAATACTGTTCAAATCATCTCTCCTCATGGTGCGTCTCACTTTCCAGCAACATATGCGACCGTTGATTGCAAGGACAAAAGGTCTAGCAAAACTGGTGCCTGGGGGAATTGCTGTGAGATAAAGAAGGTGTCCCCTCTGGGTCACCAGCACAAAAGAAATTATGGTGATAGCCAACAGTTACCATGGTGGGACAGGTGCTGGCAGGCAACATGGCATGAGGTACCAGGCCTAGTCTTTGGAGAGCATTAACTGATGCTGCCAGGAAAAGGCCAAGTCAAGTGCTGCTAGCTGGGCTGGTGGGGTGTATCCTCATGAAAGGCTAAGTCCCAGTGGCAGATGGCCAGAGGGAAGTTTGCATACCCACAATTCATGCTCTGACCATTATGAATAATCAGCAGCTTTCCAGGGCCCTGGGTGTTGGGGCAGTTGCCTATAGATGGACATAGTCAAAGTGACCCTTCTGTAGGAGGAAGAAACGCAAGCCCCATGGAATCAGGGTCTAAAGAGAAAAGCTGTAAAATTCATCATTTCTTCCTGCAGAACGTGGGAGTCAAAAGCACAGGTTTCCTTAAAAATGCCTTTGTTCAGTCACTATTAAAGCCTCGCTTGAAATTAAGGATAATCAGAAATTGAGGAAATGTGACAACATAGTTTTACCCCACTTTACTCTACCTCACCCTCCCTCCAGTGGCAAGAAGGAAAGTGATAGATGGATCTAAGGGGGAGGAAAGTCAACAAAAATCAAAACTGATAAACCAACCAGTCCTGCCTCCAACAGAGTCTCCTCCCATAGAGAAAAGCACAATGAGCAGAGTTGACTACAACTCCCAATGTCCACTAAGGCTGCTTTGAAGAGGAATTTTATCCAGGAACATCCTAAACAATCTGAAATTGAAAGCAAGCCCCAGTGGTTGTTGGAAACTGTAGTCAGCTCTCCAGGGAGCAGAAAGATCCCGAGTGCCGCTCTGGTATCTAGAAGAGCCCAGCCCAGGTCTGGGGTAGCAGGCAGCTAGCAGGACGAGAACGCTGTGCCCCTTCAGGGGTGCCACACTCCCTTTCTCGCTCTTTGCAGGACCCTCCAGTATTCTGGAGGCACTCTCGGCCTGGGCCTGCAGCAGAAAGAGCAAGACCTGCCCGCGGCAGGCGGTTCAGCAGGAAGAGCGCACAGTCGAGAAGCACAAACCCCACACACTGACACACACACAGAGCCACAACCAGGCAGCGCCCCCCGGCCCAGGCGCTCCGGTCGGCCCTGTGCCGATGACGGCGGTGCGCGGGCGCTGCCGNCCGCCGCCGCCGCCCTGGAGCTGGCCCTGGAGGAGGAGCTGGCGCTGCTGGCCGCCGCCGCCGGGGAACAGCCGGAGCCGCCGCCGCCCGCCGTCGCCCGCGACCCCGAGCTGCTCTCGCTGATCCGGCAGAAGGAGAAGGACCTGGTGTTGGCGGCGCGGCTGGGCAAGGCGCTGCTGGAGCGCAACCAGGACATGAGCCGCCAGTACGAGAGGATGCACAAGGAGCTCACCGACAAGCTGGAGGTGAGGCCCCGTCGCCCTCCTTCCACCCTCTGTCCCTCCCTCGGCCCGCTGCGCTCCCCGAGGGCCCCCAGGAGCCCCGCAGGCTCTCCCCCGAGGTCTGTCCGTCCTCCCGCGGCCCATTCCCTGACGAATTCCGGGGGCGGCAGGCGGGCAAGGGCAGCCCAACGAACTGCCTCTAGCCGTGACGGGGAAGAGAGGGTCTAAGAAAACCCTCTTAGGCCTAAGGGAGGCAAATATGCTGGTTTTCCCCCGCCCCGGCGGCGAGTGCCTAGGGCCGGGCAGCTGCACCTCGCTTCGAGAAGCTCCTCTGGGTGCTGGTTTGCCCCAGGAGCCAGGTACCAGCTGGGCGAGGAGAGGTGCTCCGTGCTCAGCTCTTCTCACGGAAATGCCTCACAAGTTAAATTTATACAGCAGGTATGTAACCCTTTTGCTTAAGCTGTTGCAGCTAAGGCATTAGGCATGGCAGGAGATAAGCCCTAATGATACCACTTGGTTAGCTGGTTGCTCTGAAAAATACCTACAGGTATCTGGAGAGAGCTGTGTGCCAGGATCTCAGTGAATTGGAGCAGTTTATTGATTTTTAAGGATGAAATAGAGCTCTTGCAAAGAAAAAGACTTGTGCAGGCAGCTTCTTCTGGAACAACTCTTAGCAAGAAAAAGACTTGTGCAGGCAGCTTCTTCTGGAACAACTCTTAAAATTTTAATTCTCCCAGCAAGTGATACTGCTTCAAAGGCTGAGAAAAAGCCTCTCTCACCTTTCTGGAGAGAGTTTGGACAGTGCTGGAGTAACATTCATTCAAATTTCTAGTCATTGGACTTGAATTACAGTTTTCTGCACAGTTCTATATATTCTTGTGTTCCTTCCTCATGGACTTACATCTCTCAAGTTCAAGAGGATTTGTGAAATTACTGTATGGCCTTTGTTCTCCTGACAAAATTCCTCTCTATTATTAAACTTAGCACTTCACCTGAGCTGATCCCTTCCTCTATGCAGGGAAATCTCTCTGCATTTTCTATGCTGATAGAAATGATAGTGAAGGTGACATTTCCTCAGATTGTTGTTTAGAGGCACCATGAATCAGATTAGAATTTCCTCAAGTATTAAAATTTGCCAGAGCTAGTGTGTTCAGGTTGATCTCTGAGCAAGAACAGACGTATGTGATGCTGTGCTGACGTCGTTCTCCTGATGAGTTGGAGTAGAACCTTTCCTACTGTTAAAGGAAAAATGCACAAGTTTAGGTACTCACTGAGCTGCCTCATAGGGAGTTTGGGAGTCTCAGATACCACTCACTATTTGCAAAGTGTAAAGTTGAAAAGGAGAGGGGGAAAACTGTGACTTCTAGTGCTTTAAAGTAACATCGCCCACATATTAACCTCTGCTCTTACAAGCCCTTTCAGAAGGTGAATGAAGGGATGATAAATGCAACCAGTTGTTTACATCTTTTCCTCCCATTCCTATTGCTCTAACTTTCCAGTTGAATAACAGGTTGCTATTTTGCAGGCTCCCCATCTGAAAGGAGTTAGGTTTATCTGCTTAAGGGTCACATTTTTTCCACTGGGTTTGGCAAGTCTAAGACAGTGCTATTTCACACACACAAAATCAAACTTGAACATTAATCTTCTACAACAAAGCATGGTAATCCTAGCCTCTGCAGATTAAATGTTGGCCACCTCCTGTTGCCACTGAAATGAAAAAAAATTCACAATAAGCTTTTCAGTTTCAGAGGAGCAGGGAGGCAGGACCTCCATCTGTTACCTCCTTCCCTGTGCTGAGAACTCTCTGATGATGACCAGAAGCAAAATCTCAGATGAGGTTCTTGATGACAAATGCATCTGATATAGTGATGTTGAAGTAACATTTAGGAGAGATTTTCTCCCAATTAACATTTCAAAGCTGATTATGAGAGCCCAGTGAAGCTTCTCCACTTCCCAACAGCCAATGTGCTGGCCTGCTCCTCTGGTGTTTTGCCTCAAGACTAAATATGTTCCTTACTGAACCCACAAAACTAGAAGTGCAGCATTCCTGCCATACACCTACTCTGGAAACTCTTTCACTTCACAGCCTGAATTAAAATTCATTTCTAATCATGGAATTGAAGTCCTCTAATAAACTCTGATATGTGATCCTAGTCAGTTTTATCCTCTCTAAGGGATTAAACCAGGTAATACCTCTGTTCCTCTGACACAGAGAAGCTTGCTGTTTCCAAGCACTTTACAGTATGAACCCTCTTTATCAGCTAGGAAACTCCCCCTTGCTCTCATCTCCTTAATATGAAGGCCAGCTCAATTAAGTTGAAGAGAAGCTGTTTTCAGAAAAAAAATGTCTTCTAGAAAGCAGTTCTGTGTAAAAATCAGCAAGCAGCTGGTGGCTAGAGAGACACCCAGAAAACAAGAACCATCCCTACTGAGGACAGCAGTATGTCATCACTGTGTGCCAAACCACCCTATCCAGATCGGCAGCCATGCATGCAGGTGCTGGGGTGAGGGCAGGAGGCTGTTGGGAGAGGAAGAGAAAGGAGAAATCCATCAGCATGTCCTGTTGGGTTTGTGCTCCCTCTTTGCAGCAGCCTTTCTGTGCCCCACTGTGCTGTTCTAGTTTCTTCATCACACAACAGAATAAACTTCTTATTCCTCACTACCCTCTAAGTCCAGCCTGTGTGATGGTTGCTTGCTGGAGCTGTATGTAGTGTGGATTTTCTTTTGCAGTAAGAGACTAAAGTGGTTTTTAAATGATTGACGAGGCTTATCAGTGGCTTCTGAATCATATTTAAGTATGTCTGGGGAGCTGTGCTGCTCCTCAGCAGGCTGAAGTTTCCTATTCCATTTAGAGAAGGCCCTAGATCTTTCTAAACGTTGCCTAGCAGTGAAGGAGACAGAGCTCTAAAAGGCAGCATTTTCAGTGTGCCACTAAAAGTGAGATTGTGGCTGCTCCAGCCACACTTAGGCTATAAACAAGATTTCTTTGCAGTGGTTGTCATGGGCCTGGTGCTGGGATCTCATTCCTGCCTAGAGCAGTAAAATTGATTATAACACTTAGCTCTCATTTGCAAGGGATGCTCACTCTTTTAGTGTCTGAAACACAGGGAAATAGGTTTGCTTTGGGCCACTTTTTAATTAGCCTCCCCTCACATTTGAGGGCTTTCCAGAAAGTCCTGAATTTGTAGAGGGGTTGGAAGGACACAACCAGCTGCTACACTGCACTGGAAGGAGGATAGCAAAGGATTTGGAGATAAAAATCAAAAAAAGAGAAAACATGCATCTTCTGTAGAGCAGGAGGTGGAAGATTAGTTGATAATGCAGGCCATAGAGCTGCTGGAGAAGTAGAGAGCTTTGACATTCAGACCTGCTTGGGAAGGTGGCAGAGATCCTGCAAGAGAGGCAGTGTGTCATCAGCAGCAGGCACCCAGGGGAAAGAGCCATCTCAGCCTGTGTTTCTAAAAAAGCAATAAAAAGCCACTTCACATAAATGCAGTGCAATTTTCTTTTCCTCCTAGCAGGTTTATTTTCCCCCTCCTATCCTAAGTGCCATGGGGATTACTCACTGGGGGATGATACCTTGGGGAAAATGGGTGAGTGCTACCAGTGCTGGGCCTAGTGGGTTTCTGTTCTAAGACACATTCCTGAAAGGCTGCTGAATCTGATAGAGAGGAGCAGCAGGTTATTCTGGGGGACAGAACAAGGAGATGATTCCTGCTCCTATTTTTCAGGTTCCCCAGATAATCTAGGGACATACCCATGTCTCCAGCCTATGGCTGTTCTGCAAGTATGCACATGGCTTCCATCACCAGGGGAAATTCAAGCTCAGAGTTCCAGAGGAAGGATCTAGTCACCGTCCCTGGAGGTGTTTAAGAGACAGCTGGATGTTGTGTTGGGGAGCATCATTTAGTGGGGTGATAGGGCTAGAAAAAAGGCTGGACTCAATGATCTTCAAGGTCTCTTCCAGCTGTAACTGTTCTATGATTCTATGATTCTTTCAAATGGGCACAACATAAATCTGTTCTGACCTGATTTGCAGCTCTGTGTCAGTCAAGCCCTCATTTAACTGAGCCTGTAAAACATGCAGAAGTTCCACCAGATTTGTGCTGTCCTTCATTTTCCAGCCAGTCCTATACAGAGCAGAGTGTCCAGAACTGAGAGTGGTTTCTAAAAAACCAGCAGGCCAGAACATGCACGCTCATAATGTCTATAGAAAGTACTTCATTGCATCCATTGCTATTCCAGAGTGGACTGCATCAAACAATAGAGTTACTGTGCACTATCAAACTAGCAGACAACTAATTAGGTCAGGAATAGAAGAAGAAAATTGGATAGATGATTCAACTGTTGTTCATGAGACCCATATGAGAAGAAAGATGCCTCATCTAGATTCCTCATCAGCAGTAAGGATACAGTTTGTGCAGTTTTGACTATAAAGGCAATTTTAGAAAGAATTATATCACTGCCCGCTGAAATAATGCTTTGGAGTTCAGCTAAGCTCTGCTAAATCAATTGGCCTGCCTGACCTATATATTCCACATATTGACATGCAGCCTGCTTTGCTCTTTTGGCAGTTGTTTCAGTAAAAATACAATGTGCTGATCTCCAGAGGCCAAGGACAGGCCAATTGCTGAACAGAAAGCAAGTTTGGTGCCAGTGACCTGCCTTGACACGGGATGACCACCTCCATGGCTTTGTCACTCTCTAGTACCATTCTCTTTCCCACACAAGAGATTCCAGCCCTAAGCATAGAGAAAGACAAGGAGGCAGCGTTCACTTTCCTCCCTTCCTAACCTCTTCCCCCCTCTGTTATCTAGCACCTAGAACAAGAGAAACATGAACTGAGGCGGCGATTTGAGAACAAGGAAGGAGAATGGGAAGGAAGGGTGTCTGAACTGGAAAGCGACGTGAAGCAGCTGCAGGATGAGCTGGAGAGGCAGCAGGTGCACCTGCGCGAAGCTGACCGCGAGAAGACGCGAGCTGTGCAGGAACTCTCCGAACAGAACCAAAGACTCCTGGACCAGCTGAGCAGGGTGAGTGCCTACAGCACACTGGGGGCAGGCACCTAGTCCCCTTGGGCATGGGAAAGGCTCACAGCTTGGCTAGAAATCACCTTTCAGTCAAAGGAGCAAAAAAGCTTCCTCTTTAAAGAGGAAAAAAATTGGTTCTGTATCTGGTCAGGTGTCCTTGTAAAACATGCTTCCTTAAACTGAATTTTACACCTTTTGCATTTCATTGGCAAAACAGTTATGCCTCTGGGGTGAGTGGTCATTACTGCATAGTTCCCTCTCTCAACTGTTTTTTGTATCTAAAACTGATATAGAAAATCTGTTTCTACTTTACAGTTAGGCTGAACAAATGTAGCACACAAGAAAAAGGTTAGTCTGACAGGTGAAGGGCTTTTTGGTGTCTGCCCTTTTTTGACACACATAATGCTGTTGAACTGAACATACCATGTCATTCTAAGGTGGTGTGTCCCCTCAGATAACTTTGCCATGGTTAGATGTGTGAGAACCTCCTGAAATTCCTTAGAATGGTTCAAAGAGCTTAACTTGTCTCTGAATGAAACAGGATTTAGAGTCAGGCTGCTACCAATCAGACTAATTGACTGAATATTTCCAGCATGGAAACAACAAAAGGCTTAGCACTTTCTGCCTCCTACCCTAGTAGTTAACCTGTCTTCTAGAATTAAGAACCTTGGATTTTTCTCCTCACTGAAAAGTTAGTACAAACCATAAATTTAATGCTTGAGAACACATTTCAGCAGATCAAAGCATTTTCTTCTCACCAGTTGCTTATCCCCACAACAGCATAGACCAAAACCACACATCACAGTGTTATGCTGAAGAGGCCCATCTCATGTTGTAAGAGTACATTGTTAGATTAGATTGTCAAAGGTGAGTCTCTGGGGCTAACACAGGGATTGTCTATGAGAGGGTCAAAATCTTGATGACAACATTATCACCAGGAGACCCTGAAATGGGCCAGGGGTACAGGTTTTTTCACTTGTCTTTATGTAGGTATAGTGTTTTCCTGTGCCTCTGGAGGTGAGAAGAGCAGGTCTTGGATATACAATGCTCTGTACTAGCACCTGAAAAATCATTCCTTCTTCTACTCTAGATTTTCTTGTCAAGTACTAAAAAAGCCACTTAGTCTGTAGATTGTTTTTTTAAAAACAAATCAAAAGAAACAACAAATAACTACCCAAACAAAACCTCCAGCTTCCTTAACTCAAGAGCACTGCTAAGTTTATCTGTGTTTTTAAAGCAATACCTCCTAAGTATTGCAGATGAGGTAGTGAAGATCTTTCACCACTTCTCTGCACAAAGCATCTCTCACGTACAACATAGATGAGAGATTCCACCCAAGCCCTTGCAGAGCTCCTGTGTTGTGTCAGGTTTCTTATCAAGGCTTCCATCACACTAGGTGACCCTCAGTGGTTTTTCTATGTATGCATGATTTCCCTCACTGGCTGAAAGATCAGTGTAGAAGATAGGAGAGGAAAACCAGACAGCTTGCTTTGGGCTTTAAACCACATGAGATTATCCTCACATGACACTTGTGCTACAGAAGCCTCTCACAGCCCAGATGCTCAGGGAGCTGCTCAGCTAAGCCTTGTGCAAAGAAACCACCAAGTTAGGTCTACCAGCATGCAATGTCCAAGAGTGCATTTTGTTCTCTTAACTCACTATTACTGACAGAAATAGTCTTCATCCACCCACTTCAGAACTGCCACATCTTGGTGCTGCCCTCCCTGCTCCAGCCCAGCTCTCAGCTTGGAGAAGAGGACTGCTGTTCTCCAACACAGATGAGACAGACTGATAGAGATAGCTTATGCTTACTGAGGCATGATTCAGTGCTCACTGAGTTTGTCAGCTGGCCAAAACTTGCTAATAACCCAAGTACAGCAAGGGAGTAAACAACCTTCCTAGATTCAGGAGAATCTGGGCAAATTGAAACAGAGTTGGGAACAGTCTGTTGTCATTCACCCAGGGCTTTAGTTGAGGCTTTTTAAGCCTAATATTAACACTTGATTACTGGGTGCTTAGTATTCCACATTTGCTGTTCCACAGTGCAATCAAAGTCTTGTTTGTCTGGTCTCTTATTCTGAAGAGGTTATGCATTTAATCCTTGAGGCAGTGGTAGTGCTTAAACCCTGCACCCACATACTTGTGGCTCCTGTTACTGCTTAGGCTTTCAACAAACAGAAGGGACAAGTACAGTTGCATGGATGTGCTTGCCTACAGCCATATTGCCATAGGCTGAAGTCTTGCTAGGGATCATGAACTGAGCACCAGGAGAGGAAAAAACCCTCTAAAGAAGTGCTGTTACAGCTTCTGTGGTTTTTGAGGTGTTCCTGGTTCTACATTTTGTGTCACAGTAATTTATTTGGGAGGAGAAGGTTGTGAGAAGCCTGGGAGGAGGCCTTTTCTGCCTTTTTGAGATCCCCAACTCTGCCCCATCTGCTTCTGCATACCCTACTAGAGGCTTCATTCACAGGACAGAAAGAGGTTGCTCGCTGGTACCAGTTAGTCTACACTAGCTCTTTAAGTTTGGATTTCTATAGTTTTTAGCAATTAACACCTCATGGCCCAGTTACACAATACTTGAGCATCTCTCTCCTGGGGAAGGTATTCTCTTGGCACTAGGCTCTAGATGTCAAATAACAGTCTCACTTCATGAGCTATCAGCCCACATGGTCCTGCTTGCTTCTTCTGGAGGCTCTAGCCCCTTTTACCTCAAAGCAGGGCAGCATCTACCATCTCCTTCATCCTACCCCTCCTCCTTCCTGCTGCTGTGATATTCCTTCACCAACTAATTCAGCTTTATGACATGTTTTTAACCCTGCCTTCCCCAGAGATCAAAGACCAACTCAAGCATATACTTTTTTCATCTAAACCTAGCACAAAAAGCTAACCAACCAAGCATGCAGTCCTGCACACCCACACAAGGATAGCAAAGGGGCCTGGAAAGCTCTGTCTTGCAATTAAAGCATGGGACTGAAAAAAATCCCTCCTCAATTCTGGCAAGAGACTGATAAGGAAAACTCAAAGACAGGGATTTTTAGTCTGTTCCAATCTCTAAAAATTGGGATGCCTTGCCTCAGAGTTGCCAAGAGGCTAAAATAAGGTCTCTAAGATGATTTGAGGTCTTCAGATGAGAGTATGATATAGGAGAACTTTACATATCTAATAATAGTAAGTAGGCTATAAGGAACTTTGCCTGCTCTTGAAATACAGCCTTTGGTATGGTTCTGTGCTTTTAGCAGAGTGGAGATACTGCCTGGGGTTATAGCAGTATTAAACCATGAGGAAATGAGGTGGGCTGGACTGAGAGCTGATAGTGAAAGACATGATTGAGATGCCAAAGATCAAAAGTTTAAGGTCTTCAAAGTAACTTTATTGTTTAATGTAAGTGGTGGTTAAAATCCCTTCTGCATGTTGATTTCCCTCCCCCTGCCTCAGCACAGCAAAGGATGCAGTAATTCTCAGCAATGTCCCCACACCAAGCTAAATGAGAACCACAGAGCTCACTGCAAGCAGTATGCCAAGGTAGATACCACTCACCATCAATGCTGAGAGAGAAAATATAGGAGTCAAAGTACAGTTTTGCTGAGAAAGTCAAGGCTTGGGAGTTATTACATGTTCTGTTTCCAGCTCTTTCAGTCTCTCCCATCTGTTTCAGTTCTCCATTTGGAAAAAGAAAAAGCAAAAATCCTGTGCTTTCTGTCCTTTTCTGTTACAAAATTTGGAGGGAGTGGGCATAGGGAAAGGTCTCCTCTTCCATGTGCCCACAGCACCTAACACAGCAAGAGTCCTGTCCCCACCTTTGGGCTTCTAGGAGATACTAATGCAAATAATAACAACAAGCAACATATTACTACTTTGTCAGGAAGTGAATGAAAAAAGCCTTTCACACTCTTCCTAAGTGGCTTCACCAGATGGCTTTCCCACACATTTCCTGCTACAAAGCTCTGGGCTCCTGTAGCTGCTTGCTGCATGTAGCTTGGGTGAGGATGCATCCTCCCCACTTCAGTTAGGTTTCTTTTATGGTATAGAGAGCATAAGGAAGTAATTTCACAATGTCAAGCTCAGGTAGTTTTTGCAATGAAAATCTGTTTTCAGTGGCAGGAAGAAGAGTGTCATCTTGCACCAGTGAAGTAGCTCTTTGTCTATAGAGAGGAGGGCTCAGCTACCACAGCATCCCTCAGAGGGGCCCTCAGTCACCAAGTTCTTATACTCACTCAGCATCTAGTGCCAACAGGCTGCTACAATGAATGAGGTGTTTCAGTCAGTCCCTCTGGTACAGCAAGAAAATAATCAACCAGCCCACAAGTCTCTAAAGGAGGTTATTTGCTCATCACAAAACCTTCCTTTCAGTAATACTTCAGTTGAAGGAGTTCTGTTTCTAACTTCACGCTTCAACATGCAGCATATCTTCAGAGGACTGGCAGAGAAACATCTCAAGAATGAACTGCCCATATTATATTCCCCTTTCCAAATCACTTTTACTTCAAATATGTGCTTTTGTGCTTAACACCACACTCCCAAGAGGCAGCTCTGTTGTCAATTATTGATTTGGAGGGATTTTTCTGAATGGTTAGTTGTTGGCTCTATCAGCATAGGAGCAATGTTGGTTTTAAGAACCATTTTAAGAAGTTGCTGAAACAGGTGTGCTGGGCAAGATTCACTGCTTTTGCCATCCCAGAGATCTTTAGCTTTTACACTATGACCTAGCTTGTCTTTAATTCCTTGGGGGTTTTTTCTGTACAGATGCTTAATACAAGCCTCTTTATGTTCTTGTTTATTAAGTTGTCTCCAAGAGCCCAGCAAGGTATATTGGGTAACTGCATGCTTAGCACAGAGGCAAGTAAGTCAGGCTGAATTTAAGTACTGCTTCAGAGAGTTTAAACAGAAGAGGATCCTAAGTTGACCTCAGCTCATGTGTTCCTTTGACTAGCCTCACATTTCAAGGTGCAGATCAATCACTATGCTGAATTCTTTTCCATAAAAGGCTCTACTTTTTGCTGCAGCTCAGAGTGTTTACTGGACCCATTCAGTAAGAAGTAGCTTATTGTAAGGAACTCTATAGTGAGCTACTCAGTAGCACATGGAGTCCTGCATAGCAAATCTTGATCTGCATCACCTCTGAGCAGTCTCAGTTCAACAGAGAGGGGAGATTGCAAGAGCAGAGGCAGCATCCCTTCCTGTTGAAGGGGCTGAAGTACCTGCCTTTCATGGCAGCTTAGTAGGGCTGCTCACTCCTTGGAGACAGGCAGAGAGCCCTTCCAGCATTGCTCTGTGGCTGGCTTAAGGCACACTTACATTACACATGGTGCAGCAAGAGGAAAGCAGATACCAGCACAAGACGGAGCCAGACACTGAAGCTAACAAACCTCCCATTAATGTCAAGCACCTTCTAGCTCCCTGCTTCTTGGGAGCATCAGCAAGTCCCAGCATCATATAACCAGATTCCTAATCACCCAGTGAATACTGATTAGTACATGTGAAGGAAAGGCTCCTTCTCACCAGCTACCCTAGCAGAGAGCACTTGTTAATAATTCAGCTTCATGCCACATCAGGACTGGAGTGCTGAGGCTCTCTATGCTAAAGCTGTAAATATGGGATGTGACTGCAGCTGCATGTTCTTGCCTGCAAAGTCCTTCAATGAAATGATTCAGTGCCCTAGAAGGTAATGAAGAAACATCCTGAGGTCACTGCTGAGTGGTACTCGCCCACTCTCCATCTGGAGGAAGGCAGACAGGCAGGAAGAAAGGCTCAACCCTCTGCTGAGAGCCTGGCCAAGCCTACAGCACCCATTAACCCCATTTTAGGGCACCCAGAGCTTCAGAAGCCAACTAGAACAGGATCTTGCAGACATTAAGGCATAAATGCAGCAAATACTGAAGTCACTTCAGCAGAAAAGGGAGATACCCCTACACCCACCCATTTCATGTAAGATTTTTGCCCCTGTATCCTTTGGTTGAAATACTGGTGAGCACTGAGAGAACAGGCAGAAAGCTGCACACAGGGGGCATGCACTGATACTGAACCACAGTGCAAAGTCCTTCCTAGGAAAAGGCTTAAAAAATTACTGTCAAGGCAAAAAATAAAAAAATAGGTAGCTATTAAGGCAGTGAAACTACAGAAATGACTGCTGATGGGGAAAAGGACATCATCCACTGGTCCTGGGGGCTAGGTGGGATCCTCATCCCCTCTCTGGGCCAGTGGAGCAGGTCCCTGGCCATCCCTGGGGACCTCTTGCTGGTTGCTAGGTGACAGCACCCCCCGGTCCCAGCTGGTGCTGTTGCTGTGGCAACTGGCTGTGCTTGCTGTGCCTGTCCCGCCCCGCCGCGGAGCGGGCACGCAGGCAGCCGCGCTCTGACGTCCGAGGCAGCGCTGGCTGCCACCCCCGCGGGCTCGGCTCGCTGCCGCCATGTATCCCTGCCGTTCGCCGCTTCAGCCCCCCCTCCGCATTTCCTACCCTGTGCACAGCAAGTGTTCCCCTAAAATCACCCCAGAGATCTCCCAAGCCACAGCAGCCTGTTGTCCACAGCACCCACAATGAGCTCCTGAGCTTGCTGGGGAAAAGGGGACAGCTGATCTCCTTGCTAAAGGAGCCCCTTGGGAGGTCAGTCAGCCCACACAGGGTGACTCTGCCAGGGCTTGGCACAGAGCATCTCCCCCTGCGAGTCCAGCTCAGGGAGCACAGCACAACAGAAATGATTATCTGCCAGAACCACTTAACCTCCACACTGGATATGGCTCGTCTCCATCCTCACAGGCTTGTGGTCCTGGATGGAGCAGCAGACACTGATCCCATGAGACTTCCCCAGAGCCCACACCTCCTGCTCCCCACACTGGGCAGCACATCAGCAGGGAATGCATGTCCAGAGCACTGGCTAGGACAAACATACCTAAGTGTTAAGCATCTGGTGCCTGCACTTCAGCTGAGCCCAGCTCACAGCCCAGCTTTTCACCTCTAGCAAGTGGTTCTGGAAGAGATTTCAAACATCAAGGCAGAATCCTTGCAGAGCCATTAGCAGCACCACTAAGCCATGAACATCTGAAAGCAGGAATCCAACACTAAACTGAAGTTGAACTTGTTCTGGGGTGAGAAGATAGAGATCTGAATGAGTCTCTTCCTCCTCTCTGCACTAAAGGCTATTCCATTTGGGTCCAGTTCTTTATGTTTATAGGAGCTGATTTATTATGCAGTAGCTCAGAGGAAGGAGCACGTGGGCAGAAGAGATTTATTTGAAAATATTTCTGCTTATTCACAGTTGCTGTAAACACTTCCTCCAGGAGATTCTAGAAAGTAGGACACAGAAGGTGTTTGCATCCAGCCACTGCATTACTAGCTAGAACCAGAGCTAAACATGAGAAGGCTTTGCAAATACATCCATAAGAAAACCCCAGTTAAAAACATTAGATATATCAAGAGCTATTCGGGGTTAAAAAGTTCACACACCTTATAATGAAAAAGTCTTTAAATTACTTTTTTTCCAAGTAGAATTGCTTTTCCTAAATGCCATTTAGTAGACAACAGCTCAAGAGGGAGGTCTGTGCTACACTGAGAGGGTTTTGTTAGCTGTACTAGGTGCTCTGATTACCCATGAAATCATAGAGGCCCCTTGCAAAACAGCCTAGAGCTTAATCAACTTTCTGTTTAGAATAGCATTTAGCAAAACCCAATCTATTTTGAGCACAGACAGAAGATCAGCAAGACTCTCTTGCTGCCTTCTGATGGATGCCACAACGCAATAGAGAGCTGGCTTATGCATCCCAGTGCCACACATGGGGATGGGAAGTACCACCAGAGATGGGAACAAGAAGCTGTCTAGAGGTGAGAGTGTAACAGGAAACAACTGACAGATTAGGACATAATTCAGGTGTGCTGCATGACAGAGCAACTAGGTAAAAGATAAGTAGGCCAAGAGAGCATTTCATTAGGAGGAGATAAAGGTTGCCCTAACAATTTTATTAGGTATCCTCCTGTAGAGGCTCAGCTCTGAAGCTGCAGAGATTTGCACCAGATTTCCTTCAAGGACAGGATCCCTGTCAGTGTCTGAGGTGGGAGGACCACCAAGATCAGAAGTGGTAGGAACATTTCCATTAACTGTTCTCACCATCTCCTAACCATTCTTTCTTCCCTGGAAAAGTCTAACGCTGCAGCATGTAAAGAACATTTCTAAAAGGAAGGATCACTTAGATAGTTTCAGCTGGGTTAGGATTCTGTCAAGATTTGCACAGCAATGCAGGTGTGTAATAAATGTAGAGCTATCAGAGAACATTTGCAAGATCTGGGGATATATGGGTGCCTAAAGCATCATTTGACTTTGAACCCCTTGAAGGGGAAGTCAGGTGCCACTGCAGAAACCTCTATGAGATTGTAGCCACTGACTCGTACAATCCAAACCTACTGCTCAAACCCCACCTACAGAGGATTAATAGGTTGATTTACTTCATTTAAAGAGGCCTCTTCCATTCCAGGCATTATCCAAGCCAGCAGCTCAGAGCTGCTTACCAAGATTAACTCTGGCACCACGAGACAGAGCCCATCAGCTGCAGGCTGCCTCTCAGCAGCTCCTTCCTTTCAGAGTCATTTGCATGAGGCTTTGAAAACCTGGGAAATTCCTTCTGTCTTCCCATCCTTCATAATCCTCCATCAAGAAACAGTGCCACAGACTAAGAAGGTCAAGTTGAAGGAAGGAGATGGGAGCCTTTCTCCCTTCATTATAGGTCACTGCCTCACCTAAGCAGGAAGGGAAGCTTTGCCCAGTGTAGGGTAGTTCCAGAGCACACAGCTTTAGTGCTCCTGGTGCCACATACAGGCCTTCTCCATCAATCTCTGCCCTTTCACATGGCCAGGGAGCACACTGCCAAGAAAATATTTTGCTGTGTGACACAGATGACAATCCTTTCCAAGCATGAACTTGTTCAAAGGAAGATATTAGCTCTCCTGCTTCTTTTAATCTCCCTAAGCAGAGCTATAAGCCACTCCAGGTCAGGGAAAATGGCTTAATCTGACCAAAATGCCTGTTCAGACTCACATACCAAGTAGCCTGTGATGTTAACCCTTTCCACAGCTCAGGGAATGTGACATAAGCACCCAGAGCCAGCTGGCCATGGTGCAACTGGGCTCACCTTGGGGACAGGGAAAGAGGGAACAGCTGATTAAGCTGGAAAGCCATTGCCAAAGCACACAAACCTCTGGGTCTATATATGCATTATACACCCCCTCCACTCTTCCTTCCTTTCACATCAGTTGGTACACAAGACATTTGCATGAGGCACCTGCTGGTATTTCAAGCATGTGAAGTGGACAGTTTCCATCAAGCCTGTGTCAGCAGCACAGGCTGAGCTGGCTTGTTTACTCTGCTGCTGTCAGAGTGCAGACAGATGGGCAGCCATCTCACACACCACAAAAGCCTGCTCTGCCCCTTTGCACAACAGTGGATGAGGCCATAACAAGATCAGCTGAAAACATCAAGGCCAACTTGCTGCTGATTTAACATCAGGGGGAAATTGTTTTGCTGGTGTACCAACAGTCTCCCATATTCAGCACAGATGAGGCAGTACTTCAAAGGCACTCAAATAATCACTTTTTGGTGCATTCCACCAGCATCGTTAGGCAAATGTCCATAAATACCCTTCTCACATATCTTGTCTCACTGGGATTATCCTTGTCTCCTTGGCAACTGTCAGATGATGTATAATGCTAGCAGGGATTAGCCCCAATGAGCCTTATAACCCTGGTGTAAATTCCTGCTCTCTGAGGAGACCTGGCCAAACACTTTTCTTTCTTGGTAACATTGAAGTGTTGCCATAAACAATATTAAATCCAAGAACCTTCCAGTAAACCTGAGTAAGGGTGAAAACCAATATGGAGCTTTGTGAGTGGTAGTATTTGTCTTGCCCTCCAAACAAGTAAGTTTAAGGCATGTGGATATACTTGGCATTTTACAGCCTGACAAGTAAAGCTGTACTTGAAATCAGTACTTAAGGCTTCAGCTGAAAACTTGGGCTCTAATATCTTTAGCTCTTTGGTCCCTTGGTGCCAGGAGGGATCACACTGGGAAATTCCAAATCCCTGCAGGAGCTTAGCAAATTTATGCTATGCTTTAACCTATTCATTTCTGAAAACTAGCCTGGATTCACATCAACACTTGCAATCCATGTGCATACCTTGTCTGACATCAGTTGTCCTGAGACTTGCTGCCCCTGAGCAAGCAGCTAGTCTGCAAACTTCATGCCCCACTCCTCCCCACTGCTCAGACATGACCAAAGCATCAAGACAAGGAGATTCAGCCACAACACCCCAAGCTTTCTGGAAGTGGAATGTTTCTCTGCCCCATACCATGTTTGGGCCTGGTGAGGAAGATGGTGTTTGTCTCTTTGGACCCCATTTGGCCTGCCTGGGCACCCAAAGCAGGCTTTTGCTGCACATGGTACCAGCATCCCACAGATGAGACCTGTCCCTGTATAGGAAGGGCAGAGTAGGCCAGTGCAGGGAGCCATGCAGCACTGCATTATATAGAAGGGTTGAAGTATCTAGGTGATAACAAACAGCCTGTGGTGCATAAGTGACACATTTAAACTACTTGTCCTTCTTTGGTCCTTTTGAGTCTTTATAATGGCCCAGCTTGGGGAGATCTGATCTAATTCAGCAGGACAAAAAGGGACAATCTTTGAGCAGAGTCACAGAAAGAAGGTTTAAAGTACCAGCCTCAGCAGCAAAACCAAACCCAGACACACTACAGCAAAACTAAGAGTATTTCTGTAATTAAGCAAACAAATCTCTCACACATCATTGTGTCTATACATTAATTTGACAGTGTCCCATGGCTGATATCTATTCGACTAATAGATGAGAGAGATGAGAGAGAAAACAAGGCCTCCAAATTGTTGCAGGAGGTAGGTTGCAAAACAGCCAAGCCATGGGCTGATGGGGAAGCCAGTGTAGGCAGGCTAGTGATGGGCAAAAGAAAATCCAAAGCTTGGTGCAAGCTGGTTAGCAATGATGAAATATGATTTCTTTGCATGCTTCTGCAGACCAGTTGGCTCCTCAACCATCTGCCAGCTCCAGCACACACTTCATCATGTGAGACACAGGAGGGGGAAAACAAGTCAGTGGCTTAAGGCAGGTGATTTTTAGCACAGGTAGGATAAGTCTTCCTAACTCACATGCCTGTATATTAGCAGAAATGTTAAGTGACACCATTTTAGCCACCCTTGCACACAGCAAGCACTCAGTAGATTTAGTATTGCTACCACAGGCTTCTGCACATAGAAAAATTCAGCTGCAGCAGCAAAAGGAATAAAAACTGCTGGGAGTTAAATACCATGATCTCCTCTGGCAGTGATCACATTATTCTTGCTTTCAGGCAGCAAGAGGAAGAGAAAGTTAATCATTTAGAGGCACTGGTGCTAGGGAGGATCCCAGGTTAAAATCCTACTGTAGTAGCATAAGAACTGGAGCAGTAGATCAGCCCCTGCTCAAGCACAGGATAATCCACACACTAGTGCAAGGCAGCCCCCTCTGAAGATAAAGTGATAAAAGAACATAACTGGAAAGCAATGAAAGTGGCCACAGTTAAAGTAGGAACACACTTGAAAAGGGCTTTTAAAATGAAGCACACACCAACAACCCAGTCAGGAAGACTTTGAAGCTAAAGAACAACCATTGTCACACCATTCTTGTTGTATTTTACTTGGTGTAATTTTGCTGCTCTCCTTTTACCTAGATAGGGCCAGAAAGCAAACACAAAGGGTGCCTGACACTCACCACATCTAACATCTCCTTAAAAGCACCATAGCTAAAACCAAGAGCATTTCCCCACCCTCTCCCTTTTCTCCCAAAGGGCACCCATAGACCTTTACACATGTTGGCCCTCCAGGAGAAGTCACTGAGGGCGAAATGGGGGTTCTTGGTGAAGGAGGGAGGCATGGTCCCCTTTCTCTGGTGGTGACAGCTTTATCTTCTTTCCAGACAAAGCCTCAGCCATCAAACCTTCAGCCATGAGGGAAAACACATCTTTTCTCAGCATGAGACACACAGGACAGGCTGCTAATTCTCACAGCATCTGTCAGTACAGCATTTCCCAGTCGAAGATCTCATGCAGTGCTTCCAGGTCTCCACACTGCAGTGCTGGTTTGCAGGCAGCCTGATGGCATGGTTACACAGAAATGTGGGCTGCAGACCACCCCCAGTCCCCATGTCTGCCTGGCAGCTGCTGCCTGCTGCATGCCCCAGCCCAGGCTCACTGCAAGCTTGCCATGTCTTCATGGGGCCAATTGTCAGAAAGCAAGTCTCAGTGCCCAAAACCCCCACAGCTTTAATGATTCTTGTCCCTCCAAGCAGCATCCCAGACTGCAGGGGAAAGGGCTTCCAGTTCAATAATGCCTGACCTACATTTGCAAAACCTTGGCTATAGGTGCAAGCCTAAGTATAGCATGTGTGTGCCAAATTTACTGCCCACAGCCAAGTCTTTGTCTGCAGCACTTTCAGTGGAAGCAGTTCACATGCAAATACTCTAACAGCTGTTGGGATGTTGCTACAGGATGCTTTTCTTCTTCTGACAGCAATGCATCTCTCCTCCATCAGAAAAATAATTGATTATATGAAGGGTTTGTGACTGAAGTGGCTTCCCCCACTGGAGGCCATCCATGCTTTACCTCAAGTGATACTCACACATACACCAAAGCCTGAAACTCATATGGAGAGGGTCTCTTTCCAGTCCCTGACATGTGCATGATTTGGCAGAACATAGGATATTTTATACACCATCCTACAGTATGTGCTGCAACCACCTTGTTTTTCAGCTAAGTTTGCTCTCCACATCTTCTTGCTTTATTTTTTATTTCCAAGCACAGTTTTTCATAGGACTTAAAGTACCCAAATGCCAGTGAGCTTGCCAAAAGCTGTTATTTAAATAAACCCATGCAAGAACTTTCTAAAAGCTAGATTGTAGGAGGACAAGGCTCCAAGGAGAGGTTCACATTCTTGTTTCTGGAGCCTCCTCTCATGCAGAGACTCTGGCCACAGCAACACCCATGCAGTGTCTCTAGGGGAGCCCCTCACCTGCCAGGCTGACATATGCATGAGAAGATCTGGCCACTTACAGAAGCACTCAGCAGCTTCCCAAAAGCTGGGTTACAGGCTTTCTGGGTTCAAAAAACTTATCCTTAACTTTGAACACACCTACTGTGGCTTCATTTAGTAGCTGTGGCTCATGCTAGAGGTTACTATTACATGCTTGCCACTACATATTGCTATTGAGGTACAGACTGCTCTGATGGCCAAGCCTGTGCCATGAGGATCTACGACTTAAAGACCTAATCCCCTTAGTGAGTACATCTGTGGCACTGCACAAAAGGGTAAACAAGTACTGCTGTGCTCAAGCATCTGCTGCACTGAGTCATAAACTGAACCTTAGTGGAAACAGAGCAAAGCTGGGCTAAGAGAAGACAAGTGCTCATGCACTTACTACATATGGTAACTTACAAAGCATAGATCTGTATTCAAATTCAGCAGATCAGAGTGCTCAGGTGTTATTACTAACACATTGTAATTATCTTCTGTCACTGATCAGCAAGAGCAAGGTCTGCCTTGTGCTGGAATTCTGCTCCAAAGACCTTATGCTCTAAAGAGATCTTTTTATGCTGCCAGCAAGGGAGAACAGTTCAAGAATAGCTGGAGGCTGCTGAAGTACAGCAATAAGTATTGCTAAGTTAAAAGGTATCTCTAGAATCTTTTTTCCTGCAGGTATGCAGCACAGTTCTATTCTGGTTAGAATGACAGAGCAAATACTAGCTGACCAAGAAGTATTAAGTAAAATGTTATCTAACAGCTCCAGAACAATCCTACAAGAAAGAAGATTTGGACCTTTATATTGAAGCATTGCAATTGTGACATGCTGCCATGTGGATTTTTTCCCCCCCAAAGCTTTGTGATGGACTTGCTCATTTTTATGGCATTCACCTTTCATTTATGACCTTACTGCACAGACCAGTGATAAAAACATTTAGTGATGAGAAAGCTTTAATGGAATAGTTTAAAGCTGTAGCTCTTATCCTGGCTAATATTCACTATAGGGTTTGGATTTCCTCATTTTTCAACAGAAAGCATCCACATGTTTTACTGCATTGGCTATGAAAATGAAGCTTTCTGCACAAAACATCTATCTTGCTTTTGTCAAGCCAAACTCTCCCCAAAAGAAAGACTTTTTAGCTCTTCCTCCTCTGGGTTTTGAAGTAAAATCATCAAATTGTGAAAGAAATGAGGTTACTGGGAGTTAGGCTTGGCAGGAATTGAAAAGCTAATAAAACATCTCCCAAGTCAATCTACCATAATGTTTAAATATACAGCTGCATTTTAGAAGAGGTTTTCTTTCTTCCTGTCTGAAGGCTTCCTGAAAGAGATTGATATATTAAGCCAACTCCTTGGATTTTGCCCCATCTGTTTTGGCATCCACTCATTTCACATCTATAGCAACAGACACTAGTGTTTGCATGCACTCAGATGTGTTTGTAAGTGCAAGTTTGAGCATCAGCTCTACATGCACTGGAAAGTTTTTGGTGTGTGCTTTACTACTAAAACTTAAAATGAGTATATACTGTGTCCAGTTCTGGAGCCCTCAACACAGAAAGGACATGGAACTGATGGAGCAGGTCCAGAGGAGGCCACGAGAATGCTCAGGGGCTGCAACACCTCTGCTCTGAGGACAGGCTGAGGGAGCTGGCATTGTTCAGCCTGGAGAAGAGAAGGCTTCAGGGGAACTACTAGTGACCTTCCAGGACCTAAAGGGAACTTCCAAGAAGGCTGCAGAGGGCCTGTTTGCAAAGGCCTGGAGTGAAAGGACAAGGGGCAATGGTTTGAAATTGGAGAGGAGTAGATTTAGACTTGATACTAGGAAAACGTTCCTCCCCACGAGGGTGGTGGAACACTGGCCCAGGTTGCCCAGGGAGGTGGTTGAGTTCCCATCCCTGGAGGCATTGCAGGTGAGGCTTGCCAGGGCTCTGGGCAAGCTGCTCTAGTTGGGGATGTCCCTGGCCAGTGCAGGGGGGTTGGACTAGATGAGCTCCAGAGGTCCCTTCCAACCCAAACCATTCTAGGATTCTATGATATTTTGAGCCTAACAGGGAGTATGGTTGAAGATTTCAAGAGCAGGCAGAACTGCTAGCCCTGCCATCATATGTTATATAACCCCAAGAGAACTCAGTTTGAAATAAAGGAGATAGAGTGCTTAAAGCCAGAGGAAGAGACTGCAAGAAGCTTAATTATTGTCTCCTGCTTACAGGCACCAACCAACATATGAGTTTTAATACCTCCAGGTTTCAAGTCTTAGACTAAAACAATTTCATACAAAAATAACTTGAAGAATGGAGATTGACTGCCCTGATTTCTGGCTACCAGGGGAAGAGCAAGAGGCTATGTCACATTTCTCTTTGCCTCCATCATCAATAGCTTCTGCTTCTTTTCTCAAAAGGTTTTAGTGACCAGGTCAAATCTTCATGCTTCCAGTTCAGCTGTTTCCAAACTAGCCAGGCATTTTGTGTATCATTTGACCAACTCTTATGGCTCACTAGAAGTTTACCAGAAGAAATATTTTTCATCCTTTAGCTCAAGCAGGAAAGCCAGCCTGAGCTCAAAAAATCTGGATTAAAATCCCACATCAAAGTTAGCTTGGCCAAACTGCTCTATCAAGATAAAATATGCCTTTTGTCAGGGAGAGATAACATTCATGGAAATTAGGAGAGCAGAGTGCTGAACTTACTGATGCAAAACACAGACCATCCAGCTTTCAAACTGTACTGGTTCCCTCTGCTAGGCCAAGGCAAAACATCAGACATTGCATTCTCACACACATGGGCTAGGGACAACAGACTTTTTAACCTGAAGGTCTCAGACACCCTTGCACATGCTGGACCCAAGCTGTGCTCCACTAAAACTACTGTGGTGGTTCCTCTCAGCACCACTTCAGCATCACCACACTGGATTAGTTCACAGAATCACNAGTTAAGTCATAAACCTCTGCTTCCATTTACAAGTACAAAACTAAAGTGCAGAGGAAAAAAACTGCTTCATTCAAGGTCATGTGCAGCATCTACACAGAACTAGAAGAGCCTGCTAGTGTTATGCTTTATTACCCTAGTCCTTCTCAACAACCAGAAACCAATGGACTGTCCACAAGCCCCATACTTAGCTCTCCATTCAGAGCCCTACCACAGACAGCAGGCCTGGGAGGCACCATGCAAAGCTGCCTCATCTCCCACACTTCTGCAAGCACAATTTGCATGCAGAGAGCAAGAGCCACTTCGTGCACTACTTAGCATTTTGTGTCCTCCAGGCACACTTTGTCCTCTGAGTTATCTCCAGTGCTAATTTATTGCAGCATTGAAAGCTGTGGGCCTGGGGCAGTCCCTCCCACAGGAAGCAAGCTGACTCATTTTTCCACACACTATTTTCCTCTCCACAAGAGCCAAACACTTAGGTCAAGAATAAACCACACACACACACAAAAGGAGGCTCGTGTTTAAGTACCTCCTAAAACATACACAACCCACATCCACTTGTAAGCTACTTCTTTCAGTCAATTAACCTAGAGACATGACACTCAGCTGGAGTTGCCTCTCATATTGCACACAACTGGCTTTGCTTCTGCTCTCAGCAGCAGTTCCTATTCCTGTAAGATGATTTAGCCAAAGCAAATGGCTTTTGGCCTCAGCTAGCACAGCTCCATTCCTCCTCCCTTCACCTCTTTACCACAAGAAAAGAATCCCCACCATTACCCAGTCCCTGGCAATGGCTAGCCCCAGCTTTGCCCACTGTGTCTCCCAGTCACTGCCATTGCTCTCATGGAATTATTAAGATTGGAAAAGACCTCTAAGATCATTGAGTCCAACCAACTGTTAACCTAACACTGCCAAGTCACCACTGAACCGTGTCCCTAAGTGCCACATCTGTACTTTCTGTGAACACCCTCAGGAGTGGTGACTCCACCACTGCCATGGACAGCCTCTTCCAATGCTTTATCATGTTTCAGGGAAAACAAGTTTTTCTTAATATCCAAGCTAAACCTCCTCTGGCACAACTAGAGGTCATTTCCTCTTATCCTATCATTAGTCACCTGAGAGAAAAGAGCAACTCCCACCTCACCACAGCCTCCTTTCAGGGAGTTGTAGAGAGCAAGGTCTTCCCTTAGCATCTGTCAAGGGTTAGGGCTGGGCCAGGCACCAACCCAGTGACAGATACTCTCTATTATCCCTTTTTCCCCACTCCAGTGAGGAAAGGGGGAAATTAACAGAGAGAGACAGAGACTTATGAATTGGAAATGAAACTTTAACTATTGTAATGAAAATAATAACAAGAAATTGAAGTGTGTATATACATACATACATACACACACACACAAAACCAATACCAGAACCAAATCCCCCTTGATCATAACTACATCACCACTGATGCTGTAGCAGGAGGACTTGAGCAGCAGCCAGGACTTAGACTCAGGCTTGGGAAGCTGGATCCTGGAACTCAGAAACTCTTGAACTGAGATGGAAGGCAGAACAGGTAGAGTCCTGTATGAACAGAGCTGGGCTTCTGATCTTCACAGAGCTCAGGTACTCAACCTTCTGGAAGGATAAAGACCCCAACCTCTCCTTATATGTACTAGGTGTTAATTGGGTGCTAATTAGCTTAATTAAGCACCTATTTTGCTTGGGTCTTAGGCCTCATGCAAAAGACCCCAAGGCCCAAGCTTGATATCACAGCCTCAAGGACTAAATATGGCGTATATGGCATGGAATACCTTATTTTGACTCAAACTAGGACAACATCCTCTTCTCCAGACTAAATCCCAGTTCCCTCAGCTGTTCCTCATAAGATTTGTGCTCTAGACCCTTCAGCAGCTTTGTTGCCCTTTTGTTGGTCACACTGCAGCACCTCAGTGTCCTTCTTGGACTGAGAGGCCCAAAACTGAACCTAGGATTCGAGGTTGCTGACTACAAGAGGACAATCACTTCCCAGTCCAGCTGGCCACACTACTGCTGATCCAAGCCAGGATGCTGTTGGCCTCCTTGGATACCTGTGCACACTGCTGGATTGTGTTCAGCCACTGTTGGCCAGCATCCCCAGGTCCTTTTCTGCGAGCAGCTTTGCAGCCACCCTACCCCAATCCTGTAACATTGCATGGGGTTGCTGTGACCCAAGCCCAGGAGCTCTCCTTCACACATGCAGTGGCATTGCTGTACTGGGGCTGAGGGATGCCCCATCCCCAGGGCCATCCATCAAGGAAACCCTTCTTTGTGCATACAGATCAGCAACAGCAAACTGAAGCCTTCAAAAGGTGAACAATGAGTGCCTCTGTTCTGCAAGCACTTTCCTGGAGAGGATCATGCTTCAAATAACAATCTAAAGTTGACCTAAATTAAAAGCTTCTGTAAAAAGCTCTCAAAGATTTCACAACTGGGCAACCTCCACATATGCAAAATACAGATGTGCTTATGGTACCAGTGTGCCATGGGCTGGATATGAGCCATGGCCTCACAACTTCCTTGGAATGGGCCACTTAGCCCAGAAAACCAGGCTCCCCACCAGTGTCACCAGAGTGTCAGGGTGCTGCTGGCTGCAGTGGCAGGGCAGCAATCCCAAAACTGCCAGGCTTCCCTCAGCAGCCAGATTAAGTGGTGGTGGTGGGTAATTATTGTTCTAAAGCAAGATGTTTGTTGTTTTCTCCTTTGCTTGCATTTCAGTAGCCAAATATATTTTCCTCCCAAAAAAGAGCTGGGAGTCCAGGAACCCAGTCCAGGAGTCCAGGGTAGGGGAGGCAGGGATGAGTGAAGTGTTAAAGGCACCACAGTGGGAGCAGGGAGTCCCTTGAACTCAGCTATTGCAAATTAATAAATGGGGTAACATGTTCTCCTGAGTATTACAAATTTAGCCCTAATTAGGACTTCTCCCAGCTATTTTAGGCAAGAAAATCTTCAATATTCTTTGTTAAATTTGAATCATCTTGTTTGTAGAAGTAAATCATATGGAAACATTGGTTTCTTCATGCAGCTACAATCTATTAAACCTTTTCCATTCTTCTTTCTGATGTGACTTATAGCTGGGTATTTTGTATGCAGTTAGTTTTATTTAGCAACTCTTCCCCAAAAAGAGTGTTTTCTCTGAGTGAGACCAGCCTGCAGGCCATTCATTTCTCACAGTCTATCCCAAGCATTTGAAAGATCCCTCTTCACTGGAGCATGAGTGCTCCAATTTATTTACATTTATTTAATTTATTTATTGCTCATACATTCCAGATGTTAAGCCTTACAGGGTAATTGTAGCTCATAAACCATATTTTTCTGCCAAATATCTGCACAGTTTTGTGTATTTTACTACTTCAGAATTAATGATGAGAGAAACTTAATCAGGTTTGCAATGAAAAAAAAAAAGCCCTTCATTAGAGCAGAGGCCAAAGTGTCCTCCTGCTCTTCCTTTCTTGCTGTGCTGCCCAAATCTCATCTCAACCTTGCCTGAAGTCCAGAAAACAAATCTCACAGTTGATTGAATATATCTAATTATGAATTGCTGTCTATGCTTTTGCAGATATGTTTCAAACTCTGCCTGGTGGCTGTTGGCTAATTTGCCTATAACCAGGAAATTAATTCTCTCTTAAATACAGAGCAAAGGTATAATGCTGGACCACACATGGCTGCTTTCTGCAGAGAGTATTCCTTCTCTCTAGCAAAATCAATGCATTGCTGAATGACTGATGTAACCAGGAAAGGTTTCAGCTTTTGATGTTTAGGAAAACACTGGTGGGGAAGAGAAAGCATTGGTGTTTGCATAGTGAGAGTAAAGCCAGACTGAGTGAAGCAGAAGAAACTCACTTCAATTCAACAAAAGCCAGAGCTTATCTGAGCAGCAAAGGGCAGGTGTAGATAGAATGTTGTATCTTCTGATGACACTAAGTAAAAGAGCATGTTAGAAGTAATCAGTAGTGGTTTAAAACACATGTACATGTGCACACAGGTACAGCAGTCTGGAGAGCCCAAGAAGACACTGTGTGAAAATGTGCCACAAAGCCTGACAGATACTGAGCACTGTCAAAGTGACCTTCTGTAAAATAAGGAAAATTGATGTTAAAATTGGACTTCAGCACCAATTAGAAAGGGTAGTTCAGCAGCAGTATTAAGAACCTCTGAAACAAATGTAGCATGAAAAGGGGATTTCCATGATCAGAGTTCAGCTCAGAAGCCTTTATCTGATGTCCATGAAAAAATAAAACCTTTGCAAAGGTAAGACTAAAGGCATCAGTCATTTCCTTATCTAAAGAACTGGCTGAAGGCTTTTCCTCATTCTCCTGTGGAGGGAAACANCTGGCCACGCTTCTCTTGCTGCAGCCCAGGATGCCATTGTGCTTCTGGGCTGCCAGCGTGCACTGGTTGCTCATGGCCAGCTTCTCAGCCACCAGCACCCCAAGGCCTTTTCTGCAGGGCTGCTCTCCATCATCTCATCCCCCAGCCTGTGTTGATAGTGATATGATACAGTCATTTTTGTTTACTTCTGTTAAACAGCTGGTCAGAGAGAGTATTCTGCACTGTATGAGGCTAAAGTAGGATGAGAATGGTGTGCACTGAGATAACACTGTAAGATCTTGTCTGCCTTAGGGCCCTAAATGCTATCAGTGAGTCCTTTCTTCCCTCCATGAGGGCTGTAAGTGCAGGAATAAGAGGTGTGAGTGTGTAAGCTAAGCAGCAAGTAGATCATTTCCAGATGATGATTTAAAGCTGATGAATACAAACCTTGCAGTCCTGCAAGCAGCCTAGTACCAGAAAGGACCTTAGAGGTCAATTAATTTCCCTTCTGTTGTAGGCAGCCCTCTGAAAGAAACTACATGATAAAGTGATCCAGCTCCTTCACAAAATTAGTTTTTGCCATCATTTCTCCTACTGTAACGGTGCAGGAGAAAGAATCCTACTGCAGCTCCTTGGAAATGTAGAAATCTTCCTTTTCCCAGCCTCAATATACTCTTATCCAGTTTATTCACATCATTTTTACTGCCAAAATTGTGCCTCTGCTTAAATAGCACTTCTCCCTCTGTGCTTATCCGTGATTTATTTATAGGGAGTCCTCTCTCAGCATTCATTGCATGAGATAAAACAAGCCATCCTTTTTTAGCCTCCTTTCATAGAACAGACTTTCCACAATCTGAATCACTCTTGCAGCCTATCCCTTCACCTGCTTCAATCTGAGCAAGGGGACCAGAGCTTGCAACAGTAGCTATATATTGTCTTAACCAGGGATTTTTACAGTGCCATTAACACTCTCTTCCTTCTTACTGCTGTATAGTACATTTACACTGTCTGTACATGAAGTTGTTCTAGCATATAAATTATGTTATGCAGTTAACCATCCAATACTGGTGTGTCATCTCATCTGGTACCATTTGTGCTCCTTGGGAGTGTGGTCAGTATCTGGCAGGCCAAGTCCTTCAGTGCTTTTCCATCCTTGATAGCTGCTGTAGAATGAAGATTAAGATGTTTCAGCAGTCTTTACAGAAGCAAGTGAATCATTCAAAAAAAGCACAATCTATCCATCTTCTTTAGCATCACCAATTAATTGCTGCTCAGGATGCTTTGAAATCTATAGCTGCTTAAGGGAAGAAAAATAACCAGCCCCTTCCTATAGTGCTGTGCCATCATTATATTTTGTGTACTCTGCCTCTGCAAGGAAGATTTATTAAATGAATGAGGTGAGGGTGATATGCAAAGGCCTCTGATGTGAGGCTTGAGAGAAGGGGGAAAGATCAGTTATGCTAATCCAGGATAAGAAAGAACAAAACCTCAATGGTAGACAAGGTTATTTCTTATTGTTGGAAACCATTTCTCATTCCAGAAGCCACTGGTCAGAGCCTGCCTGATTTTGGGGGCCACACTGCTGCCCCTGCAAGCAAGCAGTGTTGGACAACCACAGTTTCCTCCACTCAGTGGAGCTGGCACAGCCTTTTACCTCTTGCTTCTGATTTGGAGTTTGTTTTGCTGCAGAGTGGGCAATGTAAGGGACTAGTTTTAAAGGAAGATAGTGTTTTCTCTGTGGGCAGCATAGGCTGGGTCTGTGTGCTCATTCCTCAGGTTACAAGCTGCTAGGGCAAAATCACTGCACCCTTTGGTGGAGCTGCTGCCTGTCAGC
The DNA here is from genome assembly GCA_013396975.1 of Bucco capensis. NCBI lineage: Eukaryota > Metazoa > Chordata > Aves > Piciformes > Bucconidae > Bucco > Bucco capensis. The sequence goes on along the minus strand of VWZO01001581.1, from coordinate 304,677 downwards.
CAGAGCATCCTGGGTCAAATCCTGACCCACTTTTACCAGACATAAGGATGCACTCCCAAATCTGCCCATAGCTGCTGACCCCAATGCAGGTTTCCTCCTTCTGCCCCCATCTCTGTCCCATCTCACCTCCCTGTCCAAGGCATCATGGCTGCTGATGGCATTTGCCATCGGACATATGGCTCTGCCTGTGCCCTGAGCACGTCTTGAAGGGGATCAATTCACTTCCAGCTAGTCTATCAGAGGGGGAGGTCTGTGCCTAAGTGTAATGGAACCTGATGGAAGCTAATTAAATAGAAAACCATCCATTTGTGCTGTCTCATTAGGGATTTGTCATAAAAACCTTATGTTCTCTTACAAGCCTAAACAAGCGTGTTTGCCATGTAAAAATCAGCCATAAAGCTCTCTGGAGAGCAGTTAACATGTCTAAGCTGTCATTTACACAGGGTGTCTGCAGCCTGGATCCTGTAGGGAGGAATGGCCTTTCCACTGTCCTCAAAACACCTCCCAGAAGTGGGGCATCCCTCCTTCAAAATGGGAAAAGAGGGCCAAGCCCAGCCATCCTGCACTGACAGGCATGTGGAGTGGATGCTTCTCCATCTGGCCCTGACAGGAGCCAGAAATCAGAGGCAAAGAGCACTTGGGTTATTTTAGAGCTGTGCCAAAGATGTTCAGAGGTTTAGAAGGTGTAAATGTAATAGCAGTATTTCCTGGGTTTTAAGGAGATTGCCTCCCCTCTGCCTTTGAGAGCAGCCTGGTCACAGAATCACAGAATCACCAAGGCTGGAAAAGACCCCCAGGATCATCAAGTCCAGCCTATGACCCAATACACCACAACATCTAAACCATGCCACTCAGTGCCACATCCAATCTTCTCTTAAACACCTCCAGGGACGGTGACTCCACCACCTCCCTGGGCAGCCTATTCCAGAGCCCAATCACCCTCTGCATGGGGAAGTGCTTCCTAATGTCCAGTCTAACCCTCCCCTGCTGCAGCTTCAAGCCATGGCCTCTTGTCCTGTCACTAGCTGCCAAGGAGAAGAGCCCAACCCCTACCTGACTAAAACTTCCTTTCAGGTAGCTGTAGAGGGCAATAAGGTCCCCCCTGAGTCTCCTCTTCTTCAGGCTAAACAGTCCCAGTCTCCTCCTCGAGCCCCATCAGGCCACTGGTTTTGAGGAAAACTAAATTCCCTGTAGGGCATGGGAGTCCTCATGCTATTTTGCAGTGGAAGAAAGTTAAGGGCTGTCCCTTTGGCTGCCCCAGGGGAAAATCAACATGGTCTAAATGGCTGCTCTCCTCAGTGTCTGTCCAGGATGAGCTTTTCCCTCACCCAAACCCTGAAGGCTTCAGAGTTTCTGCCAAAACTAGGGCTTGTGCAGAAGTCATATCAGGGCAGGTCTTCCCATGGGCAGGAGGAGACAACTGCTTTCCTTCTAGTGGACAACCCCCGGGGGTAATGCCAGCTGGTGTCTCCTTGCAGGCATCGGAGGTGGAGCGACAGCTCTCCCTGCAGGTCCACACCCTCCGGGAGGACTTTCGGGAGAAGAACTCGTCCAGCAGCCAACACATCGTGCGGCTTGAGAGTCTCCAGGCTGAGGTGAGTCACCCGCGCTCGGCCTCACTCCTTCCTGAGGTGGCCAGGGCTCTTTGAACTTGTGCAATGAAGCCCTCTGCAAACAAAGAGAAGGATGGTAGCTGTGGGCCAAGGTGAGGAGTTTTGCTGCAACCCAGAGCTGGGGTGGCAGGGGCCAGCTTCTGCCACTGCCTCAGCCACAAGCATGCCTGAAAAATGAACAGATGAGAAGGATCTTCCAGGAGCTAAACCATGGTTGTGCTCTTGTAGGGCTGCTGCCCAGTACAGATTAAACTCTGGGGCAGAGGGGGAAGGTCAGCAAGGGTTTTGGGGTTTTTTGTTCCTCATGCTTGCAAAGCAGCAATCCTCTCCTGCCTCTGAGCCATGCACATGGGAATGCAAAGAGCCCCTGCCTGCTTTGGCTCTGATACGTTAGCAGGAATGATAGTACCTTCCTTCCTTTTCCCTTCCCTATCTGGAGTCACCGGGGACCATGTAAGCAGGAACTAGCTGGGTAGAAGATGTCCAACTCTATGACCCAACCCCTTTTTCTAATTATAAGCAGTCTGGAAGAGCTTTTCCTAAAATCTCTCAATTTCTTCTTTTCTCCTGCTCCCACCTGCTCCCTGCTGGTCCCTCGCCTTTTCTTCCCTTCCCCCCGGTGTGGAGCAGCAGGTCCTTGAAGTAAGTATGGAGGCTTGGAAAGGGTCTGCCTGCGCGTGCACCGCTGTTACCATGCATGCCTGTCGCTGTGCATGCCTCACCTTGCCTCCTTGCCTCCTGCCTGTTTCTGGCTTTCCAAATCCTTTTCCCCCTGTGCCCTTCCCATGGCCCAGGGCCCATGGCAGAGTGATGGTTTTTCTGTTATGTGGTCCTACACAGGTTGTTTATTACTAGTTTGGATGCCAAATCTGAAGTCTCAAGACAATCTCTGTACTACACCTTTTCTTTTTCTTGCACCCCTTTTCTCCAGCCCATGCAAATCATGATGGTGGTGGGAAGAGACAGATTAGAAACCATTAGTCACCTAAGAGCAGCTTTCTAATACCTACAACAGCCTCTACTCTGCAGAAAGAGCAAATCCACACAGTTTGCTAATATTCCTTCATGCAGCTAAATCTTTCCAGTAACCTGGAAAGCAGCAAAGAGACAAGGTCCCAAAGAGGTCAAGAAAGCAGTTGGAAGCTGCTGAATTTGTCTATGGTCCATTAATTGAAAGGAGGCCACAGGGAATATTTAGGATTATACTGGACTGGTAAATGGCATACCCAATCCCCAGAAGTCCTCTGTATACTAAACTGGGAAAAGGCTCTTTTTTTCTTGGCTAAAGAAGAAGTGACCTTGGCTAGTGCTGATTCATCCTGTGCACTGTTCCTAGCTAACTGAATCATAGAGGTTTTGCTTGGCACATTGTCCCTCTTCACCTGAAATCGCTGCCCTTGACGACTAAAAGAAATGAACCAATTTTAAAGGCAACTGATCACTAGGAGACTAAAAATAAGCATGGCACAGAAAGGAGTCCTCATAAGTAAAAAGACAGAAAAATCTCTGGAGAGGACCTGGCAAACATGCAGCCATTAAGAGAAGTGTATGATGAGCAGTGCTGTGGCACAGCCCTGTGGGGAGCAGGATCCTGCAGGCTCACCCCTCAGCACCCTCACAGGAGAACATTCCACACACTCAATTGGGGACCAACCACAAAAAGCAACTGGTACCTTAACATTTGCAAGATTGGGCAAAACAAGTGGTGGACAGGGCTGGTCTCTGCTTAATCCATTTGAACTTTTCTGCCTGCTCCCTGGACTCCTGCCAATGCACATCCAACCCTTTGCAGCTGCCCCTGCAGCCTAGGGAAGGAGGAGTTTCCTCTCAGAGCCTTCCTAAGCTTTAAACCACATGCAGAGGCACAGTTTCTCTTACGCGAGCACAGAATATGTACGTGCATACTTTTGCTTTTTGCCATTTCATTTCTCTCTTGGGAATATGATTTCCCTGCTCCCTGGGAAGTGCAGGGTCTGACACTGCTGCTCGTTCCTCCGCAGATCAAAATGCTGACAGACAGAAAGCGGGAGCTGGAGCATCGCCTTAGTGCCATGATGGAGGAGAATGACCTGCTCCAGGGAACCGTGGAGGAGCTGCAGGATCGAGTCCTCATCCTGGAGAGACAAAGCCATGACAAGGACCTGCAGGTAAGGAGGCACCCATGGGACAGGGAAGAGGGTGGAAATGAACTAAAAGATGTGGTTTGGAGTAAAATTGACCAAGAAGATAATCAGGAACTGGGAGACAAAACAGTGGGAAGGATAAAACGGCTCATCTTAGCATGAGAGCAAGCAAGGTCCTGGGTGTTCCCCATGGGCACAGATAACAGGAGCTGCAGTGAGGAATCTTAATGGCAAAGAGCAACTTGGGAGGGAGATCTGAGCAAGGGAGTGGTACAGAGTGCTGGGGAAATGAGATAAAGGTAAAAAGAAGCTGACAACTCCAACTGCAGTTCATTTTACTTAAATTTTTAGTAGTATACTTGGCTGCAGAAGGAGCTTCTTTAGACACTGCTGTCCCAGAGGGCAGTAACTGGCCCTATAGCTTTTCCAGCTCAGCTGCTTTTTCACCAAGCCCCAAGGTGTTCACAGATGTTTGTCACCATATGTCACTCCCTGGAGAACTACTTGGCACCTCTGTGGCTTCAGATATCCTAGTAGAGAGCAAGATTTTCCCATTTCCCTTTTGTGGGTTGACAACCACTGGATCTCCAGCTCTCCAAAACAGCCCTGAATTTTTATTCCCTTTTTCCTATATATATTTGTATAGTTTTAAAAAAACCAAACATATCTATATTACTTTTCTTTTTGTATTCACTTCCTGCTGTGTTGTTTTTCAGCAAATGTTTTTACCTGAGTCCCAACTCCGTCACAATGTTCCCCATTTTAGTGCTGATTAACCTGCTATTTTTATCTTCCAGGATATTCTGGAGTCTAAACAATGTCTAATGACATTTGGGGATTATTAAGCTCCAATAAATAGCAATACCAGCCAAGAGTACTTTCCTCCTGGCTGGAAACCCTCCTTTGTGACACCCATTCCTCCCTCTTAGCTCTTTTACAAACAAAGAGATTTATCCAATCCATATCACCTCCACTAATATTTTTCTTTTCCTGCTTCTTTGGCAAATGCCTTGATTTTCTTTGCAAGCTGCACCAAAGCCAGCTGGAGCTCCAGGAGGTGCGGCTGTCCTGCCGGCAGCTGCAGGGCAAGGTAGAAGAGCTCAGTGAGGAGAGAAGTCTCCAAAATTTCAACACAACCAGCACATCCCTGCTGTCTGAGATAGAGCAGAGCATGGAGGCAGAGGAACTGGAACAAGAACGAGAACAGGTATTTTCCCTCCAGCCCCTGGCAAAGCCCATGGACCTCTGTGACCAGCGCCGGAGGGAGAGGGAGTTTAGTGCATTTGACCTGGATTTGGAGCTGAACCAAGAGCCTGGGGTTGTGGTCTCAGCTCTGGCATCAACACCCTTTTTACCATATGAAAGTAAATCTCTGCATCCATTTCAAACCCAACAAATAGCAAGCTAGCCAAATACTTGTGAGGTTTGGCAATCACGTGCCTCACTTCACCATGGAAGAAGGAGGATCTCCATGGCCTTGATGTCCCAGGCTAATGCCAAGCTTTCTTGTTCCAGCTGAGGCTGCAACTCTGGGAAGCATATTGCCAAGTGAGATACCTCTGCTCCCATCTCAGAGGAAACGACAGCGCAGACTCAGCAGTCTCCACAGACTCCTCCATGGATGAGTCTTCAGAAACCTCATCAGCCAAAGATGTCCCAGCTGGCAGCCTACGGGCAGCTCTCAGTGAGCTGAAAAGACTGATACAAAATGTGCTGGATGGGGCAGACTCCACGGTAAGTTGGTGGCACAGAGAGACCTTGGCCTGTGCATGTCCACCAGCCCAGGTGACAGAGCTTGCTGCAGGTTTCTGCTGGATCTTGAAGTCCTTGATCTCTGACAAAACCTCTGTGGCCCTCAGAGATGGGCTGTCAGAGTGCACAGCCTGCTCCACGTGTCTCAAATGACCAGCCAAGAGCCAAGCCAGCACATGGGGTTTCAGCTTGCAGTGGTCAGACCACCGTAAGTTTGAAGCTCATGCAACCATCATTGCTCTGGGAGTCATTCAGGAACATGAACAGAAGTAGCTTTCTTTGAGATTTGCAGTAAGTTAGAGTTTCAACATGGAAACTTTTGCAGATTGCCTTATACATAGTTCAGTTGTTTCTCTTAAGATTTTCCTTACCTTGCTTTATTAGCAACAGTATCACAGAACCATTATAACCCTGATGTGGGCAGGGTCTGCCCCTGCAAATTGGCACTGGGTACAAATGCCTTGGCAAGAGCTGCCAGCTCCAAACCCATTGACAGGTGAAGAGTTTTGATGGCATAAGATGGTATCTGTGGGATATTGTGCTGGGGCTGCTGTGGAGGAGAGAGTGGCATCCACAGGAGTGAAAAAATACAAGAAAACACCTCTTTTTTCAATGGCTCAAATCAGTCCCTCAGCCACAAGCTGGTTGCATAGGCAGTATGGCTTACTGGAGATGCCAAGGTGAGGAAGATAGTGGCAGACCCTGCATCTGCAGACACACATGGGAGTACTCACCCTCCTTGTTTCAGCTAGCAGCTGATAAGAAGGCTAAGCATAGAGCCAAACACGGACACTGGAGCCATAGGTTCCTAAGTGGTCCCTAGGTCTCTGTAAATGTGGTGTGTGCTGAGGTGAGGACATGTCTGCATGCTCTTTTTATCATGTGTAAAAGCACTATCCTTGGCTGAACATTTCCACTGTGGAGCTATAAGGGAACAAACCCAAAACTCTACCGAAGTCACAATCAGTCTTTCTTCCTCCTTGCTTAGCACCCCCCAACCCTAGTATCAAATCAATGCAGTTGCCTTTGTGTAAGTGAAATGTGAGCAAGAGATTTCTCTCCCGCTCTCAGAGCTCTCGACGAAGTGACGATGACACCTTAGAGGAACAGATCAGGAGAACCAGCGAGGATTCGCGAGCCCTGAGGGAATTAATGGAGGGAGAACGAGGGAAACTGAGGCAGAGTTTGGAGGAGCTGCAGCGACTGCACAGCCAGGTTAGCAATTCCTACACTTTACATGTGGTCTTGTAGCACCAGTGTTCATCTTCCAAGACGTGCCTTCCACAGAAAGATATCAACCTGACAAATAACCCAGGAGGATTTGGGCCAAAACCATAGTCCTGCCATGGGGCCAAAGAAAAAAGAGTGAGAGCGTCATTAAATCTCCCTGGCTGCATGTGTACAAGGATGGGAAATAGACTTGCTGACAAAGCAGCTGGTCAGAGGCAGGCAGCACCAAAGGAGCAGGCCTGGCACCTGTTCTTCCCTGAGGACTGCTCCTCTCAGGCATGCGGCTACCACAAGAGACACCTTTGAGGATCCAAACTTGTGCCCCTAGTGAGACACGAGCCCAGGCTGTGGCACCATATTCCTGTGCTGACAGAGACCATTAGAGGCTTATTCACAGCTTTTGAGAGACCACATGTACACCATATTCCTGTGCTGACAGAGACCATTAGAGGCTTATTCACAGCTTTTGAGAGACCACATGTACACCAGCCTGCATGTCTGCATACAGCATCTCCTTGCCACTGCTCCCAGGCACATGAGGCCCTGACAGGACACCAGGAGGGAGCAGCACTTTGTGGTGCTTTGCTGTGGCTGGTGTCCCTAAACTCCCTAGCCAGGAAGGACTAGAGGACCCACCCTGGATCACAAGTCTGGAGCCCATCTCTGCTTTTAAGAGTCCCAGACTATCAAAGCTCTGAATACTTAGGGAGCAACTGGGAGACTGCAGTTCTACTTTCTTCTCACAGCTCTGTGTTAGATGGAGAGTCATTGGGCCTTACTATAACTGCAGCAGACATTGCTGTGAGAGCAGCACTCCAGCCTCACACAGCAAGTACATGTCTGCCAAGCTTTTGCCTGTAACCCAGCCTCACGCTCACTCAGGGTTAATAATTATTCCCATCTCCCATAGAAGAGGCAACATTGTCTTCAATTCAGTACTAAAGAAAATCAATGCCACCCAGGGCAGCAGTGCTTTGCTGCCTCTGCATCCCTCTGTGCTGTCACTGGTACTCATACAATAAAAGGGGAAGGACAAGACCTAAAAGGCTTTTGGGATCTTGTAGCACCACAGACATTCATTGCTCCTACCTGAGAGCAAGGTGAGCTAGTGGAGACAGGAATCACCCTTGTGTCTGTCTGCAGTGGAGAGCAGATTCACTTTCTGCCTGGTTCATTTCCTCCTTCTGGGGCATCCCATTCTGACCTGAAACACAGATTAAAACACTTAAAACCCCAAACATAGCCCCAAAGACAGTATTTGGGGCCTCTTGATCCACTGTCCCCTGGGATTTAGCAGAAGTGCTCAGCATCTTTCACATAGCTCCCACCACTGCTCTCCCTCATGTCCTTGCTCTGAGGTGCAGCCCATGCTGTGCTGCAGGAGGGCACAGCTCGGGCACAGCTCCCCATTCCCTGGCAGTCCCAGCACACAGCAGGGAGCCTCTGCACACAGACAGGGAGCCTTTACACCCTCCTCCTCCCTGTCCTGACCCAGCAATGCCATGCTAACAGCAGCTCCTCCCACGCCGTTGGTGTGATGAGCCCTTTGTGACTGTCTGCCCTCTATTTAAAGATCTCTTGGAGGATTCAAGCACTGCTGAGCTGCATTTAGTGAAAGGAGGTGGGTCAAACGCTGAAGGGTTTCCAGGTGGTGGAGTAGTGTAACAGAGCATGTGTGTGCCCTAGACAAAGCAATTAAACCTGTATGAAATATTGCAAAGCTGTGCTAATGCAATCCTTGCATGATTTCACACCCTATTAACTCACTCTGCACAGGACCAAAGCAATAGATCATTTCTCAGGCTATTTAAGACTCTGCATATATTTTAAAGCCTAACTAAAATTGTAAGATGTGCCAGTAACACCTTCCATGGCACGGGAGAGAATTTTCACATCCTTTGTCTTCAGCTTCATCTGACTTTGAGAGACATAATGGCCCCCTCCAAAAAATCTTACTGGCTGCTAAATGATGTTTGCAATAATTTAACCCTGGAAAGATCAAGATACCACAGGTAGACAAACACAAGACAAACCACTTGGAGAAGGGCAATATTTCAGTGCTGGTGCCACAGTGAAGCAAAGTTGCAGGCTGGTCCTGCCCCACATGGCTGCACAGCTTCCAGTGCTGTTGCTGCCCCTTACTGAGGCCCTCCAAGTGACTGGCACTGCGTGGCCATCCTAGGGCAAGCTGCCACATATCCCGGGGGGTTGCACCAGCACTAACAGCCCCCTCCCAGCAGCAGGGGAGCTCAGCCTCCAGCTTGGTCTATGTGGCTTTCCCCGCCGAAGAATTTGTCTGAGCAGCCCTGGCTTTCACACCCTCCCTCTGCCCACAGGTCACACTGCTGAGTGTGGAAATGACAACACTGAAGGAGGAACGGGACCGGTTGCGAGGTGCTGCTGAAGACAAGGAGACAAGTGAACAGCTCCTGCAGGCCATCAGGGACAGAGATGAGGCCATTGCCAAGTAAGTGGTGTGAACAGCCAAAGCCAGGCTGGGGTAGCAGTTATGGAGTGCCTTAGCAGGAGATGCTTCCAGGGTGGGAGCCCTCCACAAATATCAGTATCTCTTACAGTGTGGTGGAGTAAGTCTCAGTTATGCTTGCTTTGGGAAATGCTGCCAGGAGCTTGGAAGCAGGGCAGGAGATGGCAATTTCCAGAGCTGCCCCATGGCAGGACTGAGGGCATTTAGAAGGATGCTCTGAACCATGTTTTTGCCATCCTTAGTGCTGGGATAGCAAGTCATAGCAAGGAGAGGACTGCAGGGAGCCAGACGGAAACACTAGGTCTGCCCTATTTGGCATATTTTTCTTCTTTGGCTCTTCCAGACACTCAACTGCTTTCCTACCCATTCCAGTTATAGCACTGCTTAGGCTTCATCCCTAAACCATTTCTCTCACTATTCTCTCTCCTTTCCTATTTCAGGGTGTCCAGTCCTGTAATTCTCTATTTCTCCTTTCAGGATTTTCCCACTGTTTTAACTCTTTAGTTTCCCCATCCTCCTTGCAGATCTGTGCAGTTTTATCTCCCTTGTCCAGCTCTGTGCTTGCCTTTCCACACTGCCCTGAGCACTCTTTGCCCTGAGAAGGGGAGGCAGAAACACTCACCCCACCCTCCATGCTCTACATAGAAAAGATATACCTGATAAACCCTTCAATAAGCAGATGGGCCAGGACACCACCCATCCATCTTCTCATGGAAACACCTAATACTCAAGCCCTCAGTAAGAAGAGGAGCAGGAGAGCATTGCAGCTCTGAGGATGTGGCAAGCTAAATCAGCAGGCACAATCCTATTGTCTTTAAAGTGACCAGATCATCCATGCTGCTCTCGCCTGGGTAGCCAGCTACCAAATTGCCATCCCTGTCCTCTGTAACACCTCCATCTGTTGGCAAAAACCAGGAGCATCCCAGCTGCACTGCTGGGTGCAGAGAGGTGGTTCTGACATTTCCAGTGCGTGTGGGTTGCTGGTTCTGCTGTGGCTATGGCAACACGCTGCCGCCGTGATAAATCCCCCGGTAAGATCCAGGCGGCAAGGGAAAGCTTCACAATAAAAGGCTATTTAAGGTGCTCAAACCCACAGCCAGGAGTGGAAGGGTACAGCTTCTCCTCAGTGGTTAATGACCCTGCTGGGACAAAGCAGTAATATTTACGGCTGACTGTCCTGCAGAGGCAGGAGAAGGGAGGACATGATAAGAGCACAGGGGTGAGTGGCGGGTGACTAATGAGCACAAAGTGGCTGCAAGCGAAAGCAAACAAGAGCATCTTGTTGTTAGACATGAAAGCATCCCTCCACAGACTGAGCTGCCTGAGAGGCTCGTGACATGCTTCCCCCCTCGTACCTCAAGGGTTAAGTCACTTTTGTTGAAGCCCTCCCAAAAAACGAGCCCTAACTCTGAACAGAAATGAAATCACTGCCTGAGGCAGACATCTGGCATGGAAAATTTTTAGCTTGAAGCTGAAGTTTGGTAACACAGGAAGCAGCAGAAAAATAGGATCCTATAATAGGAGATGTTAAGCAACTACTACCAGGATATAAACACAAATTCCCAAATTGCTCTTCTGCAGGGCAGCACAAGGGAGCTATTTGGAGGCAATGAATTAGCTTCATTTAATAAGATGCAATTATTTCTCTTGCAAATGTTTGAAAGGAAAGATGGTTCCCAGCAAATCACGTTACAGTTTCTCATCACACAGCAGTTAATTGAAAACTCAAGGTTTGTGCTCACCTGTGTGCTCCCAGCATGGTAAGCAGCATTCCCAGCTTGGGCAGCTTAGGAAATTGCTCCTTCTTAAAGGACAGCTCCTTTCCACTACTCAGCTGGAACATCTTAAACATTGAGCACTCAGGGCCCTTTAGGCAACCTGGGCATGTGTCACATGCCTGATGGTCACCAAATACCTGGAAAGAAACTCAACAGCAGTGTTCCTAAGGGCTGGCACAACCCCACGGTCACCAAATGCTTTCCTTAAAGAATAACACTGAATTTTAACATTGAATTTTTGTTATTCTTACAAAGCATGTGCTATCAAAATTCCTTCCTTTGGTCCAAGTCCCAGCTGAAAGCACTCTTTGGGTGGTAGTGGTGTGTTTTGTATTGCAACTTACTGATCAAGTGATCAGACATAGATCATTTGGTTTTCAGCACATAGCATTTTCTTTCCTATGCATTAGTAAACAGAAGAAAATGACAAAATATTTATGTGTAGATTCTACCTCTGTTTAGATCTCCATTTTTAATGGCAGATCCTGCACGTTATCCAGACACACTATATTATCTTACACAGCAGTGTATCTGAATATCTTGTTGTATTCTTCATAGTGTGCTTACCAGAAATCTGCTGGGTTTATAGTAAAGCTGTCTACAGTTCTGTCCCATTCTTCAGATGAATAGATTGCCCAGAATACAATGGAGGTGAACAGCTTAGGATGTGGGGACTTGCCAGGAAAAGAAATTGCTGACTTCTCTTCAAGGATATGTTAAACACTTCCTCTTAAAAAAGAAAAAAAAGTCACATGCCCCAATTTCCTCCTCTCCCCCCAGGAAGAATGCAGTGGAGGTGGAGCTGGCCAAGTGCAAGATCGACATGATGTCCCTCAACAGCCAGCTGCTGGATGCCATCCAGCAGAAGGTGAACCTGTCACAGCAGTTGGAAGCCTGGCAGGTGAGCAGCCCCTGGGCACTGCAGGGCAGGGCAGGGCAGGGCCTGGGTGGCACACAGCCCAGGAGACATCTTCGGGTGCCTTTTCCCCTCCCTGTGGGTTTGCTGTGTTCTCAGCCTGAATGTCCATAGATAGGAGTGGTTGCTTTTGGCTCTGCAGGAGCCAGTGATGCAGGTGGTGCTCAGGGGCTGAAACACAGCCCTCCCCAGCTCAAAGCCTTTCAGCTGGTAATTGCACAGGAATACCTCATTAAAATGGAGAAACAAAGTGCTGCATGTGGCGTGGGTAACATACACTTTACAGAGTAACCTGCTGTGGCCCAAGGAAGGAAGGTGTCCATGCAGGAGATGTCCCTGGACAGGTGCAGCCTTGGGGACATGTGGGCACAGCACGTCCTTGCATTCCCATAATGAAGCAGAAAGGTGGGAGGCAGAGAGGTTGTGGCAATTCTTTCGTGGTATAGCTGCACTGGTTTCATCAACTCAGAAGATCCAGCAAGATGGAGAAGCTAAAATCCCAGCTCTCCAACAAGGTAAAAACCCCAAACCCCAGCAGTTCAGTGGCTGCCCTGGAGATGCTCTGCTTGGGGTCAGTGGAAAACCCACGTGAAGGCAGAGAGCTCCTGAGAGCAGGCAAAGCTGTCTCCTCCCAGAAACTAGCACCAAGGGAAGGCTGCTTTAATACAAACCAAGGAGAGAGAAGAGAAAAGCTCTGGACCAGTTACAGTAATTTGTTGCAGACCATGCAAGACCCCAGCTCTACTAACCCCCAACCTGACCAGTAGAAACCTCTCCCGTACAACCTTGCTCCTGTTTCAACTCCACTGTGTTTTCGTTTCTCTCTCTTCTTTTCTTTCTCCTGCTTACAGTTTGCTTCCTCAGGGCTTTTTACTATCTGGCTCCTTTGGTTTCTGATCTAGTGGCCTTTCTCAGTTCCTGTACCAACAGCTTTAGTCGTACACCCCTCCTGCCTTTGAGGTGAGCTCCCCGCACCCTTGCCAAGCACCTGCCATCTCCTCACCTGCTCCATTCACTGCCACCATCACCCACATCTGTCTCTGTTCTCACCATCATCTGGCAAGAGGGGCCAGTGGGGAGTCTCCTTCACCCACTATATTCTGCACCCACACACACCCCAGCCCAGCACCAGCCCAGAGCACAGGGGCAGCATCCTGCAGCCCACGGTGAGGCTTTGTCCCCCAGGTCACCATGGGGAAAGCCAGGCTGAGGCACACACATCATTAATCCTCTGTATTCAGCATATCTAGTATTTGGAAAACGTTCTGAAATACAGCCTGCTCCACCACAGAGGCACAAAGCTAGTCAGATGGTTTATGTATTTTGGAGACTATTTAGCAAAGCTGAATGTTTATGATAAAATGGGATGAGATTCAGCTGGGCAGAATTGGAGGCTTTAATCTGATAAAATTTTGCTCATGCACACTTCTAGTCTGCACTTTACCAGAGCACACCAGTATCATGTAATCCAGCTTTATAGGGCCACTTCATCAGACAGATCTTATACTGCTGGTGTTTGCCCTCCCTCTGTGTCCCCAGACACTCCTGTGCCCCTGCCCAGTGGCAAGACAGGGGCCACAGCTCTGCCCCAGCCTTGCTGAGTGCGTCTGCCCAAATCTCCACACCCAAGTTCTGTGCTCTCTGATCCACATATAAGAACAGGCAGGATCTTGAACACAGTGCACTCTCAGTACTGCATACTGTATTTTTATATATATAATATTTTGTGTGTGTATATATATATATATATGAAAATCATACTCACCCCTTGTTATATGATTAACCAAGGACACAGATCTGCCATGCTGGAGCCTGAGTGCCTACCTCATTTGCTAGAAGAGGTGCCTTCAAAATCCAAGTGCTAATCCAAGCGTCCGCATCGTCACACGGCAGCTTCACGTCTGGAAACCTGTTTTACCTTAATGCTGATGTTTACCTTAACCTCTTCAGCTCTCCCTCTGCCTTTCCCCTTTCCAGCCCTGCTCTAAAAAGATGCAAAGCTTCCCCAGTCCATGTAGCTCTGCTCCCTCCCACTCCCACAGGGAAAGTTTTCATACTAAATTCAGGTCCTATATATGGCTATCAATCCTTTTCCTTGCAGAAAGTGCTGCAACATGAGATTAACTATCATCCAAGTTTCCAGTCCAGGTTGGCTGGTTTTGTTCCACAGCAAGCTCCAGAGCAGCTGGGGCACCCACTGAGTGATGGCAGCACCTTCCCTTCTGTCCAAGGGCTGCTCTGATGGCCTTCCCTGTGTGAAGTGCTAAATGAACAGCACTGCCACCACCACAACCCATCCAGAGTATCCTTGTTCTCACCAGACAGTGCCTTCAGTCCTAATCGAGGACCCAACTGCCAGAGAATGTTTCTCCTGGGGGGCTAGCCTGTGTAAACATTTTCAATAAGCTACAGTTGAAATTTGCAATTATAGCAGAAATAATGGATCAGAAGGTTTACAATTTGTGGAATTGACCACCAGGTTTTCAAGGAACACATTAGCACATTATTAGTGGCAACAGAACTGACTGGTTTGTGTAGAGCAATTTCCCAGTGCTGCAAACATGGATGAACCCAGAGCATTTCTGGTACATCTGAAAAACCACAGTGCAGTTGTTCATGCCAAGCTGTCAGTAGAGAGCTCTCACCACTCTGCTGGTCTAGAGGAAGGAGCAGGTCTAAGGGACAGTTCTCTTTGGTAAGTCTGGTGCAAAACCCACATGGGGTCTGGTGGGCTAACTCCTGGCCCCAACCCCTCAGCTATAGGTGACACCTTCCCTAAAGAAGTCTCACTAACCGTGGCTGTACAGGCAGCTCTGTCATGCCTACCTGCTGCTCAGGGCAAGCACATAGACCTGCTTGGAGAACAGACATCCCTGTTGTTTCTGGCATTTGCTTTCAGCTGCATTTGTTCTTTTTTATTTTCTTCCCCGGGACATCTGCAAGCTGCAGACAGCAGAGGAACATAGTTTAGGTGTGTGACAGAGTCCCAAGCAGTTGTGATGCTCCTCTGTGAGACCACCTGAGCAATTTATCCTTAGAATTGTGTGATTCAAACTCCTCGCTCACTAAAAAGCCTCACGGCAGCAAGCAAGGCTGAGCCTGCTGCCAGGTGGGGAGCTGCACCTGTCCCCACTCCTGTCATCCCCTCCTCCATCTCATCCCAGCACTTTTCACTCCCATTTCAGCCGCGTCCCTGCACCAGCTCCCTTTGAGCATCAGCTGCCGCTAACAAGCCTCTCCTCTCCCTCTGCTGCAGGATGACATGCACAGGGTCATTGACCAGCAGCTGATGGACAAACACCCGAAGGAATGGAGCCAGCTTGCTTATTCCTTCTCCAGTGGCTCCGGCGCCAAGCGGAGTACCAGAGCCTCCTCCGTGTTCAAGCCGGAGCAGCAGGGGGAGGAGCCCGCGGGGGCAGAAGGGAACCGGCTCTTCTCCTTTTTCAAGAAAAATTAGTTTGAAAAAGAGAAACCTCTCCAACAGTTCCTGCTTCAGGAGGAGGAGTGGGGCAGCTGCCCAGCTTGCTGATGGACCCAACTCTGATCCACTAAGAAAAAAAAAGGGGGCAAAGGAGTTAACCCTTGAGACTCTGCACTATTTACACCGCACCTGGTCTGAACCAAATGTTTACATGAACTGGAGATTTGCAGTTGACTATGTGATACTAATAGAAAGAAACTTTTCTTATTCTTTAAGTGAAGTGATTAACTTCAGGGTATATTTTAGTCGCTTTGATGCAGTCCAGTTTCTGCTGTGAAGAGTAATCTGATTGTCTTAAAAGCATTATGATGCTGGAGAAGGAAATAAGCAGCCCCAAGACAAAGCAGCACAGGGGATTGAGAACTGCTATCACAGCCAGCACAGGAGGAAGAGGGCTGAATGCAAGAGAAGAGAGGGGAGTCACACTGCCCTCCAGTCCTGGCAGCTTCACCCATCCCACTGAGACTGGAGTTGCTCTGGCCCCAGCATTGCCATGTTTTGTCAAGTGTAGCTTTCTCCATGGTGAAAACTGAGCCCTCACTGCAGATCCTGCTTGGGCACTATCTCCCCTGCAGCTCTGTGTAGCTGTTCCCCCCCTTGCTGGGAATCCAGGCTCCTCACGGATCAGGGCAGTTGTAAGGTTGCTGATGTTACTGTCTCCTCTAGCTCCCTCCTGTTACAGAGATAAGAGTTGCAGAGTGTGTAGTTACACAGAACGTTAAGAACTCCTCTCCAAGACACTGACCATCTACAACAGATTGCAAACTGGATGAGAGTTGTGGATGTTCAGTCCTGGAACACCTACTGTCCCTCCAATGGCCAAAGGTAGTTGTGGAGCTTCAGCAAGTCACACATCTCTCTCCAAAGCCACATATCCCTGCAAAAGAGTAAGAAACATGCCATTTTAAATGCATAATCCCCCCAGAAGCCTAACAATTCACTGAATTCGCACCTGTAATGATGTCAGTAGGTCTCTGATGCTGGGTTGGCAGACTTGATCTTCCAAAAGCATGCAGGCATCTACCTTCACTACAGCCAAAGGCAACTGGTATGTTTACAAAGCTCTGGAAACTCTTCAGCTTACTCTGCCCCTTGCAGTAGCATTAGCTATGGCCTGACAAAAATGATGTGTATTTGTCCCTGCCTGTGGGGCATTTACTACATACACATCCCTTCAGTGAGCAGGTAGCCAAATTTGCTTTTGACCAGAGATGATCAGAGCCTGCTTTGCTGTAAGCATGACTTGATAACTGAGAAGGAACACAGCAGTGCTGAAGATCCTGCAATACTTAAGTAGGAACCTTCCCTACACACTGGATGGGCACCTTACAGCTCTTCTCTTTAACAATCTACCATCATAACCCAGTGAGGAACACCAGCCTAAGTTCAGAGATGTCCTGCTGCTGTCATGCAATTCTCACAGGTTCTCCCAGCTCACAATACCCATAGGTCCTAATTTGCTTCACTGGTGCTTTAAAGAGGCTACCACCTACACTGTCCCACAGGAAATGGAGCTAGGTATGCATTCAGCTCTGCCCTGCTCAGCAACTTAGGTGCTAAAACACCATCCTACAGGGAGCTGCTATCTCTGCTCACTATTTACAGTAACAAGGTTTCTGCTAGAATTAGGTATCAAATACCTTTTTCTAAGAAGCAGGTAAGAAGTTGGTTACTAGGTGTTTTTTTATTATTATTCAAGTTGTCTATGGGATAGAACATTCATAATACCTCAGTACAAATACCCTTTCTGCCTACAAAGATTTGAGCATTCCCTTATTTCCTTGTTAGCATGAAACTACCATACTGGTATGAAATCATCAGGTACTGAGGTAGCTCCATGTTGCAAGGAGCAGAGTACTCTTCAGGACTGAAAATGATGGTAAAAAGCTGAGTGGTAAAACTCACTTGAAAGTACTGAAACCTGGATTGCAGATCCTGCTGCAGGAAATACCTAGGTAAAGCACCACCAATACAGCTTGATGATGCTTACAGGGAAAGGAGTCTGGAATCTCACAGGCAGGGAGGGAAACTGAACCTTGGCCTCTCTTCTAGGCAATGCTCAGCTGTTGAGTATCTGCTTGTATCCACCTGTGCAGGTGACAGAAAGGGACTTAGTGCAGTGCCAAGTGCACTCCCAGGAAGGCAAGTCCTCATCCTTCAGTCTTACCTGTGCGTGACTCTTGCTAGGGCAGACATGAAGCACATGCACAGCATCTCCTGCTGTCAGGACTCAGTTACACCTGTATGCATTAATGTCAAGTTTGAGACCTGCAAAATGAGGAGTGTTGATGGATGCCAGCAATACCTGTGAACAGTTGTCTTACAGTGTTGGAAAACAATGCTCTGTTTACTGTGGGAGAGCCACCTGAACATCTGGGTCCTCGTGGACCTTTTTTCTGCTGTCAGTTGTCATTTCCCAGGCCCCAACAGCTCTCTTCAAGCTACATGCCTGGCCGTGTGGGACTCTACCCCCTTAAGGATGGAATGGATGGATGGATGCAATGCTAAGGCAAGGGCCTTAAGTTATCCAATGAAGACAGAGTAATGAGATGAAGAAAGGTGCCTTCTGTGGTATGTTTGCTGAGAGGAAAGTGACTCATTCAGTTGCAGGGGTAGGCAATTGAAAAGCCCAGCACATCTCTTCATTTAAGGAGGAACCTACCTTAATCCCATTGCAATTTTATTTATCTGCTAACCTTGATTGTGGAATTGATTGGAAAAGGAAAGTCAGCATGTTCTATGGTGCCAGTTGAGTATGGTTTCTTAAAACTAGCCCCTTAACCCTAAAGACTTAGTTGCACTACTAAACCCAGAAATACAAGAGAATTGGGTTTAATGAACTGCACAACACACCAAAGGAGACCTCCTCATGCTGAGCTGCTACTCAACAGGAACAGAAACTGCCTTAACATAGCAGCTAGGGTTTGTTGTTTTGTCTTCAAAAACCTCATCAACACAGTCCTTCACACACTCATTTGTCATGTTGTGTTCTAACCAAGTTCTGACTATTTCACCTTGAGCTGTTGTTAAAACATTCATCTCCATCCTGTCATGGCCAGAAGCCTGGAATCATCCTTGTGGTGTTGGGTTAGAAGACACTCCACTTGTGATACTTGATACTTCTAGGACACAGATGGTGTAAAGGAAACATTGGCTTCAGTGATTGAGATGGAGGAAGCATGTTAATCCAGCAGGTACCCAGGATCCCAGAGCAGAGATTCAAGAAGTGGGAGCAGCAGCACTCACCCTTGCTTTTGAGATAATGGCAAATAAAACAGTAGTGCTGTGGAGTCATTGTTCAAATATTGCATAGAGAAGAGATGCCTGCTGAGATTAAGGTTTCAAAGAACTTTCCCACAGTTAAGTAACAGGTGGCTGTTTGGGTTCATGTTTGTTTTGCTAGCCTAAGGGAAAAGAGATCCATCTCCCTTTAGTGAGCCCGCAGGGGAAGCGACTGTAAACAAGAAACAAGCAACAAGCAAGGGTAAAGGAAAGGCAAGTCACTAGCACTTTATCTTCATACAAACGCAGAGCAGCAACTGTCAATTAATGACAATGGAATAATTTTGCACAGAGAAGCATGAAGTGAGGTTCCAGGCAGTGCTGCATGCACTTGTCTTGCTTAGGATGGTAAATTCCAGATATGCCTCTACAACAGGCAAACTCTCTACTCCTCCCTCAGCTATAAAAAGCAAGATTGTTTTAACCAAAAAGCCAAGAAAGGAAGTGTCTGGGTGCTGCAGTGATGATTCCCTTAGACTGAGAGGGGAAAAGCACACAGCAGGGACAAGCAGAAAGAATGTACCTATAGATATGTACAGATACCACAGTGCTGTAATTTTTGTATGTAGCAGTAATGTACATAAATGTATGGTTTTTATAAGATACATATTATAAAAATCTATAAAGGCATATTTTTAGTAAAAAAACCCAGTGCTCTACTTCTTTTGTAAATAGTTCTCTTCAGAATAAACCAGATTGTTTATACAATACTGTCTCAGCTCTCAAGTCACTCTTATCTTGCCTAGCTGCAGAACATGCTCACTTTTTGAACTATCATCTTAACACCCAACAGCATCATTAATACTTCAGCACCACAAGAAATTCAGCCACACAATGCACCTGCATGTGCTCAGAAGAGAATGGTCCTGGAGAAAGAAGATTTGAAGCATGTATCTCCCACTGCACAGGAAAACAGAAGGATGAGCTTGTCAATCTTTTCCACCTTCCAGCCATTCACCTCATTTACTGGCCTTTATATGGAAGGATAGCCCAACTTTAACAGATGAGAAACACAGATGGACAGTAAAATACCTCCAGCTTGTGCCAGCTGCAGCTCGGATTATCCACACATCCTCAGGATTGCCTCCACACAGTCACACCAGAACAGCAAGGACAGAAGAAAGAGCACCTTCCCACAGCAACTTTCATCACACTTCACCTGAAGCAAGGACCTGCCTTCAATAGCTTGTGTGCCAAGGGCAGGTAAGGCAAAGAGACTGCTAAGGGCAACAAGCACAATGACAGCTGCCTAGATCCTATACAGAAACACATACCTTCATTTCCTGAGAAAGCAAGGAGAGATTCCAGATGTGTTTTTATCGGCCCAGGATCTGACCCCTGCTGCTTTCAAGCTTTCAACTCTCACTCAACACTTTTTGCTGAACAGAAAGAGATTATAGCAAAGTCACAAGCATCTCCTTTTCACACAGAAATAAAGTTACCAGTTCCAGCTTACACTTTCATTCACATTGAAAACTAGAATAGCAACCAAACATTTGAAAGCATTCATTGTGGTTTTGCCAATACCCCCTCCCAGGTAAAAAAAAAAGCTTCTACATATGGCAGAAAAGCCTCAGCCCTGGCTTGCCACCCTCCACCTCCAGATTCTGGACAGCAGAGGAAACAGAGCCTTAAAAAAGGATTTGGCAGCTTGTAACCTTTATTTTTAGTTTTTTAAAATTATTTAAAAAGCATAATTAGAAACTTTCAATACAGAAATAATTCTAGCAAACCAGTTAGACATTCCATTGCTCAACATTTAGGAAACTTCACATCAGCACCACTAGAGACACAGTCCCCACCCCTTCCAATTGAATAGTCAGTGGCAAGAGCAGAGAGGTAGCTGCTCCTCTACAGCCAGCTCTAGGAAAAAAATGGCTAAGAAAATCCCACTTTAAGCCAGGAATTTGGACACTTGGATTCATACAGTTCAAACCATGGCCACAAAGACCTGGACTCAAAGAGGACCAATCTTTCCAGATAAGAGAACACTCCAGGCTTGGGTGCACCATTTCCTCATTTTATTGCATCTTTTCCAGTAAATTCAGACATTTTTCTTTACTTCTGCCTGTATGAAGTTACTCTCTCCTAGATCTGCACACACACTACCACCAGAGTCCCAAAGTAACAGGCTGGGACTGTTAAAGGACCACCTTTAATCTGCAAGTGGTAACCATCACGGGACAGTGTCATTTCAACAGGAAGGCTTTGAGGACTGCCCCAGCTCCTTCCCTGGGCACACACCACATTGGACATCAGAAAGCAGACAGGATGGACTTAAGCTGCCACTTGCCATAGCTGCTCAAGTCTTACAATGATCAGAGCTCACACTGGCAGTATCATCCCAGCTCATTCTTATTCTTGGGTTACCAATGACAGATATGTGAAGAAAAGAGATGGGTGAAGGCAGCTGGATACATACTCCCAGCACCTGAACTGATTAAAAAACCCCATGTGTTACACATTCACTGTTTGCAGTTTTTAAAAAGTCTTTCAAGTGATTGCTTGTGATGTGATTGTATGATCAGGGCTCTTACCACAACCCAGACAATCTAAAAAAACAAGCAGGCAAAATAAGTGACTAAAATTTAGCCTCTCCTGGGGGAGGGGGAGGAAGGGAGAAGTGGGCTGATTCAAAGTACACGGACACTGCTGAATCACATCCTACCAAACCAGGACCACTTACTGACCAGCTGAGTACAGCCACCTCCAAGGCCTTAAAGGAAGTCATACCCTTCATACCTTTTAGTAATTTTAAGGAAAAATTCATTTTTTAATATTATTTAGGCAATTATTCAGGTGCTGAGCACATCCTTTCAGCCCAGACATTTGATATTTTAGTTACACACACATACACTCTCCACCTTCAACTACATCTATTCAGGCTGCTGAGCTGAGCCCTTGGTTTCCCAGAAAGGGCCAGGAAAACATTGCTGAGCACAGCAAGACCAGTTTGTTTCCAAAGGTGATCCTCCACCACCACATAACCCAAGCAAGCAAGCTTTCCATTTCTTTAAACAGCAGTCCTCCTTTCTAACAGAAGAATCCTGGGAATGATCCTGCAAGCAGCTGTCATAGTCAGACATCAATCCAGAACAGCTTGATTTATTTTCATGCCTTGTCTCTCTCAAATTCACATTCAAGTTCAGATTGCCTATTTGTGGACAGGGCAATGAGGAGAAGTTTGGGTTTTTTTGGCAGAATCACATGGTTTTTGTTGTTCTCAAAAGAAATGGACCCTCACTTAGGACCCTGGCAGAACCAGAAGCAGAGGTCAAAGGAGTTAAACTTTGCTTTCTTTTTTTTCCTTTTTTTTTAAAAAAAAGAAGTTTAATCCAAACAAATCCCACTTCTGCAGCTTGGTTTGTTTTTCAGTATCTTGATACAAACTAAAGGAGAGCACAGGTACAGCTGGGCTAGAGCACAAGAAGGTGGAAACCCAAGGACCCAGCCACAAACCTGGATCATGGCAAACTGAAATTCAAGGCCCCAGCAGCAGCACCAGCTGCCAGCCCAGGGGCTGGTGAAGTGAAACCCCAGGCTCCAGCAGCAACACCTGCAATCCTGGTACCTAGAAAAACAAAGCCCAAGCCTCAGTATAAGCCTGGAACTCCAGGTGAAGCCACAGGCCCCAGGGGCACCAGCTGCCAGTCTGGAGCCCAACAGAAATGAAGCTGGAGGCCCCAGAAAGCAGCTGCTGCCAGCCTGGGACCAACTGGAATTAAGAATTAAGAATTTTGTACTGTTTCTTTAAAAAGATGAACTCTGCAGTCCATGATTGGTTGACATTAAGAAGGCATAAGCCAAAGCAACAACAGGGAGGCGAGGCTGGTTAAAGCAATATACATTATATACAAACTCTTGGGTTAATTAGTCCACTTGGTAGGCAACGTCCTTCTTGTCTACAAGGCGCACTGGAATGAGCAGGGGAGGAGAGGGGGGCAAGATTCCATCCGATACCTTCTTGGCACTGAAGTGGTAAGGTGCCAGCGCCTCTTGATAGAAAACATGGAGAAAAAAAAATCATCTTTAAATAAGGGCACAAAACTGAGAAAGTCCTCCCAAAGCCTGCCCCAGTGGAATTGCCCGAGTCTAGCTGGAGGGGCTGATCTGTCTGAGAGCAGAGTCTCTGCAGCAGGGAAACGGCATTAGCAGCACCGCTTCTTCCTTTTACTGTTCTTCGTTAGCTTCACCACATCGTTCTGTTGCTGCTGTTGCTGCTTTGCTAAGTTTTCTTTCTTTGCTCGCAGAACTAGCTCTGTAATGCAATTAAACATCTGCAAGAGAAACAAGCAAGTTCAGACCACCCAGGAACTCAGGCTAGCTTTTGTGGGATGTTTGTTCAATAAAAGAACATTGGAAGCAACTCCACTTTTCTAGATATTTCAAGAATGGTTTAGAGATCTTCCCCAAACCACTATTGGCCAAGCAGAAATCCAGTAGCTGCATAACCCACTCCCAAGCTAATTCAATAACACCTCTAATCCCCTTTCCCAAACCAGTGCATAAAACAGGTCAGTCTGGCAACTGAGGCCAGGAGTGAAGTTTGGGCAGTCCTGCATCCTAAGGCATTTTCCCTAGGGACAGGTCTTTCCTGAGACCATGCCTAATATGTTAGCACTGTAAAGCTAGTGAAAATGCAATGTGGGCTCCTTCATTTCACTTCCCCAACTCTTCCAAACAGTTGGATGTCTTTTTTTGACATTTTATCTACCCACTTGAAACTTGTACCATGCACTTATCTTTCCTCTTCAATGGGAAGAATATAATTGTTATTTTTTTTCTCAAATCACTATCCCCAAATTGTTTTCTCTAAACTCTTCTGTGTATTGCATTACCTCTTCCACATTAATATTTTCTTTGGCGCTGGTCTCAAACAATTGGATCTCCATCTGCGCAGCAAATTTATGGGCATCTTCTGTTTCTACCACTTTTCGCTCTGGGTCATCATTCTTATTCCCCACTAAAAAGAGAAAGAAAAAGAAATAAAGTCAGTTTGGTACTTCAGTAAGTCAGCCCACTAGGTAAGATGATGTAACTCTCTGATTAGAAACTTACCTAGTATCCGGCAGACATCATCACAATTTTGATTAATTTCATGCAACCACCGTTTTACATTCACAAAAGATTCTGCGCTTGTTACATCGTAGACAACAATGACTCCATGTGTTCCTCTGTAATACCTATGGAGCAGGAAAAGACAACTGTTAAGCTACATGTCACCTTCTTAGCTCTTCCTCTTTTACTTGGCTTCTACAAGATTCATAACAAATCACAAGTTATAGCACTCAAGTGCTCCCATTTTCTTTCCAGTTAAGTCTTTTACAACAGCTAGATCACATGTGATTCCTCTAAACCCACAGAGTTACCTGTTCATTTAGTCTAGACAAGTAGGTTTCAAAGTCCAAAGATCCATTTACTTCCTTGTTCAGCTTGTCAGACCTTCAAATAGGAATGCTGCCTTCCAGCCACGTGAGCAAAAGGTAGCCGTGCCCCCAGTATGCCCTCAGACCCAGCAGGGATGTGAACCTTCATGTTGTACAAGCCATACCAAGTTTTTGCAATCATTTTGTTATCTGTGAAAGATCACTTACAGATATTTCAGCAGATCTCCAAGTATACTCAACCCCCAGTCACAGTTCTCTTCAGCTCCCAAAAATTTCTGTCTTGTTGAGCGACTGTGTTCTGATCTCGCCTTCCTACTCAACAGATCGACTCCATATGTGCATTCAATGCACTCAGCTACCTTTAGCCATTAAAAATAAGCTTTGTTTCAGTTTATTCCCATTAGTCTTGGGCAACCAGCACCTTTAAAAGAGGATCAGCAATTCTGATACGAAAGAATTATATCTGAATTCAAGTTCCAACATTATCATCTGCATAACCTACTAGAGGCAGGCATGAGAATGCTGTATAAAAAAACACAAGCTCCACTTTCTCAGTTTTCAGCCACAATCACAGGGCTACTAGGTATTTCCCCCACTTCAAATTAGGCAGCTTTGACCAAAAAAAACCCAAATAAAATAACATAATTGAAACAGCGGACAGTGAGGTCTTTGCCAACATCCAGTTTTTATAGTGTGTAGTTTTATTCTTCCCTTTTCATTTCTTCCTCTTTCTTATGATAAATACTAAGATTTTTAATAAAATCCATTCAAGAATACAGGATATAAAAATGGAGGATTTTCCCTTAAATCATGATAGAATTTCTAGACCTTGATCTCTTACCAGAAGCACCTCTTGCAGCACTCTTCCTTCCACTACACTTTAGAGATGTCCACTGTGACCACTTTGATAGCTTACTCCAACTCACCAATCACATCTTTGAACTTCAAAGCCTTTTACTCTAATCCAAATGCACTACCTTTCAGAGGATCTCAAAGCTGCTGCTCACTTCTGCTCCTGATGCACTTGAGCAAGTCACTATCTCTTGCCCACCTTTAGCCTCTTCATCCCCTCTATAACAGAAGCCACCTGCCTTTATACACCAGCAAGACAGACTTCCACAGACAGGCATATATCACACACAGAGTGCACACATCTCCCCACGCCCCTTTCCTCTCATGATCACACTGTTGTGACAGTCACTGGATATTAATACTGTACAGAAATAGGAGAGCATACTCCTATTGCTCATCTGGGCACTTTCAGAAGACATGCAAATCCATCTTCCATGCCCTATTTTACCAGTAATTTATGCTGTACTTTCACTTTCCTTGGCAAGAACTAACTCAGGTAAGAATGACTCATTCCCAGCCCATAGGAGATCCTGCACTTTTAAATATTCTAGTCTATTTGCAATCAGTTCCTTTAATAGCTTTAAAATCTGCTACAGCACTGCGTTTGTGCTTTACTTTGTTACAGCCTCAACTTTGTTTCATAACTTAGATCCTTTAGGGGAAAAAGTATTCCCCAGTCTGAATCCACACATTGCAAAAAAAAAAAATTCCATCCTCTCCTGACACTAACAGGTACTGCACACTGCTTTGTGTGATAGCATAAGGAAGGGAAAGATCTCTGATCCTATCAACACACATGATTTCTCTACACCTGAACAATAAACTATCTTCAAACTCTCCCCTCTCACCTAATAGTCTTTTACTCCAGCAGCCCTCAGGCTGACCTACCACTTTCTCCCCAGCACTGAGCATTACATTTGCAAAGACAGCACTCAGTCCTTAGAGAAACACAGTGGTTCAGCTACACCTACACAGAGCTGCTTCATTCTGCTGTGCACACCACAAACCATGCCTGGGATCCCAGTCATCCAAAGCAGAGGACCTGATGGAGCATCCTGCTGCTCCTACCTTGCCCACACACATAGGTTTTCTTCTAAGCAAAGCATATGATGTCGGGGAGTGGAATAACATACACCCTGCACATATAGAACCCACTCCTGACACATCATCAGCACAGTTGTCATTTGCTCCTAAGGATGAGGACTGTGGGTTGGACCATGCAACACAGACCACTGTGGCATTCAAAACTCTGCAGGAGCTGGGAGCTCCTGCCACAAAACACTAATATTGCCAACCACCTCATCAGAAATGCCTTCCTTTGTACAAGACAGCAACCCCTGACTCCTGCTGAGTTCCTACCAGCATACATTGCTTCTATTTTTGGAAGGGAAAATTGCCTGGCACATTGTTCTGGAAAGGTTGCCAGTCCCTCACAATACACTAAATTGTCATTTTCTCCATTGGCTGACATTACCTTTTAGCAGCCTGAGAGATAAGACCATGACTACCTTTGATTCTCTAACTACATATCCATATGTATTATGGATACATACTTTGCTTAAAAAGCTAGTCATGCTATTTTCTATCTTTTGTTAGATACACCCTTGTGTCCTAGATAAGGTTTTAGGTTTAACAAGTACAGCACAGATTCTCCAATCCCAAGTGCTGGACAGTACTAGAAAACAAAAACTGATTTATCTTACCCCATACTTCAGATTTCAGAATGATGCAGTGCAGAACTGCTTTTATAACAAGTTGTAGGCTTTGGCAAGTGGAGAACAGATGGGGCTTTTGGCATTCAGGGAGGAGTAGGTGTAAATTTTGTGCTTCTGGCAACCAAGAGGTAGTTGAGGCTTTGACACTAGGGAGAGAATGCCTTATCTTCTTCCCATCCACATTTTAGGAAAGATGGAGACCACAGAACTGAGAGCAGAGCAGAAATGAAGTTCTTAGTCTCATCCTCCCATTCAAAGACTAAATGACTGATGCTAGCTGTCCTGTATGTGGTAGGTGCACCCTACCATGCTGCCCTACAAACCTCAAAAGCCAGGACCTGCTACTACTCCTTGTGATAAAAATATTAATGAAACAGAGAGAGAAAAAAGTAGAAGCTATAGAACAGTTATTCATGTTTAGAGTGTCCATGAAAATATCTTGTTGAGGTGAAAGCCAACCAAACCTGACCTGTGTGTGTCCTTGGATGCTTGGTAGTAGCCTTTCCTTATGTTTGGAAAAGTTACCTAGATCTAAAGGCTTTATATTTAGCTTTGGTGTGGAAAAGGCTTAAGAATGCTAATATTTAAGTTGAAATAAACACAGTACCATCTATGTTGCTTGTTCTACCTACAGAATTACAAAGAAGCTTAAAGACATAAGCTTACTACCTTTGAAACATCATCTACTAATACTGCAGACTTGACACAGAAAATCTTCAGAATTGGTTAACCAAACTCACTGTGTCCTTTAGCCACCTGCATTCTCCCCTCACATCTCTGAAAATTACCTTTCTAAGCAGAAAGGAACACTTTGCCATTCACTGTGGTACTCCCTACTACAAGACACCAGTAAGAAAGTTCTCAGATTTCCTCTGAATGATTAGCATCTGGAGTTATTATATAACTAGTTTTATGAAGCATGATGGTAGCTAAGTTAGATTCAGAAGAGACAGAGTATTATTGACTGCATTACTTCCAGAAAAAAAGAAATGTAAGTAGCCAACTTTAAAGACAAGTCATTGGTTAAATCAAACATCTTTGTTAATATTGCACTGGTTTGTAGTATATATGTTTCCTTGTTTTTCAATCCTTTAGAATTCTAATCAATTCCAGAGACTTGTAATAATCTGTTTCCATACTCTTTTTTTGTCCAGGTTCCTGGAAGCACATTCATTGTCACAGGCTAGCTGACTAGATTTTTGACCATCATACCTGGTTTACAAGACATAGCAATTCCACCACCTCAAAAAGCTTATCCCTCTCTTGAGCATGCCATTCCACACAAATGCATGGCAGGAAATCCCTCTGCTATCACTATTCATCCTGAGCTAGAACTATTCATCTGAGAACTCTTATCTGAAGTTTCAATCCTAAACCCATAGTCCTGAATTGGGGTGAAGCAGTACTAGCTACAAGAGCAAATCAAGTACAGGAACTGGTTGTTCATGCATCTTAAGTATTCTTGCCAATCCAGCTGAGTCCTGACATGCCACTTCTCTTTTGAATTTAAATAAAATTTAAGAGCTTGGATGACATTCCATGCCAACCAAATTCACACTAATTGTCCTCTCCTTCCTCTAGGCACCAGCTATCCCAGTATTTCCTCATGTAATAGACAAGAAAACCCATCTGCTGTCTTTTATACTTCCCAGTCTAAAATTCTGATCTAGTTCAGTGTTCCTGAGTTTCTGTAGAATATTCCAGATCAACTGGATTTCTGTTCCATAACTGTTTTATTCTGCTTCTATAGCTGTAGTCAAGTAAAATCAAAATAGAACAACCTTTTAATGGCTCTCAATTTTCCACTATTAACTTCCTACCACTTTTACCAATTCAAGGTCTACACAGCAGTACTTCCAACCTATTACTATTATTAACCAGATGGGCTCTAATTTCAGGCTTGCTTGCCAGGCTTGGCTCAACACCAATCTGAGTTCTACCTTTAACTGTAAATGGACTTCCTGGCCTAAAGTAATACTGCAGGAAGACCTTTTTTTATTTTTAACCTCAATCTAGTCAAAGACTAGCCAAAGACTACTACTATCTGTTGACAGTGCACTCACACTCCACCCATGATTTGGTAGCCAAGCTCTTTCGCAAGTACTAGCATGGTAACTCTATTTGTCACTCAGTTTGGGATAAGCAAATCAGTTAGAGTATAACTTTGCCAACAAAAGAGAGATAGAACTATTTCTAAAATCCAGATCTTGTTATCTCCTGTTTTTATAGGTGATATGTTTAGATCCAGAGTGCCTCCTGAAAAGCATCAGTGAATGCTAGACAATCACAGCTCCCTGACCTAGCAGCAAGAGGAGTCCTCATGGCAATGTGACCAGCACTCCCAAAGGGCTGCAAATGCACTCAGACACAGGAACTTCTTTGCTTAAAGTTGCACAAAATTCAAATCTTTCTTCCCTGACCATGGAAGATTCTGTGACTACTTTACCAGAGTTAAGGCAACAAAACAGGGGCCTCCACTTCCCCAGAAGTAAAATATACCTCACTTCTTTAGTAAAAAGTTATGCCAAAGAAAGTAGTAGCAGAGTTCAAACAGGTCATGGCACAACCACTCTGAAACCACTTCAGCTTATCTATTTTAAACGTTAATCACAGAAAACATTTACATAAAACACCACACAAAACCCAATCTGCAGCTATTCTCATTGACAAAAGGAAGCCTCCTTTCCTGGTATTCCCTGTTCCGTGCCGGATACCATGGCTTTTTGAACTAGCTGGCATCAGCCCCACGAAGCAACGCTCATTAACGCAGCTCCCAGCCGTGTCAGGGAATCTGAAAACAGGAAGGCCATTTGCTGACTCAGCACTAATTGGGGCACTCTGTGACTGGCCTGTGTGCACAGCTGATGGGAGCCACAACGCTGCATTGCTGCCTCCCCCTCACCACTTCCTGCCCCAAGCTGCCTGCAGTGCTGGAACATGAAGTGAGGTCACACACAGGAACCCTACAAGAGGCAACTGAGTTTTTTCAACCTAAACACTTAAGAAACAATGGAAATAATCCAGTAATATCCGTAGAGAAGCGCAGAGGAAAGGGGCAGTGCACACAGCAGGTTCAACTTTGCTGTTCCCAGTTGTTCAGACGTAACACAGATGCAGCCAATCTCATTTTATATCTAAGTTAACTAATACATCATTGAAGATCCTCCTCTCAAATAGGAGCCAAAAGCCAGTCATGACAGACCAAGTGAAACAACTAGGTCTTTAAAGAATTATTATTTTTTTAATACCCCAAGGAAACAAAAGCTCCATTTCCAAGGATTTTTGACTCTTCCCCTAGTGCCACCATGAGCAGTCTCATCTCTACTGCAATCAGTTTACAAACACATTTTATTCCTGGTTTCCAGAGCTGTAGCTCTGGGTGTGGTTTCTCCAGGAACAGGAAAAGCTGCGCACACACTGTTCAAAAGGACAATGAGCGCAAAACTGAACTGGAACCAAGGAAAAGGTTAACTTCGTGTGGGTGTCTGCTTCAAGAGAACTCCACACAAAGATAGCTGCTAAAGTGCATTTGTCCTAAAAGAAAATGAAGTATCGGAAATCCTATTCTTCAATCTCAAAGCTATTCATCAGTGATATGACACCGACAGAGGGTTTGTACTCTGTACTTCTGCAATACATTCAAGCAGAGGATGACCTTCTTGGACAGGATTCAGAGGCAAGTTTTCTACTACACACAGAAGGGTGAAATAACCTCCAGTTGTAGCATTTGGAAACTAGCAGCAGAGGAATAGACAACATGGAAATGCACAGAAGAGTGAGGAAACTGGAAATCCCAGTTTCAAACCTAGCCACAATACCACTCCTATTACCAGTTCTAATGGAGCTGAAAGAACTCCTGCTGTACAGACCACAAAGCTATTGTTAGCTAATAACTGCAAAATCAAAATACCTAAACTGTAACTCTAAACTACCAGATCCAAACACAAAGCCCAGTTCTACTCACGTTGATGTAATGGTCCGGAAGCGCTCTTGTCCAGCTGTGTCCCAGATCTGTAGCTTCACCTTTTCCCCATTGATCTCAACTGTCCGGATTTTAAAATCCACTCCAATTGTGGTAATGTAGCTGCCTGAAGGGAATGTGTGGATAAGTGAGAACCTAGGATTTGTTTATCTTGGATGCCCCAAAGCACACTTCTGAACACTATTTGGCAGTAACTCTCAGACTGGACAGGAGAACAAGGTTTCCCCATCTGTTTATTGTTTAAAATGCCCTATCAGGTCACGCTGATATGCACATCTTTATCTATCTGCAGATAATAGCTTTTTTCTAGTCATAAAGCCATTTCTCAAATGCCACTCTTAAAACTCAGTGTTACAAAATAAAGTTATTCTTCTACTGCACTGGTCATCAAGAGTAAGCACACGAATAGCTCAAGAAATGGACAGTAACTATAGAAGTATTTCATTTGTGAAAGCTTTGTGAGACAAAGCTTTGCTTTAAATGCTCATGCAATCATTTCATTAGTTATGTCACAAATGTAAGTGGTTTAGCCACAACATTCAATCACTCTAAATGCCAAATGGGTAAATGGGAAGTCTGCACAGAGCACAGCATAAGCTAAAAAACCTGAGCTATTTCTGGAACCATGTCAGTGTTTAAATACTGTGGGACTTTCAGCTGCAAGTGAAGATCAGGCAGGATGGCTTGTATAAGCTTATACCAAGAGAAGCAAAGTTAGAAACATACTGTATTCCCAGTACAGCTATCAGTGGGTAAATGCAGAACAGCTCCTTGCCAACCAGCAGCACTGAAGCAGACCTTGACCATTTCACTCACTGAAGTAAACAAAACACTCACCTGAGAATGTATTATCTGCAAAACGCAACAGCAAACTGCTCTTGCCCACACCTACGACAAACAAAGACAGCAAGATCTTTGAATACAGTCATCCTGAGTGTCAAGTAACATAACAGTAATTTACCCATCCACTGCATTTTTAACTCTAAGTAGGACATTTGCTCAGCAGATAACTTAGTATCATCCACTCTGACTATTCATCTCAATACTCCCCTTGAAGAGTTGACCCAGCACACTGCAGTCACTCCAAGACTAGGTATGCTTCCTCTAGCAGTACAGGGGATTTTTTGTCCCTTCATTCCTCCAGCCCTCAGCAAACTCTCAAACAGTAGCTTTTCTACGAGGTCATAAAAGAGTAATAACTAAAAGTAAATTTACAATCAGTAGGCTTACATTTGCTAAGGAAAGATCAAAAAATTAGTATGTCCTGCTAACTAACAAGTCCTCAGAACACTGCTCTGAACTGCTCTATTGAATTCCACTTGCACATCATGCTTAACACTACTGCTTACCTCCCATTCATCACATCATGCTGAACCGCAGTGGAATTTGGACTACTTTGACATTCAGACTAGGGTTTGGTACTATAAAGCTTATATTATCATGGCCACAGTTTAACAGAAGCCTAAACCAAACAGAGGAGTTGGGAACCATTGTTCTGTATTGCCATCCAAAATAGGCTTGTTCCACATCCAAGAGGAAGGACACATACCTTTCTGAAGTTGTACCATTTACCAAAATGTTCCATGAAACATTTCTCTAAGTGCTTTGAGTAGCACTTCATCCAGGTTTTCCTTAAGCAACTGTTTGCACCCTGAGCACGCCCTGGTGCAGGGGAGCATTTTTCACAGTGCTTCAGACAAGAATGGTAAGAAGCTCATTCTTGTACACCCAACCAAGGGAATCTGGGTCTGAGAATGCCTCAAAGTTGTTATCTCTACTGCTAATGTTCCTTCCCATCAAAAAAAGAAGTCTGCTATGGCATGAAGAGGAAATACTACTTCACCAGGGTGATTATCTATTAAATCTTTTCAGGTAGAAGTTATTTGAGCTAATTATTTTGATGATTTATAACTTGCAAGCTTTACTTACTAGAAGATCTGTACAAAGACTATATAGAACTCCAACAGTTCTCAGCTGCTAGCAACTGAAGAGAGCTACCAGCACACACACACAGGAAAGAACACTCAACCCTAAAAATCTCCATGATTCCAGTAAGACAGATCTCACTTGCAAAAAGTGCAGAACACCAGATGTCTGGAGAAGCCATGCTCACTTCTCATTGAGTGTTACAAAGCTTAAAAGAGAACCCAAACAAAAAAAAAACCCCAAACTGAATTAAAAAGAAACAATGTTACTAAAAAATACAAAGTTACAGTATGTATACACTGTATACCTCTGGGCTCAAGAAAGGTAGCAGAGCAGTTCCTGAACATTAACAGAGAACTGGTTGTTTTTTTAGAGCTAAGCCCCTGCAAAGTATCAGTCAGTTAAAGAAAAAGAATAACAAAATAAAAATAGGGGTTTCAGGAAGTACTATGCTTCTTGATCAACAGCCTCAGCCTCCAGCTTAGTGAAAAGAAAGATGCTGGAAGCCACAGACTTGTCAGACCATACCACCTTCTTAAATCATCAGCCAGCCTCTGGCTAAGCTGCACAGCTCCACAGGCTGCACAAGACCACTGCTCTGTCAGACTTCCCACCACTGCACAGCGATGGTGTGGTCTACACTGCTCTTGGCACTCAGGCATCTTCTAGAGAAGAGAATCCTCCTGAACTCAGGAAATTCAACATGCTCCTGATGAAAACCATCTCACTAAAACACTGCCTCTGACCCACACTGTTCATGTATAGAAAAAACACACTCTTCGTGACCCTCCGCTTCCTACAGAGAGCTATTTGAAGAGCTGAGAAGAGAAGGCTAGCAGGGCCTCTTTGCTTGTTGAAGACAGTAAAATGAAACACAAAAGGCCTATAGGCTTTGCAAAAGCAAAAGCAAATTTCTGTTCCGAATCAGTTTCTAAACTCCATGTCTTACTGAATGAAGAGTGAATTAAGGAGTGAATTAAAGATGCACATGCAAAGCACAGATCATAGGTATTATTTTTAAATATTTGGCACAACTGAGATCATCAGCAGCTTTTCAAGATGACCTGTTTTAAAAACACACAAACCTACTACCCCCCTGACATATCTGCATACAAAGGAAAGCAGATGAGACATAATCATCTTATCCAGTATCAGTCCACTTCCTATTGTAAGGAATAAACATCAATAACATGGCAAACAAACTGTTTTGTGGATGCAGGGACAAAGCCTTCTGCTTGGGGTTAACAAAAACATAACAGAAAAGTCAATAGTCAAACTCTATAGCGAGATTTAATTACAACAGAGAACCACAGGCAACCTGGTAATTCTCCTAACACTTTTCTCCTCTCACTGGATATACTGTAAGGACTCAGAAAGACTCAGCTAAGAAATTTCATTTAATTGTTCAAAAGGAGGAGAAATCTTTCTCAGAGTTTTCACGATCCTGTTTATCTTGCCTGAACAGTTTTGAAACTCATCAGCAAGCAACAGAGTTACTGCTTTAGTCTGAATGCAGCATTTGGTTTTAATAATCCATAGGCTCCTAAAAGTGCCTCAGGTTTTACACTGTTTTGAAGCTGTTGCCCTTCCTCTCTCTCCCTCTCTCCCCTTCATACAGACATGGTTTAGTATAGAATAAAATAGTTTTACATACAGCTAAAGCTTCTGGAGGTGACAACTGCCAAGATCCTGCAACATTACACTTTCACCCAAGAGCCGTGCTGCTGCATGCTGGAACCTGCTGCCTTATGGACCACACCTCTATTAAAAGAAAAGGGTGGATGCCATCTCCTCCAGTTTATGGAAATTAAATTGTAAGCTGTTGGAGTGTTACCAACATTG
Organism: Bucco capensis; assembly: GCA_013396975.1. Lineage (NCBI taxonomy): Eukaryota > Metazoa > Chordata > Aves > Piciformes > Bucconidae > Bucco > Bucco capensis. The sequence goes on along the minus strand of VWZO01001581.1, from coordinate 270,313 downwards.
AACTTGACTGAAAGCAGGAATCTTCCCAGTCTCAATTCTTATATACCTAGACTAAAGCACCAGACACAGGGTGAGTTCACATGACAGGCCTCCAGAAGTTTCTGAAACTGCTGCAGAAATGGTCACACAGCTATTTTCAAAAACCTGTAACTACCTTTATCCATAACTAATTTAGGCATCTGCATCCTATACTGTAACTCCACAAAGCTACAAGCTCTTCAAGGATTTATTAAAAAAAAAAAGTGACAAACTCTAGAACTGAGACTTCAGGTTGAAGCATGGAAAGAGTCTTAAGCAATAATTAAGATAATAAGGAGTATTAAACGGTAGTAGTTGCCACACTGGAAACACTGATCCCTAGGGCTGAGGAGCAGCCAGCCCTTCCCATCACCGCCTTTAACAGCCTGTCAGAGGGGAAGGGAATTCCCTCCTCAGACCAGCAAGAGATTAGTGGGCGCCCTCAGAATACCGATGGAGTCCTCACTGATACGTGCCTAATCTTCCTTTTCCTAAACCAAGCCAAGCTATTTACCATAATATCTTGTGGTAGTCAGTTCCGCAGGTTCTCCAGATATAGCCTGACGAAGCCTAAGCAAACGCACCCTCTCATTCAAAGCCGGGAGGGTCCCCGGTGACCCGCCCTGGCAGAGCCCAGCGCCGCTGGAGCGACAGCCCCGCCGCCGGGGAACCGGCCGCAACAGCCCCGCAGATGCCCCGGGAGGCGGCTGCCGTCCGCGCCTACCCCGCACCGCCCGACTCGGCCTGGCCCTGCCGCCGCCCTCTAGCCCCTCACAGCCCGGGCGGAGGCGAGGGGCGGCCACCCCTCCAGCGGCCTACCCTCGCCCCCAGGCCGCGCCGCTCTNGGGCGGCGGCGGCTCCGGGCCGGATCTACTTCCCGAACAAACAGCCGGAACTGACAGCGGTGCCGCCGCGCATGCGTTCCACAGGAACGGGCCGCCCGCTGCTCCCGCACTCCTCCGTCGGCACTGCCTGCGCCGCGCCTGCGCATGGCCCCGCCCGTCACGCGCCTGCGCGGGAGTGGGGCCAGGAGCTTCCACCTCAGCGCCGCCGAGGGCGTGGGGCTTGGCCGCTATGGCGGAGCTGTGAGGGATGGGTCCCGGCGGTGCTGTCGCCTTCCGTCCTCCGCACTCGCGGTCTTGCCCTGCTTCCCCTCCGCTGAGCCACCGGGCCGGGCCACATCAGCTCCTGTAAGGCTTGAGGACATGGTGGGAATGGAGGCAGCCCGCTCCCCAAGGCGTGAGGGAGCCTCAGCCCATTCAGGCAGTATCATCTCCACTCTGGGGAAAGCACAGGAGGAAACCACAGTGGCTAGAAACGGGTTTTGCTTCTTCAACAAGATGGCTGTGAACCAAAGCAGCAAGTCATGCAGCTACAGGAGCAGTTCCCATTAGAACCCAACCGGCAGGTGAGGAAGCCCACAGCAAAGTGGTATGACACGCTTAGGTGTGTCGTGCAGGCCTGGCAACTCAGTCCAGTCTGGAACGAGGTTCCTGGGGTTTTTAATCCAGAGATGTGCCTGTATATGGCTCGGGAAGGGCCCAGGGCTCACACTCATTGGCAGCTGCCCCTGTACTACCCGCAGCCCAAAGCCACGGTTTCAAACAGCACTCTTGCAGTTGTCTGACACAAAAGCAGCCTGAGTAATTTTGCTGTCAGCTACACAGCTACTGAGTACAAAAACGCTGCAAGACTATGGTTGCTCTTTAAGTGATCTCCACTTCCAACTAGAGGCACGACACAAGAAGTGCTGTTTTTCTCTTTGATTATTTTTCTACAAAAATATTGTTCTTGCTGGTACTTGAACTCCTGAGATCTAACAATGCAGGGTTTTGATATAGAATATGTAAATCACTTAGGATTTCCTTTCCCAGTTACAAAAGCTTTTTGAAACATACATAACACAATAACAAAAGGTAAAATTCTAGATATTGCATCTATCTTAAAAGTAATTTTAATTTAGCATAGATTCAAACAAAAATAGTGATTATTTGATTTAAAAAAAAAAACAAGCACAAGTTTACGTTTTGTTGACACAAGTATCTCATTAACATGCATTTGTCTTATAATGGGAAGAGCTGTATTAGCACTGAAGGATCACAGACCCCTATGGTCAACTGTGCCTATCTATGAACAGGCAAAGGAAAGATGCCATAGAAACCAAGGACAGTTAACTTGAAAATGCCAATCCATAGTGCTTTTGATAATTACAATCTAATCAGTTGTTCTAAAGATGCTTAAAGAGTAGGATGCACCTGCTTTGAGGATCTTTTTGGTAGGACCAAGCATGTGTAAAAGAATGAAATTGGTGGAACATCACCACTGTGAACTGTTGGTGATGTTGTGAGGGTCTTCACATACTAAACCAGGTTGCCCACGGAGATTGTGTAGTCCAACCTGCCTGGACAGTGCCCTGAGCAACCTGTTCTGCTTGACTGCCCTTTGAGCATGGGAGTCAGGCTAGCTGAAATCAAGGAGTGCCTGCCAGCCACAGCTGTGCTGTCATCTGTGAATGTTCCTTAGAGAAAGACAGACAGGTTTTAGCAGTATTGCTTTTCCCATAGCATTGACTCAAAAGCTATAGATTCTTTTCTTTGGATTTATACAGTAGGGTTCGGTGCAGAGGAATAAGAATCTCTTTTTAAGGTGATTTTCTCTAACCAATTCTAATTTCCTGGTTTTTCTGCATGGGATATTGTGGTATGATTCCACAGTTATATTTGGCAGTCTGTATGCAATTCATCTGCAAACAAACCAACCCCATCTGGCTAAAATAGCATGTCTGGGTTGAAGATTTTTTTTTTAGCACATAAGAATTGCATCTTCTAAGTACATCTCATCAGCAATATGGCTAATGTCTGTGGTTTTAATTAAACATTCCTTAATCTCAACCTTCAAAAAAAAAGTTTTCTAGCCTTCAAACTTCACCCCTGTTTAGGTCCCACACACACAATGAAGTCCATTTAGGTGACCTCCATCTCACATTCACTCTGCAGCTTAAGCATTATAAATACCACACCCTATAGCTCATTCTGCATTCTGTATGATGTAGCTGAGGAGCAGGAGGAAGGCTTGGGTGTTACCAGACATGAGTGTGTCATCTAACAGCCTCACACTCACAGAAGCCCTGCTAGAAAAGGCTTTGCAGCTAGCCCAGTGCCAAACAACCCCTACCACATATGACCCACACAAGTAAAGCAGCTGAGCATCCCAACCTATAACCCAGCATGCACCCTGAGCATTGGGGTAACTGAGTACACTGTGTGGCTGCAGGGACATCCTGTGAATCCAGCAGACAAACCTCCAGCTCAAACCCAAAATGACACTGACTCCTATTGCCTTTATTGTTAAGCTCCTGAAACCTCACATGAAGAGCATGTGACAAGGTGATGTTACCTAATAACACAGGCAGTACAAACTGAGACTTGCCTAAAAAAAAACAAACCTATCAAAATATTTGAATACTTTACACTTTCACATTTGTCTCTTTAAACTCTTGCAAGTTTAAACATCTCATAAATTACTTTTTGATCTTCTTGAAATACACACAGTTCGGCTGTCACTCTGAGAGAGTTGCTTGACAGTTCAAAGATGTTATTACAGTCAGTGGTGGGGAAAAATTATCTTTTACTGCCAACTGGTATTTTTAAGACATTTGAAATGAGAAAAAAAATTCGTTCTTTAGTCTCCAAGTTGGCACAATCAATTTATCAGATCTCATGTTGTGGCAAAAATTACAGGTATTTGATCTCTGCTGTATTATATTGCAGTGTTTAATTTAGTGAAAAGTAACTCAAAATCCAAATCCAGTTTCATTGTAATTGAAGAAATCAGCATATTCTCAGTAAGTGCAGATGAGCTCCTGCCTTTTGCTCCTCCCTCTCAGAAACAACTAAACTGAGGGCAGAAACTCAGTGGCTCTTTGGAAAGGTGAAGGAATTTTTCCACTTGCTGCTACATGGGGTGGACATACAAATCATCACAATACCTTTAATAACAACAGATCTTATTGACTATAGTTGAGTTTTCACTCTAATTATTACCAACTCAGTGCAAAATACATAGTTTTAAGATAGTTAAAGGTGTGCAGGTATTTTGGAAAGTAAAAACAGAATTAAAATCCACCTTCAGAATGCAGACAAGGATTATGAAGTAAGGGCAACTGGAAAGTACTGTGGAAATAGCCAACCGCATAAATACCAGGCTGGAAATAAAGAGCCAAAGGAGCAGGGTTTGTAGCTTGGCTTCATAGCTGATCACAGACTAAACACATCACCACCACTGTGCTCTTGTAAAGAAAGAACACTCAGACCCTGTGCTGGGATAGACAACAGTGTGCTACGTAGAGTTTGCAAAATCACGTCCTCCCAGAGGAGACCTGGTGTGGCAGTGCACACCACAAAGCAAATAGGAATCAGAATGGAACAAGGAGGAAAGGCTGGGAGACCTGCAGCTGTTTAGCCTGGAGAAGAGCAGACTGAGAGGGAATCTTCTCAATGCTTAGCAATATCTGAAGTACAGGGGACAAAAGGACGTGGCCAGGCTCTTTTCAGTGGTGCCCACTGACAGAACAAGGGGCACAAACTGGAACACAGGAGGCTCCAGCTGAACATGCAAAAGTTGTTCCTCATGGAATGCTGGAACAGGCTGCCCAGAGAAGTTATGAAGTCTCCTCCTCTGGAGAGATTGCAAACCTGCCTGGCATCATCCTGTGCAACCTGCTCAGGGTAACCCTGCTTTAGCAGAGTGGTTAGACTAGATGAAATACAGAGGGCAGCAGTATAGTACAGAAAGTGTGAAAATCTTGGAAAAGAAACTTAAAATACCTACATTTCTTTCATCCAGGAGTGAGAGCACTGAAGTGACAATACAGTTGTGGCAAAAATGAATGATTCTCAGTGTCTGTGGGAACAGGACAAGCAGCAATGGACTCAAGTAACAGCAAGGAAGATTTTTTTTTTTCAGACATGAGGTAAGTTCTAACAGTCTGAAAAGTTTATATAATTAAATAGAGCATGGAGTGGTTATGGAAATTCCATCATACAATGCTATAAAAAACAATTCCATGAAAATCAGTTTGGAATGGTTTGGTTGGAGTTCAGCCTGTCTTGGGTTAAGAGGTAAACCAGCTGATTTTCCAAGCACTACCAACAGTATTCCACTGACTTCTGTAGCCAGGAGCTTACACCACTGGCTTGGGAGCTGATGTTAGCATCAAGAACATTTTGAAAGGTTCATGTACTTTTGACCAGAACAAAGCACAATCTATCACAAATACCTACTTGAGGTTGTATCTTGCTGTTTGAGGCATGTTTCTCTGTTTGCTGCTACTGGCAGAGCAATTGTTCTAGCAGAATGTGTGTTCAGATGTGGTTACATTTTATGCTCTCAAATTTTATGATACGTAGTGTTGTGTTCTGCTCCCTTCATCATGGGTTGAGCAGTCAAGAATTACACACAAGGAAGATATCCTTCCCCCCATTCCTCTGAAACAACAAATCTCAATGCTCTGGCTTCTTAGGTGCAACCAGCTTCTATGTAGCTTCATAAAATAGATCAAGGCTTACTTAACTATTCCTCTACATAGAACATAAAGTCATTTTTCCTTCTAAAAATGCTTATTCTGCAACAAGACTTTCACTATTTCCATCAAGTGGCATAAAAGGTATTAGTAAATGAAAATATTTTTCTAAAAAAGAGGTCTGGGTGGTCAGATAGAATAAAATACAGGTTTTGTGGTGCACTGCAACTCACAGACAAAAAAGATCTGTATGTTATAAGTGCCAAGTATCTTTTGAGGCCTTTGAAGACCTAAAAATAGAGGCCTTTTAACAAGTCCAATAACAAAAAAGCTGTCTGTAGTCAAAAATACTTTAATTAATAGGAGTAATTACTCACAGGCTTCATTAAATGTCAGTTCTGGCTTGGTTTTAAACCCTTGCCTGCCTGTTTCACAAAAGGGTTTTATATACCACAGCATTACCCACTCTACAAAATGTATATGCCCTAGAAAAAGCAGGTCCAAAAAGTAAATCCCAGTGTAAGTTTGTTGACAAATGAATTTGTAAAAAGAGCAGTTTACACCAGAAGGATCAAAGTCAGAGCCTTTATTAAGTGTTCCTTCTTTAAACAGACTGCATTTAATCCCCCTTTTGCATTTGTTGTGATTTCTAAGGCTATTTTAAATATTTTGTTTTACAGGGATTTTCTGTCTTCAGAACCGTCACAAGCAGCAAGTTAGCAGTACACAAAAACAATACACTTGAACTTTCACTGAGTTCTATTCCTGCATCACAGGGGCTGTGGAAAAGAGCAACAATACAGCCAGCACTGGAGATTTTTGCACAGACCCTGGAAGGGAAATAGGTGTCACCAGAGTTTAAGCCTGATGTGCTCTAGCCACATCTCACAATTGGCCACAATTTACCAGGATTGATATCTGTTTCTTGTGCATTATCTGTTTCAGAAAGGGAACCAAATTTTCAATTTTCAGCTAAGGTGGGTCTAATTAAGGCTATTCTGGTATATTTGATACTAAAATACTCTCTGGGAGTCCTTTTCATGAAATCCCATCAGAATTAACATTTTCAAAAATGAAAACATTTATGGTAGGTGTTGGAGTTGAAATGCTGATGCAGCGGTTGGTTCAGTGTTCTCTGATCTTCTGCAGCTTGATTATCACGTCAGGATAGTGTCATCTATCTGTTCCTCAGAGTCAGCCTGGCCAGCCAGCTTCCTCAGAGATCTCCTGCAGCTTTCGTTGAGAAGCTCCAAGCTGGCAGCATCTAGAATCTTGGAAACTGACTGTGGAAGGAAGACACCACCCATTACCAGTTCCTTATGACATACCACTCAAAGTAAGGATAAATCTAAGTGCCTTACAGGCTGTATTTATCTAAAATCTTTCAAACATACCAAAATCCTTCATCTGGTTTTATGATTCCAGATATGGGAAGTATCCAAAAGCAGCTAAGACTTAGAAAAGAAGTCTGGAAATAGATGTAGGCTATCCCCAAACTCTCTAGCATCACTAATGCTGCAGTAGGACTATGCAAATGACCAAAGCACTGAACTAGCCTTTGTTAAGGTAACTACAGCACACTAAGGACTTACAGCATTTTGAAAGCAATGCTAAATATGGGAGGTATGTTAGATACCTTGAATTTATTAATCCTGTACTGGGAGGCTGTACAGTGTCAGGATTGGTTATTGGTCATTTCTCCAAGGCTTAGCCTGGCAATACTGTTGAAGGCTTAAATGCAAACAGGAATGTCCCACTCTGTTTCATAAAAGACTGCCACCACATCCTGAGGCTCAGGCACAATACTGAACCACAGCAATCTAACACAGTCTCCTACCAATGATTACATCTTCTGTCTCATACCTCAAGCACTTCTTCACCCGCTCTCATCTTCAGAAGATTGACAATAGCTTGGTCACTGTAGGCTCTTACACTGGTGTTCTTGTCCTTTGTATTGTCTAGGAGGGCTTTGAGAATTGGTTTAATTGTCTGAGGGTCCAGTGAGGGAAGATGGTTTTTATTTGCCCACCAAATCATCTTTTCTGCAACTAACTTTATGTCACTGGATGAGTTCTGAAGACACTGAAGGAGACAAAGATGGACTTAAATTCAAATACAGCAAGGGCAGGTATTTAAAGCAGTAGTTTATCTTTTTTCTAATTTTAAGTATTTTAAACTGTAACAAGAAAAGCAAACAGTTTTCAACTCACAGGTACACAAGAGACAAACTTGTTACCAAGTTTGACTAAACTGTGTAACAGTAAGATAAAATCTTTAAAACAAGACACCTTTTCAAAAGAATACTTCTAATAATGTGGTTGGCAACAGGGTCACATGCTGCTCTCATCTGCCTCAGGAAATGACAGTGACCTCTGAGTGCAGCCAAAGATGATGGCATTAGCACCTCTGTAAAACACACTTGATGAGCAGAAACAGCCAAGTCAGTCTCTGTTTGCAGTCTAAGGTGCATAGCAACAGTGGATTTCATTTTAATTGGAAATAAAAATGAGAGCTTTGTATTTATTTAATATAAAATATTTAAAACATGAAAGCTAAAGTCTGAATGTCAGCTGCATTATTAATACTATGGGAAAGGTATAGTGACAGTTGTAATACTTATATATTTTAATACAATACTATGATACAAATTAATATATAAATGAGGGATTTCCAATAAAAAGTCTGCTTTAATGAATGATAGCCTGCAGCATGTCAACTTGCGTATTTGGTAGTTTTTCAAGTATATTGAAAAGAAATGTAAAACCTGAAAATGTTACTCCTCACTCTGTCTTTTCCTATCTTCAGGTCCTGTCTACCATGAAGGATACTTGGGGCGAGGGGCTGGGACACACCAACAAGCAACCCACACCAAAAACCAGAACAACCAAGAAAGAAAGGAATTTTGAAGCATCAACTTCAGTATTCTCTTTTATCTCAGTCTTTCAGAGCTAATCCCTTCCACACTAGTGGAAGTCAAAAAGTACTGCAGCAAAACCAGGTAAGGTGAGAGCTGATATTTGATGCATATCTAATAAGGGCCCTTTTATCTTTTAGCAGCCTTGAAAAAAATGACAGCTGGCAGCTCTCCCCCACTCTCCTCTGCCTGCTGTTTGTTAGTGCAAATGAAAAAATGAATTCACAAGAATCAAACCTGAGGTTTACCACAGGAAGATCAGAAGTCACATTTCTGTATTACAGCAGGGATAGCAGTACTGTACTTACAAGGACAAAGCAGGCTGATAAAGTGATTCTATCTGTACTTTGCCACAAAAAGAAATACCTAGATTTTCAGGGATCAGGGGATTTAGAGCTTCCCAAGATCAGGAAGCCAAGCTTTCTGTTTCCATGCTGGGTTACCATTATAGACATTGGCTAGAGAAGCCAACCCAGCCCACATGTGAAAAACACCAGGTAGGTATCATAAAAAGTCTTACCTTAATAAAGAGGTTAGAAAGTTTTGGAGGCAGATTCCCTCCTCCTTCTATGTGGTATTTCATAAGAAAGCCCATCCCTCTGATGCCACTAACTGCAATGGGAATCTTCAACATAAAGACAAAAATCAGAGACAGAACTACAGCAGAGTTCAATAGCTTTTATAACTAGGCTCATGGTCTGGTAAGCTTTTGTGGAAGGCTAAACCAGGCTTTCAAAAACAGTGTAGCATGCAAAGCAGGAAAACCTTGGGTTAATGTCACTGGGTAATATGATGGAAAAAAAAATCATAATGTGCCTGTGAGCCACATGGAATAAGGTGGCAGGCCCCACAGAGCCCCATGTTCCCTACACCAAATGACTCTTTCAACCCAAAATCTCCCTCCTAAAATGAAGTATTTGCACTTCTTGTTGACCTGGTGCATGAATGAGAACTTCCATAGAGAAAATGAAGTGTAATTTACCCCTAGTGGAAGCTACTCTGCAGTTGAAGAATATTTAACCCTCTCCTGTCTCCAGAGATCAAAACTCAAAGAATCAGAACAGTTGTGTAATTTCACTATAAAAACTGCATGTAGCTGAAGGAGACACTTCAGATTGCAATGGGGGTTTCTGTTCTGCTCAGTAACACAGAGAACCTGCTTGCCTTTTAAAACTACTCCCAGCAAATGCTTGCCATAGAACTCGCCCACCCTCACGCAGCACTCACCCTGTCAGCAGTAGCATTGCTGAGGATCATCTCCTGGACACTGCTGTAGTATTTGGGGGAACACAGCCTGCTGGGAGCAACATTGACAGCCACAGAGAGAGCCAGGCTTCGCCCGTGTCTCACCATCCAGTCAATGCCAGAGACATCTGCTGCAAATGACAGAAAAGAACAATAGCTCCTGCTGTCCAGTCCTCTTCAACTAAGAAAGCTTCTCTCAGCTTGTCAATTCGCTTCCATAAAACAGAACAGCAAGCAGCATCCAAAGCAATGCCTTTCTTCCTCCACTCCTCCCATGAAGCCATGCAAACAGTGCTAAAACACAACACCTCCAGCAGACAGGAACATCTGGGCAGATAGGGACACTAGACACAAAACAAGTGACTCTCCATAGTTAAACCCAGTTAATTCTGATGGTCTCAGTCACATGTGATCAGCCTCATATCACTCAGAGCATGAAGGAGCTTGGCATCAGAACTAAGAAAGCTTTGACTATTAAAATCATAGAAGTTATCTGTAATACGAAACCAGCTAAGAGATTCCCTTTTTAATCTCACAGAGGAGAGTAATCTCATGGCACCCCCAATCTATAAAATTCATTCTTTAACTTAAGAGGCAAATTAGTTAAGACTTCAAAGCATCTGAAGTCATCAGACATGGTCTGCAATTAGCATAAGCCAATCTAAGATCACAGTGTCATCAAAAAAGGTGGAGTAGCTCTCCTGTCTGCCCTGCCTAACATCCTGTCACCTCCTGTCCTCTCTGTCTCAGCACTAGCAATCACTCAGCCATGCTCATACTTCCAGCAACTCATGTGAAAACAAATCCAGGAAAAAGGTATGAGTAACCCGAAATTAAAAGCACCACCCTGTGCTCACCTATGTACCAGGGTGTGCAAATGAAAAGCCATGAGCAATGAAAATCTAGAGCAGAGATTCAGGCATCAGATAAAGAGGAAGAACCTAAATAATTAGTCACCAAGTTTTCCTGAACCAATGGCTAGGAAGGCATCTTTCCCTGCTTCCAGGATCACTTCAGTCACCTACCCAGTAAGTGTTGGTGGAGAACAGTACTGAGCTCCTCTTCTGACAGGAATGCACACAGTTCAGCTAAGCAGCCAGCCGAGGCCATGCGGGTGGCATCCTGCCCAGGAAAGGAAGAGAAGGGTAACACTACCTGAGCTCAATATACATCAGAGATAAGGAGTGAGGAAAGCAAGTGACAGAAAGTGATATGAAATAGAACAGGGAATATCATTAGTAGTGTTTCATTCCTACTACCTGTGGATTTCTGTCAGTTGACAAGGTTTCATGTACATAATTGGAACTTAAAGCCAAATCCACAGTCAAAAAAGCAGAGACTGAAGAATTACAGACCTTAGATAAAATTCTGATTTGTTAAATGGAAAAGTTGTAAAGATGAAAGAGAGTCTTTTAAAAGAAATGTTCACAGGAGTCTAGATTCACAGTCTAGAAAGTGTTACTTCCAGCCATCTCTACATGAGCTATCTCTGTGATAAACTCACACTACTTTGAATTTAAAGCTTCCAGGCTTGGTTGTTTTGACTTCCTTATGCGACTATCCCATCACTACTCTCCACCCTGAAACTCACTATCCAGTGGGAATTTTTCAATTCTTTTATTTCCAGCACGTCTATGTTTTACAGATTAAAACATAAGGTAGGAATTACTAGATAATTAATCTCACAGATGATACTGTTGCTATCTGCCATATAGAGAAGACCCTATATTAAAGAGAGCTTCTTGTTCGTTGGAGAGAAAAAAAGGCCATGATCTGAGAAATTTCTCACAGTAAACACTAAACCTCACCTGAAAGCCTACAACACACATCCATGCTTACAGTGAAAAAGCTGACTTCAGAGTTGTCTCAAACACCCTGTTGAGGAGCTGCAGGTCAAACCCACATATATGGTTGCTAAGGAAACATTAACCTCAGGGATAAACATTAAACTCAGTAGCTGGCTTGGGGCTCTCCAATTCTTGCACCTGACTCCCAGCTAGCAAACTACAAGGCTCCAACGAGATCAGTTTTACAGACCAAACTCAGTTTAATGAGCAATGCCCAACCACATGCTGCTTTATATAAGTTTCTTTCCACTCTCTCATTAGTAATTTCCCCCAGAAGTTAGTTTAGAAAATAATACTGCTAGATTCTGTTCAGATTTTCAATTTAAGAACAAGACTGGCTAAAGCAGGGATGCTTTGCAGCTGGCTGACACAGTACCTCATCATGTCCCAGCATCCCCAAAAGCACTGTGCTGATATTCTTCCTAATTGCAGCATCTACTTTTGCACCAGCTCCTCGTGTTACAAAGCGCAGAGCTTGCAGCATCGTGTCCCTAGAAGTGATCACAACACACAGTCAGACAACACCTCTGCCCCCAACCTAAGGAAGAAACAGCACTCTGGATACCTGTCACAGTTTCTCACACAGTAATTGCACCAATATGCCCTCAGTTTGGGAGGCTGATACTCTCTCTGCATGGTCAAAACATCCACACTAGAGAGTATTTCCACATTTGTGTACTTGTGTCTGTCTGCTATAATGCAAATATAGTCTGACTACTCAAGCATTTTTTTAATCTCAAATCAGAAGTTAATTTCTTAGGGATCTGTGCACTCAGAACAGGAGAACCGCTGCATTACTCCAGGTCAGTCTGACAACAGATGCAGTCTTCTATCTGAGAGTGGGCTGCAGTGGTTGCTGGTGGTGTGTGCAGGGGAGAGGAGAGGTGGGCAGGTCCCCCAACATGCTGTCACAGCTTCCCTTCCAATCCAGGAAGTCCCTATCATCCACATTCTTTGTTTTACAACCCTGGATTAACAGTCAACTGCTTTCACTCCTAAGTAAATCTTGCTCTCAGAGCTGTGGGGTATGTTCATCCATCCATGCTTAGTAAGCAGGAAGGTCTGAGCTATCACCTCCAGCTTACCTGATGGCAGAGTCATCACTGGAGCGAATTCCATTCAGCAGCTCCGTAAAGAGAGGATCCACTTTCACATGGATGACGATGAGTTTCCCCAGAGCATCAGCAGCTTTAAGGCGAACAGCACGGTTTGAGTCTTGTAGAGCTTTGGTGAAGGTTGTTTGCAACTGAGGCAAAAATGGTTTCAGGGCAATCTCAACCTATACCAGAGATGAAAGAAAGGAAAGTGGTGCAGTTGAGTCTGGAACAGGGGCTAGAAATCAGAGCCTTGACACAGCATGACCTCTTCTAGAGCAGTTAGCAATCACAAATAGCCCTTATTCACATCTAACACACTATTAAACTAGGAAAAACATGAAACAATACCACAGAACTTTTAGCCTTTTAAAATACAATCTTATTTTCTGCATGCTTGAAATACATGGGGTAACACTGCTGGAAAATGTTACACTATCACAAACAGCCTTTTGTATACAGAGCACTAAACAAAAACTCAGCCTGCTTCAAAGATACATAAGATGATCATCTTGGACTTAACAGTTCATAACAATGGTGGACACAGGACAGGTTGATTACATGGTAGTTTCTAATCACTGGAAAGTGGGATCAGCGTTTAGCAGTATTTCCAAGAAGCCCAGTGAGTCAAGCATTGGCTAGAGGCTGCTGCAAGAACACAATCCAGTTACAGTGCCATTCCTAAATATCCAATTCACACCAGCAGACATTGAGCTGCATTTGCATGAAGAGCACCAGGTATTTCTGAAGGTTACCATGGAAAATGTTCCCAAACCAATTACTTTGAATCTTACCTTAGCTAGAAGAAGACTTAGTGTTTCAAGCAGAGCCACCTTGACATTCCAGCTGAACCGATCTCCCAAGATCCGAATAAGTGGCCCAGTAATGCTCACCACAGATGGTTTAAGAGCTTCAGCAGAAGTCAGCTTAATAACCAGCCCTAAGGCCTTTGCTGCCTCCTCCTTCTGCTCTGGATTACCAGTTAGAACACCTTCCCGCAGCACCAGAAGTATGGAAGTCACTCCCTGTCATGAAAATCAGATAAGAAAGCTTTAGGAAGCAAAGACGCAAAGAATTACATATTTTTGTTCCTGTTATAAACTAGATGCATAAACTTGGTAGAGTTTCAATTTCCTGTTGACCTTCAGCTGCCTGCTTCCACATTCACAGAGCTACTTTTATTTGGCTTGATTTCATGCATCTATGCCTTACTAAACCAGTTGCTATGAGAAAAGTGGTGGCAGCTCAGGGAATTTTTAAACCAGAGAAATTTGGCACAGAAGTCCAACTTCACTCCCCCACAAAAAGCAGCAGCAACCATGACTTACATGCATAACAGAATTGGCAAAGATACTGCTGCAAGAGGAGTCTTCTGCAGGGTAACTCAAGAGCAGCAGTAACTTACAAAAAGTCTCCCAACACAGAGGTTGGCAATGCCCAAAGAGTCACTGCTTCTGATAGCCGTGAAGTCCTATCAATTAGCTCCCCCAAAGGGGAGGTATTGTGGCTGTGACAAATCCACCCTCTGATCCTTTACCTTCTTAGGAATACAGAAACCTGGCACATGCTCGCCTTTGGCCTCATTCCCTACGATCCGGATATCCTTGTGCAGGTCCTCAATGAGAGCAAGCTGGTTTCCAGCATCCAACTTCTGCAGGAGAAAGGGGCAAAACAAAGATGAGGCAACATGGCAATCAGCTGTTCTTCATGAATTCTTCTCAGGTGTGTCAAGAGAAGACACCTGTTTCCTATCTCCTTGCTCACAAAGCTGGAATCAAGCTCATCTTACAACTCCCAAATCTTTCCAGCATTTGCAAACATAGATGTAGTTTACAGTCAAAACAGAAGGTTCAGTTTGGCAGTATTTTACCAGATATTCCCATCTCCTCCTTGCCAGGCTTTACCACTGTAATCTTTTTAAGCTGCCTCTCACCTTGGTGATGGAATTAAGGGCATCCCAACTTTCATTCAGAACAACAGGGTTGGTGTCATTAAACAGACGTATCAAGCCAGAAACCAAGCTCTTGAGATGACCAGTGTAGTCTGCTTTTGTCTTGGAGCAGTAGATATTCAGGATGACAGCTGCTGCCTGTCTCATTCCCAGCTCAGGGCTGCGGGTAGCTTCCAGTAAATCTTCAGTTATAATTCTCTGTCCTGCCTCATCTTCCACTGACAGGATTACAGCCTGGCAGTTTGCCATCTCCTGGAGAGTCCAAATTCACTCTACGTTAACTCTCAAATGGAACAAAGCCAGATTTAGCCCCAGGTTTCCCCACGTCATACCCACAATGTTACCTCTTAGAGAAATACTCTAACATATCCCACTTGCTAATTGTTTCTCATTAAATAGCTGGTCACGGCACCATTAAAAGCTCATTTCAGTCCTGGAGCAGAGTCAGGAATATAATCAACTCTCAGAATTTAACAGGTGACCAAACTCTGCAGAACTGCTTGCTGCACAGGTCACTCTTCAGCTGAAAAAGGGCTAATTTACAAAAATTAGAGCAGGTCAGTCTCCTCCATCTTACTCCCTCATCTGAGACTCTGGGTCTTGTCAGAACCCATTTCTTTGATTTAGGTAGTTCAGTGCTGTGCGTCATAACACTAACGACAATCATGTTTGTGGCTATATTAGAGATCTCCAGGCAGACTTGGGGCTAGAAGCTGAGCTAATGGGCATCTACAGCAGACAGACCAGAGGACTCTGGCACTAGCATTCCTGATTCACTAACTTATGTACATATCTATTCACAATCACATCTCCAGGATGTTCTCTGGAGTCCAACTACCAGATGTTCTGGAAGGCAGTACAGGAGGAGTGCTGCATGCAAAACAGGAGATTTCCTCCCTTCAGCCCTTTAATCTCTCAGTCTTCTATACCAAGAATAAATACAAAGTTAACTAGACACTCTGGCAGTTCTCCAAGAATAAGTAAACTGAGAACTGTATCTTGTTGCAGGCCAAAGAGACTTTTACATGGATACAAATAGATCTGGAAAGCATACGTTTTTCGACTCACAATATGCCACCAGGCAAAAAGACTCATCCTGAAAGAAGCTAATGGACTGAATTAACACATGCAATCTGTGCATCCAGAGAACACAGATCTGTGCTGGGAAGTAAACCCAAAGCTCTGTCTTCAGGCAACCTGTCATAACAAAGAGCTGAGCTGTGCTACTTGCCAATTGCTCTTCACTGGTCCCCAGCTTCTCCTTCAATGCAGACATCATAGCAGGCAGGATGACACTCAAGTGCCGTGTCAGAGCATCCCCTGCCACCGACGAGAGGAAAGCTAGCACACGGGTGTTCACTGGGGGAGTAGTCAGCTAAAAAAACCCAAAACCCAAGAAAAGCAGGAAGTTATTTCAGATGGAATCTCACTGCATCTACAACATGAAAAAATTCTAGGAACAAATGCATCACAAAACCCAAATGATAATGTTTTGAGCACAAAATCAGGAGAAAATTTCAAACCATGCTCTTCCTTTTGGCATAGCAGTCCAAAGAAAACTGGCAGCAAGCAGGGGAAAAAGCACAGTTGTGAAGTTTAAAGTGTTTCCAATTGTACCTTTGGCACCAAATAAGGCAGCACCACACGGCTCTTGACAGCCATAACTTGTTTAAGACCATCCACAGCAAAGTCAGCTGTCTCTTCATTATCCTGCAGGGAAAGAGAAAGTTACAAACTTGAGAGATGGTCTGTGACACATGAAAGTAAACCCTATTTCAAGTGACAATTTTTCATGTGATCATATAACCAACAGACAAGTCCTTCTATCAAAAAGTACTTTTATATTATAGAGCAAAAACCCAAACCTAGCTGTTCTGTCACATCAGAAAGATTCTCCATGGTGGAAATGGTGGCCAAACAAATTCAGAAGGTGACAATGGCAATTCCCTAGCAGAGCCAGATGTAGCAATTCTTAGATCTATGCCTTAACCACAAGACCTTCCCTACTGATGGCTAAGACTCCATGGAGGAGAAAAAACAGAGCTGCCATTCCCTGGAAAGTCTGCCATTACACTCCTGCTTCTCCTTTTAGTTAATTATTCAAAACCTGTCCCACAGCATCATTAATCAAATTGCTGGCTGATGTTAAGCAATGCTTACCAGCTGCTTCAGCAAAAACGGGAGGATATCTTCAAGAGCTTGATGTCCAATTGTTGAGTGTAGCTGTTCAAATGTTTTAGCTGCTGCCTCTCGGACTTCTTCCAGAGGATCACAGAGTGCTTTTCTCACTGTAGGAACTAGAGACTCAGAGAAAAGCAGAACCTAAAGATGTAGAGATGAAATTACAGAATGTCTAAAGCAATACAGACATATGCATCTCAGTAAAGTAGCTAACAATGCAGAATTTGCACGAGTGAAACTGAACTGCAGTTTGCTTGAAATGTGTTGCGAGAAAATGAGGATTAATCAACACAAATATCTGCAGTGCTCTAAGGCTACCTAGTGGATGATGTCTATTATTATACCTCAGAGAAGTCAGAAATGTGCAATGCTTTAAATTTACTGATAGATACAAACACATACATTTGCCTGAATAGCAGCAACTCATGTTAGTTATAAACCCTGAATTCAGCCCATAAAAGAAGTTCAGCACTAGCTGTATTACTCTGTCACAAGATAAATCACAAGATAAATATCAGGAAACTGGAGAGTTCACCTCCCACATTTAACTTACAGCATCCCTGCTGGTAGATTTCATGATCTCACTCAGCCCAATGCAGACTCCTTGCCTCTCATCACTCTTGTCTGACCTCAGTCCATCTTCCAGAATAGGAATGATTTCAGGAAGGATCTTCTCTCCTAACTTTCGGACAAGGTCTCCTAATGTCCGTGCTGCAACCTGTCCCCAAAAATACATTGATTAACTATTTTCCTGTTTTATAAAACTTGTGAACTGTGAATAAATGTTAACTTCAGACCATAAGCTACTGCTCACAATAGAGACAGAGTAGTAGGAACAGAAAACTACTATTACAAATAACCACAGAACAATAGTTTTACTGCCATCACAGTTGCCTCCAGCAAAGAGACAACTCAGATGTACTCATGCTCAGAACAGTTACATTAATGATAGCTTTGGAATGATTTAGAGAATGTGTTCTTTTGGAATTTTAGTTTCTAAGGTCACCTGTGGTAACAGGAAGGCATTACTCAATTTCTCACCGTTCGCTTATCTGCACAAGTACTGGCCAAGAACTTCAGCAGAAGCCCAAAGAGGGTTGGCAAAATCTCCCGCAGCGTGCGAGGGGTGTTGGAGACCACAATCTTCCAGACATGCAGGGAGGCCTGACGCACTACTAGCTGTGTGTCAGAGCGGCCCATGTACAGCCCTGCCAGCACCCGGTTCCTCCTCTCCACACCAAGAGCATTGATAATAGCCTGAAAAGAAATACCACTCATTTGCATTATCCACTCATAGAACAAAACACAGCATTATTCAGTATGTCTTTGCAGCAGGCTTTGCTTGCTGATTTAATAAAATATAAAAGAAAAAAAGCCATAAAGACACAACAGACAAGAACAGCTTTACCTTGTTTGACTGGGCTGTTCCAAAGTTGTCATCCTCTGAGGCAGTTTCTGTAGTCATTTTTCCAGTGACTCCTGAGATATGGAATAAAAGATCTCCAAGGAGCTGAACTGAGCTAAACCTGGCAAGAGCAAGTCAAGTGTTACAAACAGGGTATTTAGGCAGTACCTGTCCAAGTATGACAGTATGTCAGATACAGGAGGAAAATGCAAGGCAAAGAGTGAGGTCAGCATTGAAATGCTGCATGGGCTGACAGTCTGCCTACATGACTGAGAAGAAGCATGCTAAAGAGAAAGTTAAGGAATGAATTCCAAACTGGAAGGGGCTAAGAGAATTCCTGTATCAAAGCAATGAATCAAGGAATAGCTTGGACTCTAACAAGGAACAAGATATTGCCAGAATCTGCCTCAACCCAAAAGACATTCACTGCGATGCATGCACTCGTCAGCACTCAGCTGACACAAGCCTTTTAGTACCACTAATTTTTGAGCAATTGCTGTTTGCTGTGAGCACTCCACTGCACATCTCCATACACAGAACAGCTCCTCAGACTCAGCATCTTGAAAAATGAAAAACAATATATGAGGGCTAAATATTGCCACATCAACTGCCTTGGAAGTGCATTTCAGAGTCACTACCACAATTAATAATCCACTAGGAACGCTCTGCAGGTACCAGGAAACCTGATGTGCAGCTGGCAGGGCTTTGCAGGTTCAGTGCTCTAAGTCATCACACTCAAATCAACAAGCAGAGACACACTTGCTTTTGCTTCCCAGAAGGTCTCTCTGAGTTTGCTTGACGAGCAACATAGAGTCTAAATCACACCAGTTTTTCAACCATGGAAGAGAAAGGTGTGTGGGTAAGAAGGTTATCCCTTACCTTATCCTCCACAAGTCATCAAAGAGGCCATCCTCAAGCTGTGGCAGCAGAAGTGCAATGGCAGTCTCTGCATACATACTGATGATTCTCTGGCCAGCGCGCAGGGCAGTGTCCCGCACAAACTCATTCTCGTCTGCCAGTGCCTGAACAGAGACAGGAGAGGCTCTCTGAAAGCTGGCCTTTAGCAGCACCATGTACAAAACCAACAGCACGAAAACTAAATGGTGTTTTCTCTCTAAGCCATGAAAAGTAAATGAACTCTAGTGCTGCAAATGCACAAAGCGGATTTCAAGAAATTAGTAGTGACTATGAACAACAGACAGCAAGCAAACAACTTGGAAGAAGAAATAATTTGTCATTTAAATTCTTTTGGTTGGGTTTTTTTTTGTTTATAGTCCAGCAATGCCTGGACAAGTTGTCTACTGTTAGGACAAGAGAGAATGGGAGCAAGTTGGACCACAGGAGGTTTAGTATTAACACGAGGAGAAACTTGTTTGCAGTTCAGGTGCCAGAGCACTGGCCCAGGCTGCCCAGGAGGCTGTGGAGTCTCCTTGTCTGGAGCCATTGCAGAGCTGCCTGGACACATTGCTGTGTGAGCTGGTCTAGGTGATCCTGCTCTGGCAGGGGGGTTGCACTAGATGATCTTTCTAGGGCCCTTCCAACTCCTGACATACTGTGATGCTGTGAAGTCTCTGCACATCCCTCAATGACTGGAAATGATGTTTAAAATAACGTGGAGGCTTCTTTTTATCCTCTCATAAATAAAACTCTTCAGGCCTCTGCAACATACCTTAAGGATACAAGGAATGATGGGACCAACATAGGGAGTGAACTTGTCTCCAAAAGTAATTGGCAGGTAGTTGAACATCATGATATAACCATCTCGTACATGTGGAGCAATATCCACTTTACTGGCTGTAGCTACAATCTCTGGCATAAGCTTCTCCAGCTTTTCTACCCCTAAACCAGCCATAACTTCAGCCAGACCTGGGGAAAAAAACAAAAGCAGGGAACAGAGCTGATACACATTAGAAACAATCTGATTTAATAGGAGAAAGTCTGAGCTCAGCACTCAGACACAGCTGTCCTCACCTTGCGCAGCACCAGATCGATCCACTGAGCTCTGCTCATATGTCAGTGTCTCCATAAGCCATGGCAACAAATCCTCAAAGCAAGATTCTCCCATCCCCTTCACCATGGCTCCCAGGGCCTTAGCAGACACTGTACGCACCTAACAGACAAAATCAACAGAGGGCTGCAAAATATCCAGTCCAAGTTACTACCACAGATGTGTCAGGCTGATTACAGCTCTTCAGAAGATAAGGATAAAGTCTAACCCAATGCATTGAAAGACAAACTGTGTTTGTACAAAAGACTTACTTCAGGAACAGGATCTAACAGAGATGCCTTCAGTCCAGGAGTCACACTGGGTAGGTAAGGAGCCAGATCCTGAAACAGAGAGGCCAAAGAGTAAGAGCTAGATTCAAAATGAGAAACTAACAGAAGTCATCTTCATGTAAAGGGTATTCAGTCCCTTATTATTAGCAATTATCCCTGACATCCTAAAAGTTTAATCAATTGCTTGTACAATCCTGCAAATAAGTGCACTGAATCATTCTACAAGTCCAAGAAACAACATTAGCACTGTGCAGACCACTCAAACCCTTTTTGATGCTCACTCACAACCCAGCACTTTGTATCTAAGGAAAATCCAACACTCTTAACATTTACACAAGGTTTAAAGGTAGAGATTATCAGCATAAAAACTAAACACAGACCTTCAGCCTACAGTGAGGGTCTACAAATACTTTTCAAACAAACCTTGGATCCATTTGTAAGCAGCTGATCTGTGTTTCATTGCTACTAGTTTTGCTTATTTGTTTGTTAAGGCATTTCTTTCATGGTAAAAATTACAAGACCATTTTGCAGGGATAAATCTGATAATAACTAGATGACCAAAGTACAAAGCTGACAGTCTCAAGCACCTGAGAATTTTCACTGCCTTTATAGCTATGATCTGTTCATTTACAGACTTATAATTAAAGCAGCTATGTGGATTCTGATATTGCGTACCTTAACAGCAAAATCCCAAACCCAAATAAATTCTCTCTAGTGCTTGCTCTGTTACCCTCCTACACAGTAAATACAGCATACATTAAGAGTGCATTTTTAGGACCACACCTTCTGATCAGTCAGGGAGTACATGTTCCCAATGATCTGAGCAGCCATTTTCCTGGTGTCTGTGGAACGATCCTGGAAAGCTCTCTGAACAATTGGCATGATCAGTGCTAAGGATGGAGCATCAATGAAATGGACAAATTTGGTATCCAGGAGAGTCTGCAGACACTTCTGGGTCTTCCTGGAGGGGTCAGTGAGGGCATCCAACAGCACTGGAGCAATTGCTGAACATTTTTTAGAAGGAGAGAAAAGACTTTACTTGTACATAGAACAAAAATGCATGGCAGGAGGAGCTGGTGTTCTAATTCTAGGAGTAGTTTCATTTCTGTAGAAGTTCAGATTTAATCCTAAATGTTGTGAACATAAACCTTGCTACTATAAACCACAGTCAGGTCAGGACATTAGAGATACAGACAGTTCTTACCCAGGATCTCTGGATTCCTGATGACAGACCCAATCTGCCTGAGAGCTTGCTGACCTGCATTCTGCACCTTCACATGAGAATCTGTGAGCACTTCAGTAAGTTTTGGCACAATATTGGGTAAGCAGGAAGAGAGTTGTTTGGGAGCACAGTATGCCATAGCCCCCAGCAGTTCCACTGATCCTGTGCATGACAAGCAAAAAGAAAGGAAAAGAAAAGCAAACCACAGATCAATACACAGCAAGAGATGATGATCACACTTGCCTCAAACTCACATCTGCCAGCCAGAGAACACACAAAATGGCTGAAATACATTAAGCCACTTAAAGACACTGAAAACTTCTGACAGCTTCCAGCCTCCGGAGTACTTCTAGACAGGGGTAAAAAGCATCCCTTGAATCTGCTGGGGGAAATACAGTTGCTCAAATGTGTCAGGGAACTCATTTGTATCTCAAAAGCTGAAAGTTCCACAGTCCCTTATGAGACTATAAACTATCATGGCCATCTGTAGGGATGAAGGAGCAAACAAGGGGAATGACAGCAAAGGGAACCGTGGGTTACTCTCAATCATGTTACTAAGATATTGGTCCCTACCAGCTTTAGTTCTCCAAGATTCCTCTTCTAGTGCTGCAAGAAGTGATGGCAAAACCAGCTTCACTCCATGAGTACTCAGGTTGCTCATTACAGCTTTGGCACAGTCATCTGCAGCCTCCAAAGAGAAGAGAACATTTACAAAGTATGTTTTTTCCTTCCTCAGACACTCAATAGGAACAAAGCCTTCACATAAAACAATGTCTAAGTACAATGATGCAGCTAGTGAAGTAGCTCCCAATTAGTATCTAATGAAATAAGATGCTTTCAGTTATTAGTGCCATGTCAAGGGATAGGTCACTTTCTCAGTTTGCCTAGTTACAAACAGCATTCACAGCCATTCCATTTCTATTTAATCTCAACACTCTCTGTCCTCAGAACTTTAAGGCCTCTTACCTCTCGCACGTACTGGTTCCCATCTCCAAAACAAAGCAGCAAGTGAGGGAGCACATGAACCACATAGGGCTCAAAGAGCTTTCCAAGCATGCTGCAGAGCATCTCAAAGGCAAATAGAGCCCCTAAAAGGACAGTCAGAAAAAAATACAACTTCATTTAAAGGAGATGGAAAGAGAACATAAAATTTGCCAAATATCTGTAGAATCTCTCCAAAAGCACTCCAATCTTCACAGCTGAAAGTCTCCTGCCTTGTGGGGATTTCTGGCATCAGAAAGAACAGAAGGGCCACATGCATATTGTGTAGGATCAGAAACCCTTCTTCCAGCACAGTTCAAACAGAGCAATTTTAGGGCACTTTGAACTATCAATGGCCTTTCAACAGACACTTCCCATTTCTTTCTCTGCAAACTCCAGTAAACCAAGCACAGTGAGTGGTTCAGGTATCATTTGATCTGACCAAAATGGTAGGAGGTAACAAGAGAAATACTAAGTATTTGGAGGGAAAAGCTTTTGCCCCTTACCCTCACGCCGACGGAAGTTCTTCTTGTCCTGGATAGCATCAGTCAGTGTGGTCATCATCTCCTGCTGCTTGAGGGAGAGGATGCCAAGGCCTTTCACCAGCCCTGCCAGCCCATAAGCTGCACCTTTGCGCTCAGCATACTTATCAGACTCTAAAAGCAGCTGCATTAGCTTCTGTATCATTCCTCCTGCATCCTCCTTAATTGCAGGCACCAGAGGTGGCAAACAGCTTGCCACTGACTCTTGAACCTGTAAAACAATCCACTCTAGCTGTCAGATCACAAAATATTCATCACCAACATAACCTCCCCCTGACTGTACCCACAATGACAGCTTTCTGTCACCAGAGCTGTTTTTCATTTCTTTGACATCCCTAGAGCTATCACAGTGTTAATCTGCCTCTGTGTGGAACCTGAGAACTCCTCTAAAGAAGGCACCTACCTGCTGAGATGGTGTGGACAAGGCTGCTATCAGTTTGCCAACAATTGGTTTCACTTTAGGGTCACTTTTGTCCAGATGTTTTGCCAGTGAACCCATCAGAATGACCACACTTTGCCTGACAGCATCATAACTGGCATCATTAGGAGCATCTTTCAAGAATTCTTCAAACACTGGCAAGAGAGAGTTAACATTGTCCTGAAAAACAAAACCACAGAACTTGCCACTAGAGTCCACTCAAAATGAGATTTGCTATGCTCAGTGGACTTGTTTGTTCTTCTCTGAGCCAACAAACTGAACAATCACACTTTATTTACAGTTCATTTACTGTGTCACATCACACAACACTTTGTGTCATCCTGACAGGCAACAAATATTTCCTGCTATAGAGAAGTTAGCTCTTAGAAATTAGCTCCCCCAAAACTGCCAGCATGATGTTCTACCAGAAGCAATGCCAGCTACTGGGCAAGAGTGCTAGCTTAAACATCCCAGTGCCTGCTCTCCTGCTTGCTCCATTTGCAAAAGCAGAACTGAAAGAGAAAACAACCTTCATGTTGCCTGTCTAAGAACCAGAAGGAAAGAATGAATAATGTGACAATACTCCATCTTGGGCTTTAGAGGAATGCAGAGGGCTGTCCAGAAGAGGTGACTGGCACATATGAGGAGACCAGAAGCTGAGCAATTTACACCCTGCACTCCTCTCCCATCTAATGCTGCTGGACAAGGGCTAGCAGTGAGGAGAAGGATGGTCTCACAATGACATCAGTTGTGTCAAGCCAATGACCAGCAAGCTTTCAGGTTGTGCTTTGCATGAGGCCTGAAGGAGAAATCTTAGCTTCCCAGATTAAAAGACTTGTGGTCTGGTTTTACTTCTATTACTCTTGTTTTATACTGTTTTAACTCCAGTTAATTCATTGCTATTTCTTTCTTATTGCAATGTGAGAAAAAAACTACACTCAGTCAACAGTAGCAGAACAACTCCAAACACACAAATATTCCTGTTACATGAAGTTTTTAGCTACTACAAGTAACAGCAACATCTAAGAAAAAAATAAACCAAAAAACCCCATGGGTTTCAATAGTACCAACATTTTCATCCCACTTTTTTCCACTGCTAGAGAGAGGTGTTCAGACTTACTTTGCCATGAGTGTTGAGTGTTGAAAGAGCTGCATCTAACATGCACTTCCTGACTTCAGGATTGCGATCATTCAGGGCGTCTGGTACAAAAAACTGAAAGAGGGGCTTCACCTGACAACTGTCCAGATGCTGGGAGAGCTTGTTGAGAGCCAAAGCTATGCCACACCTGTAAAGATGGTGAGCTTGAGGTCACTACCACATTTGCTATCAGTAGTACATTACAGAAATTGAGAGAGAACCTGAAGAGCTTCAATGTCTAACCTACATGCATTTCATTACATAACCCCATGCTGCAGGCTCCTAAAAGGACAACAGCCCTTCAGCCATATAATGACTGTTATCCTGATTAAGTATTACAGATACTTGGGCCATCAAAGACAGACATCAGGATCACTTCACTTACTGCTGAAACACAGCAGCTTTACAACCAGGTACATCAGCACTAAAGAACAGATTAGCTTAAGACAGGTAGTGAACAAGGTAATCTCCAATTAAACCTGTACAGGGCATACAAATAGACAAGAAGTAATTATCCAAACTGGAATGTGTCCAGTTCATTAAGGCTTGCACTGCTGCTCTTGGAACAGTCAATTGCCCTTACAGAGGTGGGAATACAGTAAGATAAGACAGTCTGAGCAGGAAATACTCTGTTCTTATCAGGACATAAGAGCAGATAACATCCAGTATTTTGATGGGACCAAGAGCATTTCAGTTTGGCCTGCCCAGCCTGCTTGAGGGGCATAAATACTCTATACCACAGGGATCAATGAAACCAGCAAGTGAATACAGCATATATTTTTGTTCCTTTAACAGTCCCTTATTTCTCCACTGACTGAACATCTAAATAAAATCTGGAACATCTCATTTGGATGCACAGGAAGTGATCAATCTGAAAGTGACTGTACCTTGCTTCCCACTGGTCAGGTGGTGATTCAGATATCACTCGTCCCAAAGCATCCAAAACTGGAGGTGGCCTCTGCAAGGAGAAAAAATTTCATCTGAATGCCTTTTCCAAGGACACACGTGCAGAGAATACTGTCAGCTGCACCTGCAATGCCACTGTATAGTACAGTGTGTGCAGTGGTGTCATTACTGGCTGATAACTCGGGGCTCAAGACATTGAAGTCTGTGATAAGCAAACACACAGCAGCAGTAGGCTTCATGCACACCCTCAAGACAGACAAAATGAAAAGTGATTAATAAAAAGGTTTAAAATATAGCACAAACTTGTGCCCATCAAGGCCTTAGGACAAGAGAACTTACATAGAGCTTCTCCTGGTAAATGTCTGTAAGTTTATTCATGACCCCTGCTGCTTGGTTTCGATACTGAGCTACAGCTCTGGAAAGAGCTTCGGCACCTGCTTGTCGCACTGCCTCCTCATGGTAGATGACATCTTTGATGAGGAGAGAACAGAGGTCAGGCTGCAGCTCCAGACCCATTGACTCCCATAACCTGCAGTGCACACAAAGAGGTGGCAGATCACCCTTTAGGAAGGGAAGCCACAGCCACATGTAGGTACGAGGGTGACCTAAAGGTGCTGTCCATCTCCAGGAGGCAAAGCCCCTGCCAATAGAGCACCATGAGGTGAGCAGAAGAGAGGTCACCTCACAATCCAATCAGCCAGGAAGAACTCTTACCTCTCTGCCAACTTCTGAATCTCATCTTCTACATCAAACTTGACTACCCAAAGGCGACGCAACAGATTCAGTCCATTCTTTTCATCACTGTCTGGGGTTGGTAGAACCATTTGTAACTCCATCAGTCCCTGTATTAGTTTACAGGAGAATCAGTGCAAGGATCTGGTCTTAGAAACAGACACTTCAGAACATTTAAAACCTTTGTCAAGTAAAGCTCTCAGTGGTTGGAAGTGTCAAAATTCATGTTTGCTTGTACAGCACATTGCCTAGGCAGATCAAGGACTTCCTGTTGCTAATAGGGGAGATGGTGAAACTCAAGAATAGAGCTCCATAGGCAGGTTGTCAAGAGGCAACTAGGCACTAGGTTGTGCTCTAGTGACTACAGTTTTTCTGCTTCTGAGTACACAGAAGTCAGCTCAGGTGACCTAAGCAGGAATTTGTTTCATGGCAAAGAAAACTAAGCACCCTTGTATTTTTATTTCTTTTTGTGTTTTAAGAAGTGACTAAGCCTGAAGCTTCTAAACACAGACATGGGAATTTTTTGACAGCTTCTCTCTTTAAGACCAATCTCTATGCAATTTAAAGTGTTGTCATAATTACACCTGTTTTGACAAAACAGCGTGGACAGACCCAGAATAATCCTTTTTGCAAGATAAATCTAGCATTACTTAAGAGCATTACTGTTCAGTGTCTACTGCCTCTTCCTGCAAACACACTGCCAACGCTGAAGCCTCTCTTCATCAGCATTAAAGAAGACTCACCACCCAAAAAACTAAGGAATTCAGTGTGACCTTGAATGATTCCCACCTACCCTGAGAGCTGCATCCCGAACATTCATGCATGGAGACTGCAGGGCCTGCAGTAAGACATCAATCTCCTCCTGTTCTGCATAGGCACAGCCATCCTCCCCGCTGCTGCTTGCGCACAGGCTCGTCAGTGCATTGGAAGCCAAAACCTAAAATGCCAGGAGGAAGCATCAGAGATTCCACCACTGCCTTCTGCTCCTGGCACTGGGTCACAGCAAGCACAGGGAGGGGGCTAAGTGCTATCACAAGAGAAGAAATTCTCCAACAACAGTGATGAGGGGACATGATGAAAACAAGAACTGGTGTTTTCCTCAGTTAGGTGCTGGTGAAACTTAGGCAAAATGCTGATGGTAGTTGTGAAGCCAAGGACTCACCTGTAACCGTGGAGAGCCTGTTCCTATCACCCGGGTCAGCAGAACCAGCATGTCCCTCCGGGGCAGCAACTCTGGGCCATTCTGCAAGGTTGAGGGGAGAAAAGATGAGGCAGGAGAAACACCCTTATGTCTTGTGACAGCAAAGTACCTTGCCTGTGTATAACACTCCTTATTAAAATCACAATCAAAACCTAGGGCTGGACAGGTAACCTGTGTCAGAACACACTCTTCCATTGTTAACTTTAACCTATAGACTCACCCTGCTTTGTCTACTTCACACATTAGCCCTCTTATCCCATGCCTGATCTGAACAACAGTTGAAGGAGCTCATCTGATTCTCACAGCCCTTGTTTACCTCGTCCACCAGCAAAGCCTGGCCATTTGCTGATGATCTCAGCTGAGCATGGACTGTAAGGATCTGCAGAATCTTGACCAGAAACTCCTCCTTGTCTTCACTGTCAGGAGGTGTCTCAGTTATAACAGTCTTTAGGAGAGGAAAGACTAAGGAAAATGCTGGAGCTGATAACGGGGCAGCACCTGCAAACAGGAAAGGCAATCCTGTGAGCATAACTGATCTTGTTATAGTCCCAAAACGTTGTAACTCTAAGCACCCAGCCTACAGGACACTCTCTCTTGTGTACCTGGACTTACCCTACACAGACAATCCTTAGTCTGCTCAAAGCAGTGCATGCAGCTAGCAACCTGTTTAGCCTCTACCACTTTGCCACTCTACTCCAGCAGTAACATTTGACATTTCAGTGTTAGGTTAATCATTGAATTTGATCTTAAGAGTCTCTTCCAACCTGAATGATTCCATGATTCTACCTAATGTTGTTGCTTGCTACACCAATGAGCTGGCTTTAATTAAAGTCACATTAAGATTTCAAATTACTTCCAATGCTTCAATAATAAGAAAACACACACTGGAAATGAAATGGAAACAATTCAATGGATTAAAGGAGACAAACAGGAAAAACTGAGGTTTTGTCTCTCCTGGAAATACTTGCATGCAAGAGAGGATAGGACACAATATCAAATCCATCACACAATCAAAGCTGAAATAAAGTCTATTACTTAAAGTGCATTAAGTTTGTGTGCACACTCTGAGAATGAGAATTAAAGTACAAAAAAAAACCCCAAAAGATCAATTTTACTTCTGAGCAGGAGGATCCACATAGGGATCTGACACAATTTAATTAATTTTTCAAGTTCATTTGACACAGTTTAGAGGCCCATTTGTCAGCTACATTCCCTTTAAGCACTTCCTACCAATGCAGCTAACTTGTCATTCCAGTCTTCTGCTGGATTCTTGACAATGAGGTTCCTCTAGTTCTGGTGCAAGTCTCAACTCTCCTCCCTCCTTGAAAACATGGAAGCTTTGGGATTCCCATTGTTCAAGATTTTGATACTTCCTTCTCATAGGGGCTTGGCTATGGGGCACAACAAATGCTCTTTCCAGTCTCGCCAGTTAGTCCAGTTAAACCTGACGCATGAGACAAGGGAAACATTTGCTTTCTACATCCTATCTGTGCTGTCAGAGAATGCCAGACATGACATTTCTAAGATGGAGAGCACTGCAGATACAACACTGCAGGATCAGTCACCTTATGTAGGGCATGGATACTGCAAAAGGAGTTCAAGGCAGAAATAGCAAATACCCAACACTGAAAGCTCTGAACTATTTTATGTTAACAGCTTAGGTAAAACTCCCTCCACTTCTAACATGGGATCTTTTTCTCTCTTTGCTCAGTATCTGTTTGCTTTTACAGTTTTTTCTTTTTAATAATTGCCCAGATACTTTTAGGTTTAAGCAACTGTGCCTCAATATGCAGCAGGAGGAAGCAAGCACTATCTGAGAAGATAAATATAAAATAAGAAGATAAAATAAAAATAAGGTAAAATAAAAACAAGAAGATAAATATAAGATTATTAGATGTATCTTGGCATTTCAGCAATGAATCATAAATTTTATCATCCACATTACAATGAGGTATAGGCTCTCTTAGATCTCATGGTAATCAAAGAAACTAACCTCTACTAAAAAATATTGCAAAACTATATTCCAAGGAACTTTGAAAATGAGGAAAAATCCTTTGGGAATATAACATGACTTGTTCAACAAAGTGCTATGGAACCTACTTCCTTTCTCTTGCAGAAGTGGAAAAAAATCAGACATTCATTTAATTAACCACCTGAAGGATGAGAGTTGAAAATACTTCCACTACTTCATGCAAATAAGACTGAAAATGGATTCAAATGTTAATGAACTTGCACTTACTATGGAATAATTTACTGTGGAGCCAGTAAATTATCACTGCCATGTTCAGCACTGAAGTGGTGCTCAACATGGTCAACTGCTGCTACTCAGCTGTTAAGATTCCATGTGCAACAGTCACACAACTGCAGGTCTGACTGGCAACAGGACAGCAAGAGGAGAACTGAACTACTGGGGCAAGGAACCAAATGGAATCCTACATTTCTTGTAAAAATCTATAAACTATCTACCAAAGCAGCTTCTGTCTGAGCTAGATGATGAACAACTCCAAAGCCTGGAAGAACCACCTCTATCACTACAGTGCAGCA
Organism: Bucco capensis; assembly: GCA_013396975.1. Classification (NCBI taxonomy): domain Eukaryota; kingdom Metazoa; phylum Chordata; class Aves; order Piciformes; family Bucconidae; genus Bucco; species Bucco capensis. Next base: position 240,176 of record VWZO01001581.1, on the reverse strand, counting down.
CAGCTAAGCTATCCTTGCCTCCAAGGGAAGCAGATCTACCCTCCCTCTTCTGCACTATTGTCTTCAGTGTAATGGTAACAGTACTTTGTGCACCCTATCATCAAGCAGATTCTGGAAGTTATCTAGGTAATCAAGACTAAAACTACCCAATGGGGAAAAAAATAAAAATAAAAAGAACTGAAGGAAAAAAGGGTTCATTTTACCCCAGACTATACTCTTATACTTTGAAAACATTAGTGCTTGCCTTTGTGTTACAGAGTGAGAAAGAACTGCTTCTTCTACAAGTGTGCCAAAATCAAATATTCATGAACTGCAGCACCACATAGCAAACAAGCAGAGGCCACAGGCACTTCACAGTAACAAGCAATTATTTTGTCTTTCTACTTAGTCTCACTGAATCACTTATGCCAAGTGGTGTTGAAAGGTAGGAACTGTCCTTGGCAAAAAGGAGCCTTAATGGGACTCCTATTATTTCTGTATGAACCATTTTAAGAAAAAGACAGTGTTATTCCATCTCTACACTTACTGTACTTGTAACATCCTTTCTACTACTACCACCACAAAAGAAAAAACCTTAAGGTTTTTCATATCTACAAAGCCTTATTAATTTTTTTTTCACAGTAAGTCTCACCTATAAAACATGACACAAAGCAGCAAAACTCAAAGAGCTCCCAGGGTTATTGAGGGGTGCAGAGGTGCAGTCCATTTTACCTGGCTCTCCCTTGCCTGTTCGGCTAGGGATGGTATGAGCATGCAGCAGGCTAACAACTCTGCTGAGAGCAGTAGGCAGCTCTTCCTGACACCAGGATTCATCTAAGTCACATTCTGGCTTCATCAGGCGCAAGGTCACATGGCTCACTAAGGTACCTGGGATGAAAGAGTAAAGACTTCAGGACAGGACTAAACCCAAACATTTCTTGAGAGCAAAGTTCTCCATAAACACAGAGCCAAGAACTGTAACAAAGCTCTAGGCAACAGCCCAGGCTGCAAAAGAGGCACAGAGAAGGAAGCACAGCCCTGAGGGACAGCCTTCTTCTCACACATATGCTTGAGTTACACTCAAATCCTCCAAACTCTGCACAGGAGAAACAGTCCCATTGCAACCAACTGCTACTAAGAGGTGGTAACAATGAACAGACAACTCCTTGGCTTTAAACTCAGTCCTATTCAGCCTGGAGAAGAGAAGGCTTCAGGGGACCTACTAGTGACTTTCCAATACCTAAAGGGAACTTCCAAGCAGGCTGCAGAGGGCCTGTTTGCAAAGGACTGCAGTGAAAGGACAAGGGGCAATGGTTTTAAATTGGAGAGGAGTAGATTTAAACTGGACATTAGAAAGAAGTTCCTCCCCATGAGGGTGGTGGAACACTGGCCCAGGTTGCCCAGGGAGGTGGTTGAGTTCCCATCCCTGGAGGCATTGCAGGTGAGGCTTGCCAGGGCTCTGGGCAAGCTGCTCTAGTTGGGGATGTCCCTGCCCACTGGAGAGGGGTTGGACTAGATGAGCTCCAGAGGTCCCTTCCAACCCAAACCATTCTAGGATTCTATGATTCTATTTAGCACTACAATCTCTGGCACTTCATAGTTCTCTTCCTAAGCATTGCTCCAGGGTGGTTTTTCCTCTTGGCTGTCTGTGGTCCATGGTCATGATCTACAGTTTGCAAGACCAAGGATTTTCATCACCCTGACAGAAAAATAATACACCTTGCTCTTACATTAATGGTTGCACTCCATGATCTTAAAGGTCTTTTCCAACCTAAACAATTCTATGATTCTAAACAGAAACAGAAATACTAACCAAAGGTCTTCAGTCTTGCAGGCATGACACAGGAAGCTAAGGAAAGAAAAGGATCCTTAATCCTTGGAGCAGCCAAAGGTGATCGAAAAAGTGGCAAGAAGGAACTGATGAGACCAGGGATGTACTGAGTTAGGCCAGGAGGCTTTCTCTTTATAACAGTCTCCAGCAGTCCTAGGGCTGTTTCCAGCTCATTATCAAGCTGTAAGACAATCAGTTCAAAAGGTTACCACAAAAACTCCATTGGGGAAAAAACAAGTTGTTAAAGCTGATTTCTAATAAAAGAAACAAGTAAGTTATTGCCAAATATTCTTTATGCTACTCAGTTTTCCTTCCTGTCAAAATGACTTAGGTCATGGTAGCTGCAGTTAGCAAAAAAACAACTATCAAAACTTACCTCCTTCAGCCGTTTTCTTATCTGAGACTCTCTTTCCAGCTGTGCCTGCATCAGCTCCTTCTGCTTGCTAGTCAGTTGCACCTCATCCTTTATTCCTTTCTTCTTCTTTATTTCCTGCAGTAGAGAGCCATGGACATTATTAACCAAGAGCTATTAACAGCATTCTCTCTGTTAGGTAGAATAGGAAGTTAGACACTTTGGGGGGTTTTATGCAAGTTACTTTTAAAACAATACCCAACTATTCTTCCAGCATGTAACTCTTAAGCCAATTTGCAACATGGACATCAGGCAGTTAACAACACTTCAGTGTCCCATTAACAGCAGAACAGCAGTTTCTCACACATTTAAATTGGTCAGAAAAGACTAAAGATCATTAGAGAGAGCTCTCCAGCTCTGGGTAGGTATGTCATCCTCCCCAGAGCAAAGAGAAGTTGATCTTTAATACAAGAATGCTCCATTCAACCTGGTACGTGCCCTTCATTTCACAACATTCTGCCCCTCACCTACAGCCTTTGCTCTGGCCAGACTGAACAGAACTGCTGGCTGTCCACAAGGTGGAAGCTCCTATTTAACAGTCCTTGCTGAAAAAATTACACAAGATAAACTCAACAAGAGATGAAGAGAACTTAGCAACTAATAAGCAGACTTACAAACAAGGAGAATACCACATATAGTGGTAAAAATACAGATGTAAGAGAAAAAAACGCTGACTCATGTGGATACAAGAGAAGGTAACATTTGGGTATTCAGAGAATCTTTCCCAACAGTGTATACACATAAGCCAGAAGACATGCAACAAAACAACAGTAGTGAAGGTTCTGACCAGCCTGGCCTTCCTGTTATCAACTGACCTCCTTCAGCTCCAGCTCAATGATTTGTTCCTTGAAGGAATAAGCTTTGTTCTCCCTCTTCATGTTAGCCTTTTTCATACTATCCTGTTGAGCACTGAGAAGGCAAAGTGAAGAAAAGAATCAGCACTGCTCTGGACTAAGATCCAGACACATAAATTGGGGAACTTCCCACACACCCACTGGCTAGATGCCAGCAGCAATCAGTCACCAGGTGCATATAGAAATTATCAAGTCTTACCTCTGTATTATAGATTTGTCATACAGTTCTCCCTCTGGTGTCTTCATGATGGCAAATTCCTCTCGAGTAACCTGGCACAGAGCTGGATTCTCCATTGATGCTGAGATAGTGCTGATGAGCTGTGGGAGCACTCTGCCAGGTGAAAGCAGAGAGAGAGATCCCACTGCATTCATAGATGACTGTCAAGAAAACAAAGGAAAAAACACTATTATCAGTATTCCCTGAAATTGTCTCCAAAAAGTATGCCCTGTTGAGACAGCCCATGTTATGTTCTAATTCCTTCTTCAGTGGGTATTTGAATCTTATGTAAAACTCTACTTGATTGCTGGTCATATCCTTTCCCTCTTAAATCCCAGCTCCTTGTCACCAGGGACATTCTCTCTAAACCTGCCTTTTCCCTGGCTTTTAGACAGATCTCCTGCCTTACAGGCCAGTTACTACTAAGTCCTCCAGAAAACTTTCCTGTTCCAAAAATATCTCCCAAAACTAACACAAGGAAAGCAGAAGTTTATCACCTGGTTCTTCGGAGTGTAGGCAGTGATCCTGGGTAACATATCATTCAGGTGTTTGGCAATAAAATCTTTGGGATCTATGTTCATCTTCATGAGGAGGGCTGGCCAAAGACCTGGTTGGACTGCCACTAGCAAGGAGAATAAATGAGCATCAGAAGTGTGAAGGACACTGCCAATACAGTGAAAAAAGCTGTTAGATAAAACCCCCTTACATTAGCCATGAGTGGTGTTTTCCCTGTGCTTACCTACAGATGGATGATGGCTCACCAGCAGCAACTCCAGTGCCAGCTTTTCTGGCTCAGAGGAATCCAAATCAAGCCCTGCCACACTTGAGATGACACAGAGTGCTTCATGAAGGACACGGGGAGGAATGTATGTCTTTCCCAGCTCTGACAGCTCTCCTGATTCTGTCACCAGGACCTCGTGAGGCAGAACCTGAGTGGGCAACTTGTCATTAACACATCACAGCAAGCCTTCCTGAGCCCTGACCACACTTCCCCACAGTAACACCAAAGGAATACCAACAATCAGCTCCTTCTGTCAGTACCAACAACCTGAAGTTTCCACAGGAAAGAAGGGACACAGGAGAACAGTACAACTGAAGCCCAGAGATGACAGTGACAGTAAGACTAAGAACAGAGGACTATACTAGATTTGGCAAAGCAGGGTAAAATAAAACTAAAATGATCATTTTTGGCAAAGAGGACTTTGGAAAAGGTGGAACCAGCTGTCTAGTCTTAGCATGCCCAACTTCTGCAGTCTAATTTTACCCAGTATCTTCTCAAAACTACTTTAGTCAGGCTGTGTCTGTGACATGTGAAGACAAGTCCCAGCCTTGGCATCTAATTATTGCAACTTAACCTATTATTCAACTTGACATAGCACTGTTTTGGTAAGCCAAATAATACAGCACTTGTTGTTTCCTTTTTTTAATTTTTGATAATACTTGTTACTGAAGTATTTCTATTACATTTGTATAAAACAGGCAGTGTTGGCTGTAAGTCAGGGCCAAAGAACTCAGATGCCAAGAAAGGAACTAAGCACTTGGTCTTTCAGCAAGAATTAAATTTGGATTAAGTAACAGAAGGACACAGAAAACTGCAGCTTCTGTCCCAAATAACCTTGAATAATATTTTCTGTGTACATAGGGAAGACCAGGCACAGCACAGACACTGATACAGTAATATCCAGTATTCTAGTAAGAATCACAGAACATTCATGGCTGGAAATGACCTCTAAGATCACCGAGTTCAACCAAAAAAAAACCCAAAACAACAACAACAAAAAACCAAACAAAACCAAACCACCCAATCCCTGCCCTCACTAGAGCATGTCCTGGAGCACCACATCTACACGTTTCTTAAACACCTCCAGGGATGGAGACTCAAGCACCTCCCTGGGAAGGCTGTGCCAGTGCCTCACCACTCTTTCTGCAAAGAATTTCTTCCTAATATCCAGTCTAACCCCACCCTGTCTCAACTTCAAACCATTCCCTCTGCTTCTGTCATGAGTTCCTAAGGAGAAGAGGCCAACCCCCACCTCTCTACAAGCTCCTTTCAGGTAGCTGTAGAGGGCAATGAGGTCTCCCCTCAGCCTCCTCTTCTCCAGACTAAACATGCCCAGCTCCCTCAGCCTCTCCTCATATGGCTGTTGTATTCTAGATCATCTGGAACTGAATCATCTTCCTATCATGCTGTATGTCAATACCAATAGTAAATCTAGAGTAGGGAGGTGACTGGCAGCACACAAACAACTAAGCAGAGACTAGGCTTTCTACCTACTCACCTTATGAGAACTGAGAACCACTTTAAGCTCCTCCAAGAGCCCATAGGCCAGTTTGTACCCTCCAAGAGAGGACAAGAGCTTCTTAACTGTTTGGTGGGCTTGTCTTCTAACATGCCAGGTGCGACTCAGCAGCACTGCAACAAGGGCACGGTGATACTGCCTGCAAACGGAGGAATAGACAAGGTTAGTCTGGACACAAAAGCACAAAGAGTTCTATGTTTTGTGCCAAGTCCCAAGCCCATCCTCTCCACTGCCCACAGGAGCACTCAGGGCTCAGCCTCAGCTCAGTGACAGCGAGTGCGCTCTACGTACTGAACTTTACTCTCAGGCAGGCGCTGTGCGTGATCGAGCAGAAGTCTTTCTGTCAGCTGCAGCACTGTACACATGGCTGTGGGAAAAGACAACTGGTTAAAATAGCATGAGACTTCCTAAGGAAACACTCTTTTCACCTGAAAACAAACAGCAAGTGAGACACATTAAAATAGCTACCCAAATTGAGCCTCTACATAATCTCAGTGAAGCTAGCGACAAACCCAACTCAGATCTGCCAAGACTAGAAACAGAACCATGATCTCATAGAAATGTGGTTAGCTGGATCCCAGCAGAATTTTCCTGACCACTGGGTGTGACCTGATTTTGTCCAAGACAACAGAGCAAACCCAGTGACAAACACCATATTCACTGCATCAGTACTGCTGATTCCTGAGCCCTGACAAAATGTCTTCAGGGACAGTACAATGTATGCTGAATTCATACACAAAAGCCTAATGCTATCTGAATAGCAGCCCTGGTATTTTACCTCATATCACCTACTGAGCTTCAACTGTCACCAGGCCTTTATACAGAATGTACAAACTGGAATTATAAATGTTTGATAACTCAGGTTTATTAAGACATAAATTAATTGATTCTCAAGCTTAGACTACAACTAGTCTAGATGTACTTCTGAAAGAGTACACTGCTCATTTTAATTTGAAACTGGATCCCTCAAGGACCACAGAATAGGGCTAACAGCCACATTAGCTCTTACAAGTACTAAGTAATTGAGTTAAACAGCAACTTGATACACAATAACTGACAATTTACCTTCCTCTGATGCAGACTGCAAGAACTTCTCAGATGTAAAAATTTGTTTTTTCTCATCCAGAATTAGCTGCCAGAAACCACTCAGCTTAGACTCTGACAGGAAAAGAACAGATGTCTATCAAGGACGTTTCAAAATAAGTCAGAATTCATCAATGTAGATATAATAGAGTAGAATTCTGTCTTCCCAAAACATTCAAGTTACTTCAAGCTCTGCTTGTCTTCAGTTACAAAGCCTCTCATCTCTCTCTTACAGAGGAAGCAGCATACCCAAAGTATACCTGCTGACAAAAATCTATTTCTCTGACTTAGACTTGCAAAATGTAAAGTCTGTTTCACCTTAAGCTTTCACAGGGCAAGCTTTCCTAAAAATGAAGGAAAGGAGGGAAGTGCTGTGTTGCTTTTGATAGACACAACACACCTGGCTTTTATATCCTGGCAGATTTATGCATTCAGACAGTGCTTGTAATACTCACTAATGGAAGACAGAATTCCAGTCCCCATGCTTTCCAAAGATGGTTTGTGAAAATAATATCCAAATAACAAACAAATAATACTTCTAATGCATCAGTCAAGTCCTAGCATATAAGGTCTGGGTGAATGCCTTCTGTCACAATAAAGAGGAATATTGCCCTAAGTGAATGGAAGCTGCAATTTCCAAAGCCATGGAAGAACAAGAATTCTTCACTGACGTAACTGAGAAATAGAAATAAATCTTTCCCTGGATCACAAAAGGGCAGTAACTCTCTATGCAGGATAAAACACATACCAGGGAACAGTATCTCATGCACATTGTCAAGATAAGAGTGTTAACCCCCAGAACCTGTTAATACTGGATTCTACTAGATGTTGTGTGACCTTACCAGTTTGTCCCTCAATTACAGACATCCTGCAGATCAACAAAGCTGCAGCAACTCCTTCAGTTACCATGGGAACCTGAGTACTTTGAGATGCTGCTTTTTCTACTGTTTGGATCAGCATTGGCAGCAAGTCCATTCCCTGTAATAATGTGTCACCTGAGGAGACAGAGAGAGACAAGTTACAAAACAACACAGTCCTTCACACCTCACACCTCAAGGGTATCAAAGGTTCTTCTGTTGTCAGGAGACAGAGAAAGGAAACAGATACCTACTGGGAAAGCTCTCAATCTCCCAGAGCATTTGCCAATCACTACTATCATTAAATTTTAACTACAAAAAGCCAGATGATAACCACTTCAGTCCTTTCCTCACATCAGATCAGTCCCACCTCTACAAGAGTTTCTGTTCATGGGATGCAAAAGAAAACACTAATTCATTTACATTAAAGCAATTGGTGCAAATCACAGGAAGTTTGATTTCAAAGTTTGTTTCCTAAGACAAGGAAATTAAATTCCTGGCAAGCCACAACCACCTGTTCCACTTCAAACATTCACAAGTCAAGGAATCCCACTGATTAGTGACCCTCCCTTCCACAGAAACTGTGCTAGGTGTTCCTGGTATTTCCAGAAGCAACATCTCACACCCAACACAGGAAAAGGAAACAAAAGACCTTGTGATTTTCTACTTTAAGTCTTCACAGGTGGTGTGAACTTACAACCTTAAATTCACAAGAGTAAGAATCTTTGTTTTCTTTCTGTCCCAGCTGGATGCTTCACTGGGTAGCTTAAAGCAATGGGAGGCATTGTTCCAGTGGTGAGTACAATTATTTTAAAGCAGAAGTATCTTGAGACTTACTAATAGCTGCAGAGTTTTTACCTTTGAAAGAGGCTAGCATGCACTGCAGGTAGGCATGTCTCACAGCTGAAGTAGAGGTTTTAAGGCTGAAGGCTTTCTTCAGCCATTCTACCAGCTTCTTGGGAACTTCTGTGGTGAAGCGAACACACCAAAGAGCCAGGACAGAGACTGCATGAACCAAGGTGCCTTCATGGACTGCAGAGGAACACACAGCTCAGGTCAGTACAGCAACTGCACAAATCCCAGCACCATAAAACAGAAAGCAGGTTAACAACGTCAGGAGGAGGCAAATAAAGAATGCATGTGCTTCTACCAGACACAGCACTGCCTCCATAGGGGAGCTCATCAAAACTGGGCAATGGATTTGGTAACCACAAGCAAGAAGCCAGAGTTCTCCTCAATAACAGGCTACATGAAAACCCTGCTCAAGATGAAAGCAGCTTAGCAAACCCAGAACAAAGACAAGAGGTCTCACCCTCTTGTTGCAGGAAAGGGATGAAAAGCTCAGCCATGGTTCCAGTCAGGGCTTGGCTAGAGGATCCAGATACCACATGGTGACTAAGGCTGCCAATCCCTGAAAGGACAGAGTTCTCCCATTAGTTCCCAAAGCACCAGTACTGCTTGAAAAACCTAAAACCAATCAAGAATGGTCCTTCACACTTCAATCCTTGCACAGACATCTCTTTTTCTTGTCACTACACCTGGATGGCACATCGACCATATACCAACACTGCAGGACCTCTGTCTTCACTTTTACTCAGGACACAGTTATCATCTTTCCTGCATAAAATATGTTAGCCTACCAGCTAATTATTTCCTTTTAATAGGAAGTCAAGAACTATCACGTGATATCCAGCAGCCAACTACAGCCAATTCAGGATGACAAGCAAGGAATCCTAAAGGCTTAAGTACAGGTTCCTTTCACTCAGCCTTCTGCTAAATTTCTTCCACTAAAGAAGCAGTTTTCTTCTAGTCTCCTTACCTGAAAGGACACTCATCTTCTGAGCAACAATTGTCAGCTTCCCTTCCGAGCCTGCCAACAAGAAACAAATGATTGATGGCTGACTTACTGACAGACAACAGCTACATGCTGCATCAAGAATCTCCTCTAAAATACAAAAGCCTGCCTCATTATCCCTGATCCATGTTGAGCCACCCCTACCACAAAGGCAGCTAAAGACAATAAGAAATACAATACACAAAATTCCTTGAAGCTGGCAGCTCTTTGTTCACCTCCACTGCTTATCCTACAATTTACTCACCCCCTAAGATGGCAAAAAGGTGTCTGCCCAGTGACTCCACAGCTGAAGGATCACTACACTGTCGAGCCAAGTTCTTTAATGCCACAACTGCTTCATCCATCAACTGCACACTGTTGGATTTCAGATGACCTAGAAAATAATGCACAAGCTAAGAACTCCTTACACCAAAACAATCAGTAAGATAAGGATGTATTTTTACATGTGGCTTGACTCAGCTTCTGGAACCATCACGTGAACTATTCCAGTTCCAAGTTACAGCACCATCCTCCCTCCCACACAAAACAATCTCATCACCAGCAATCAAGTTGTTTTAAGTACAGGCAGAGAGTTGAAAAAAGCTTTATTCTGAATTCCTCAATGCCTCCAGAAGCTGGAGTACTTACTGGCCAGTCCTTTCACAATGTCTAGAGCATACTGGCTGAGATCCAAGTTCACAGATACGAGCAAGCAAGAGATTGCTGAAGACAGAAGAGATAATGGCATATTACATTTTGTTAAGTAACTGGTTTTAGCATTTTAATACACCCTTCCCCACAGTTCATGTCAAGGACAGACAGGGTCAGTATAGAGCAGGAAGAAAAAAACACTGAAATCTATGCCCAGTGAACAGATTAATTCAGGATTATTCTTAGCACTCAGCTGTGAAATTCTGTCCTCAGTGCAAACAGTAGCTATCACATAGCCAGACAACTTGGAATCACACCACAAATGTTGCTTCTCCACATCTAACCCTTCAATGCCAGACAATCCTGCTGCCTGCACTCACAGGACCAAAGGCATAGTCCAGAGACACACTCCCCCAACAACCCCAGACCTCCAAGGAACAACTATTCATGCCCTTTGACAGAGCAATGCACAGAGATGACAGACTCACTTTCAATCACATTCTCAGGACTCCGCAGCAGGGATTTCTGCAGAGTTGGCAAAACTAAGTCCTTGAATTCAGTGTGAGCCATGTAGCGAAGAAGAGGGGAACAGCTGTCCTGCAAAGGGAACAAAGCACTCAGCACAGCAGTGGACACAGCACGCAGGACAAAAGCACAAACAGGTCTGTAACAGTGTGTCTCACCAGCACATGCTTCTGAGGCTTTGTCTTGCTCATAAGGATGGTCTTCAAGTAGAAATCCAGAAGAGCACTCTGAACAGGCAGAAAGACCAAATTACAGCCACATCACATCCTATGCACAGCTCCCTGCACACTGTCAGGAAGCCAGCCTTGACACTCTGCCTCATTCTGCTCTGGAAGGCAGCCCTATCCACTAAGTAGCAGCTTTGCTTCCATCTGACAGGCAAGAGGAGCTCAGTGCTCTCTGCTCTACCCTTCAGGCCAACACTCAAAATGCACTGAGTGTGCTACATGCTGCCTTTTCTCCTACAGCAGGGGAGATGTCAGAAAGCTGTGGTATTAGCTATCTACACAAACACACAGGCCACAGCAGAGAGCCTCAGATCTGGCAGCAACTCTATAAATCTATCCCAGCTGTTCACTAAAACAGAAGTGCATGCCTGCTGAACTGACAGATAACAAAAGCAGGGGCAGACACAAAGGATCAGCCTCACTGAGTCATCCAAGAGGAGAGGTGATGCCAGTTATTACCCCAAAAAGCAGTGGGACAGATTTACCTTGTATCGTTTAATAATATCAATCTCCTTCTGGGCTGTGCAAAACTGCACCACAAGCCCCAGCATTGCAGCATAACTCTGGTTTGGTTCAAGACCAAGAATGACAGACAGATACTGATCCACCAGCTCTTGGTTCTGAAGAAGGAAAAAGCAAGGCACATTAACACAACAGAACCTAAAACAGCTATTGAATATGGTCACATAAGACACACATCACCTCTTTCCACAGCCTGTTCAATTTCTTCACAGCCCCATCCACTGCCTGCTTATGAGAACCTCCCAGGACTTCCAAAAGCAGCAAACACTGAACCTCCACCTGCCAAGAGAAACAGCCAAGAAAACCTTCATGCACCTGCAGAGAGCTCACATCAAACAAGACATCCCAAATGCCAGTGATGAGCTGAATCTGCTTAGGAAATAGTCCTTAGGTTGTGTAAGTTCTTCCAATGAGCTGCCATTGCTTTCACCTCACACACACCACTTTGCAAAACCATTCATAACAGTTTGGCAAACAGCAATTTATATCAGTGTACATCTCCTCTTAAAATGTGTTCCAACTATATTCCAAGGTGCTATCAGCATGGTCACAGGTTCAGGTTGTTAAAACAGGTGAAAAGAAAGCAAAAAAAAAAGCTACTTGACACTATATGACAGAATATCACAGGAAAATACTTGAAGGGAGGCACAAGAAATTCATGCCATGCTGCAGACTGCACCTTGGAGGCACCACTAGCATACTGAGTCCAGAAGCACTGGTATACCCCACAGCATGCAGAGCAGCTCTGTGCAGGTGCAAAACTGCGCCACTCTCATACTTGATACACCTCCTGCTTTCTCCAGCAGAACAAGAGAGATCAAAATACACCAGAAAGAAAAAAAGATTGGCATGTAAACCTGGATTTTAACATGACATTATCAGTTACACTCAGAATGTTTCAGCAACTTAAAAGACATTAGAAATATTTAAGTCCTTATCTCTGAAGGGATATTTCTGCAAACCAAAAGAAGAACCTACCAGTTTCTTCCATGTTTCTCCCTGTCTCTTTTCAGGTGTTGGAAAGACTGTGCGTACAAGCAGGCACGTCCAGGAGAGTGCCAGCAGAGCTGCAGAGCCACTGCTCTTACTGTTAAACAAATGGGAGAAGGAGGTCAATTTACAGCTCCCAGGATGTAACTTACACCTACCAGTCCACAACAGACTCAAATCAGAACACTACCTTATAAGAGGAAATTTTATCACAGAAAAATCCAGCTCAAGCCTCAGCAGTTAAAGGAAGTAATTACTCCTCCTAAGCTACATGTTCCAGCTCCAGTGTAACATTTGGAGCTGAATAGCACAAAAGAGGCTAAATCTTGCTTGCTGGGAATGAAAAAACCTCAGCAGAAGAAAGACCATTCTGGGATCTTCCCAATGACATTATAGAAATCAGAGTTAAATACTTTGCCAATTAAGAGTGCCCAAAAGGTGACTCAGTATTTCTCATCTGCTGCTCATCTTTACAGTCAGAGCTACCCAGCCTTAGAGTGCCAAATTGTTTCTCAGCTCACATTCCCTCCTGGCACACCACTCAGTTCTGGTTTCTGCTAACTCTCACCTCCTCCCTCCACTTCAGGTAACAGATTCCACCTCACAGCTCCCTCAGATCCTCACCCCATTTTGATCTCTACCTCAAACTGAAAGAATGGAGAAAGTGTCCCTGTGGACAAGGGCAGCCACAGCAACTGAAGGGTAAGTATCAGATCACTGCAAGCCTTTACACCACCATCAGGTATTTTTCTCTTCAGTCACTGCAGAACAGCATTCTGTGGCCTCTACCAGCTGAACAACACCCAAGTCACCTTTTGGAACCCCTGGTGTTCCCAGATGCTACCACAACACAACAGCAGTGCACTTCTCAGCTCAGCTTCACATTTCATTTTTTTCCTGTCTGTGGTAAGGTCTTGAATTCTACCAGTTGAACACCAAATGGGCAAGGAAATTCTCCTTCCTAATTGTTTTGTAGATTATTTCTTGATAAGAGTTTATTTCTCATCTCTCCAGACCTGAAGGTTAACAAAGGCAAACAAAGCCACCCAACCCACCAGCAGTAATACCAGGACAGTCCTTCAGCTTGCACAGAAAGCATGCAAGAGCTAAGGGAGAAACATCTGAATGGTCATTAACAGCTTTGTGTCTAAATGTCTTCAACAGCCCTGGCAAGAAGCAGCAGAAGGATCATTCTGAACATAAGAGCAACTTGCAGCAACTCAGAACTGCTTCCAGACAAAGCAACTTATCCAGCACCTGGGAACTCCAGCCCTGCCACCGATCCCTGAAGACTGGAGTGAGTGCAGCAGGTTTTTTGCTGTTGCCTCTGGCTGGGACTCGGCGAGCTGCTGAAGGGCCAGCTGCAGGGCTCTGCGGGACGCCGCGTCGCTGGCACAAAAAACACATCAGCTTATAAATCATGCCACAGGACACATAACACTACACTTCTATCACACAGAGGGCTCTGCTCTCTCATTTCAGCAGTTCAAGCCAATAGTTGTTTTATCCTTGCTGTTCCAGGAAGTGGAGGTTCCTGGCAGAAAACTCCATTCCCTTCCTCAACATGAGTTACACCTTGGCTCTCTGGCAGGTTGCAGAAGCAAACACAGGTTCTGAACAGCCTCTCTACAACAGGCCACAATTTAATCCAATCTAAAAGTGGCTAGAAGACATCTAAAAGACACCTCAGTCTTGCTTCCCAAGGACACAAGCATCCATTCTTGCAAACTAAACCACTGGATGCATGTTTTAACTTCAAAATTAACGATGAAACACAAGGTAAGTGTTGTAAAACTTTTAATGTCAAACTTAACTTCAGAGCCTGGCATCTTTCAGTGTCACATACATCAATGTGACTCTGCATGTTAACACAGAATCCCAGAATGGTTTGGGTTGGAAGGGACCTCTGGAGCTCATCTAGTCCAACCCCCCTGCAGTGGGCAGGGACATCCCCAACTAGAGCAGCTTGCCCAGAGCCCTGGCAAGCCTCACCTGCAATGCCTCCAGGAATGGGAACTCAACCACCTCCCTGGGCAACCTGGTCCAGTGTTCCACCACCCTCGTGGGGAGGAACTTCTTTCTAATGTCCAGTTTAAATCTACTCTTCTCCAATTTAAAACCATTGCTCTTTGTCCTTTCCCTCCAGGCCTTTGCAAACAGGCCCTCTGCAGCCTGCTTGTAAGTCCCCTTTAGGTACTGGAAAGTCACTAGTAGGTCCCCTCATCTCCAGATGCTCCATACCAGTTGAGTTAATAAATACTGACAGATTAAATAACACAACCTTTCCACAGCCATTTACTCACCGGTATCGATGCAGAGTAAGGCAGAAGAGTTTGCAAAGGCCTTTCACTGCCCCCTCTGGAAGATCTGTAACAGAATGTATTTCAGAATATTTCTTTGTAACTCAATGAGCTCTTAACCTTTAATACAAACATGATCCACTTCACAACTGAAATCAGTGAACTGCTCACATCTATGAAACTGCTTGCAAGGATCATAGTGGAAGTGCTCTTTTTATGCATTTTATGCATTTTTTTTTTATAACAATGGCAAAACTGGAACACATGCTATTCCACACTCATCTTCAGAAAACGAGAGAAATCAAGTATTTTACAAACGTGCTTCTACTGTTTTATTAAGACTATCAGAAATCTTCCATGCTCTCCCTCTCTCTCTGCATCTGTGTCTATAAATATTCCATGAATCATTCAAAACCAGGATAAGAGTCAGGAGAGACACAGGCAACTGATACACTAACAAAAAACAAATACACAAGATGCTACACCTACTAGCTGGAAAAAGCACCCATGTTGGTATCCAGAGTTCTGTGCTACGTACACAGCTCACGCTTGGAATTCATGCTGGGAGAAAGCAGATTCCAAACGCTGCCAATCCCCTCCCTCAAAAAACTACCTCTCAGGTCTCACACAGCCTTTGAAATAAAACATTTCAGCATTCTTCTCCACCCTGGTAAGCAGAACAGTGGCCCAAAGCGTTTACCTTTCCCAGAAATGCATTTTGCCAGCTCACTGAGGATCTCTCTCCGTTCCTTCACGCTGGCTGTAGTGACTTTCACTGCAAACCGCTTCAGTGTCTCAGAAATCTAAAACCACACACAGAGGAGAAAACATCAGACTGCCTTCAACATCCACACACACACAACACAAAGCCAGGGTGAGCAACACACGTCATCTGCTGCTATGACCTCTTAGTGACCAGATGTGAGCATCCACAGCCTCATCTGCTGGAGAAAGGGTCACTGTACATCATACACAATTAAACTCAGTAACCTTTCCTATCAGCTGAAGCACAACTGTGTTCTATTCGCTAAGCTGTGTCCTTCATGGCACTCAACCTTATAAAAGGAAGACAGAGTAAGAGGTAGGATCAGCAGCCTAGAGTACAGGACCTCTAAAAGCACCAAAAAAAATGCACCTCAGGAATGTAAAGGTGCTTTTCAGTGTATGTTATCTCCTAAAGTCCACATGGCCCCAGAGGGGGACTTTCAATTGCAGACCACCCAGTGCTGTCGAGCACACCCACCTGGAGAAACTGTTCTGTGGCTTCAGGCTGTCCACAGCTGTGCAATTCTGCACTCAGGCCCAGCAAAAGAACAAACCTTTAGCTCACCTTTAGTCCTTCCCAGAATTAACAAGCACATCACAGGGATTTTGTAAACTGGACTCACTGTCAAACTCCTCCCATATCAGTGGTGCCCAAGGTTACCCAAGCAAAATGAAAAAGCACTTCACACAATTGAATCTTTCTTTTCATGCTTGTGCTACTGCATGTCTGGATCTGCCAGTGGGAAGGGACTGAGACCACTCACAGAGTTTTCCTCCTACAAATAGTTTGTTTCAGTTTTGAAGTGGTACTGAATGAAATAAACTGACTGAAAAGAGGTTTAAGTTCTGAGCAACCAGCTCCTGGAACTACTGAAACCATTTCCAAGAACTTCCAAGTTTTGCAAGATACGCAAGATAAAAGACTTTGTGTGGGCTGAACAGGGCTTGGCCAGGTCTATGCTCATGGGTTTTCTACATTTACATAAACCAAAACAGAGCTCTCCAGGAAAGGCCTTTAAAATTCAACTCTTAAACTGAACAACAGCATATCTTAACAATCACCATCATCTTTCGGAAGAGTAGTGAATAACCATGCCTTTATCAAAACTATTCCTTCCCTCTTCAGGAAAAAAACACCTGTTCTGCCACAAAAAGTCTTTTTCTAAGCCCAGGAAACCTGGCAATGGAGAAATGGCAATTACCTCCATTCCTCTCAGGAGCTGCTTTCAGTGAAGCTGTTTTGCTGACACACAGGAAGGGCAATCCTGTGCAGCAGCTACCTGGGATTTAGAGGGGCTGTCCACATCTCCCCAACCCTGTGACCATCTCACACCCTGAGCTCCCCTTAAAAACTCACTGGAAGCAGGGCTGCACCTGTGAACAGTAAGGTATATGTTGAACCAAATTCATTACCATCAGACCTGGCAGAACAAGCTGCCATTAAAGAGCTCATCTTCTTTCAAACCTTTCAATTACATGAGTTTATCCTATGCAAACTCAAACCAAGCTGCACTTACTCATGCTGCTTAATCACAGTAAGAGAGATATAAAGACAGACACAAAGGACACATTAATACTATCCCAACAGTCTAGAAATTAAAAATGTGTAACACTAAAGGACTTCCCAAGTAGCTCAGTTACACAAACAGCACAAACTATGACTTCCCAGTCCTTGTGGAAGAGCTGCTAGGACAGCTTCACCCATTTGCTTTTTGTTTTTATTAGGATGTATATGCACACGTTAAAAACCTTGAACGCAAGCAATGCTGCTGCATAAAAAATACAGATAACAAACACAGTAATTATCCTAGTGAGGACTTAATCCTGAGGAGGCTGGGACCAGCCTTGGAACATCCCAACCTAAACACCGAGCAGCCCCCGCGGGCAGCCCAGCGACCCCGGGCAGCCCTCGCGCTCGGGAGCGGTTGCACCTCGGCAGGCTTCGCTCAGCAGCCCAGAATGGGGTTAGGACTCTCTCTGACCGCTGCTCCCAGCAGCCACGGCCCCTCTGAAGCACTGCGAGCCCGGCAGCCGCAGCCGAGATGCAACAGGGAGGGACTCGGCTTGTACCAGTCGTTTACTGGGAACTTACTTCGGGAGCGGGCGGAACTCTGGCGGGACACCCCCGAGCGCGGTAGCCGCCGTCCCTCGCTTCTTCTCCGGGCCCCTGCCACCCCCGGCAGCCGCTCAGGGGGCGACGGCTCAGCTCGGGCTCCCCTGCCGCCCCCGCGCTGCAAAAAGGTCGGCAGCGGGGCGCTCCCTCCCCTCTCCGCAGGCCGGGGCTCGGCGCCGGTGCGGCCTCACTGCCTGCGGCTCCAGCGGGCAGCGCCGGCGAGGCCTTCCCCCTCCGGGCCGGCCGCCACGTCCCTGTCCAGCTGCGGGCGCCGGGCCGGACCCCACAGACCGACCGAAGGAGCGCTGCGGAGAGGGAACAGACGCAGTCCCGGAAGGCCTCCCCGCCGCCGTCACCGGGCCGCGACCGCCGCGCCGCAGGCCCGTCCCGCACTCACCTGCGTGTCGGCAGCCATGGCGCCGCCTGTGGACCCGGAAGCGGTACCAGCTTCCGGTGAGGCCGCACGCGGAGCCAGTCGGGGCGGGCCCGTCCGCACCGAGACAGAGCTGCGGCCCCTCGGCACGACCCAACCGAGCCCTGAGCGCCCACGAACGGGAAGACAGAGACTCCACCACCCAGAAAATATACCGGGCGAGACCTCTGCTGAGCCCAGGTAGAGCTAGGCTGCCAGCGGGCCCAGGCTGCAGCAGGCCACAAGGAATGAGCACTCCTCTGAGCCCCTCGGGTTACACTTTTCCCAAGCCCCCAACAAGATGGAGACTACAGCATCGATGCGGGCACACATGAAGGTCTAAAACAGCTCTTTATTTTTCTCATCAGACCAACTCTGACACAAATAAGACAGACGGTGGCTGCAGCTAATCAAAGAGACCAAATCCCATGTCCTCATCAGACTCCTCAGATTCCTCCTTTGGTGCCTCCTTCGCTGGAGCAGCAGCAGGGGCAGAAGCAGGGGCAGCTGCTTCAGCTACTGCAGGGACGGCTGCCACAAAAGCAGAGGGGTCTGCCAGGAAGGCCTTCACCTGCAAAAGTGGGGGGCAAAAAGGTAAACTCAAAGGAAATAAACCTTTACAATCACAAAGCCAACACTTGCAGCTTGCCAGAAACCAAGCAGATGTACTTATTAGAGACACTTCAGCTACACTGAAGTGCAGCAGGAGGGAAAGATCTCCAGGTAATGCAGCCTTCTCCTGCCACAACGTATAGAAGCTAATGACCTTTTCAGGACAGGTTCCTCACACCAAGACAAGTCTGAGTCCTTCCACACTAGGTACCATGCAAGGTGTTTCTGAGACCTCAGCTGTACTTTTAACACCCCTCTTTGCAGCACAGGACTCAGCCATTACCTTTTCAGCCAGAGGGAAGGTGTAGTCGGTCTCCACTGCCACAGCTAGGACCCGCTTGTACCCATTGATGATGGAGTGGGGCACAGAAGCAATGGTTGGGTACCCAATTTGCAGACAGATGCTGGCAACATTACGAACACCCTGTGAGGAGACAGACTTAACATGTTTCTGTGCTCTGAGAAATAACCTGGACTAGAAACCACAGCAGACGATGGCACACTTCTACATTGCTACCATTAATGAGGGACAGCATGTAAGGCACACATGTAATGCAGCTCCAGTGAAACGAGACAAGGATTTAAATGGCCTCAAATGCTTTCTGAAGTAGCTTCAGATGAAAGAGCCTACCAAAGGTACTCCCTGACAGCCTATTTCTGTTCTACAGGGCACCAGGGCGAGCTCCTGGCAGAAAATACCAGAAATGACACTTCATTCCGGGGCAGTGCTAGGCAACAGCAGGGAGGCACAACAGGGGGAATGCAACAGACATGGGTTGTGGCACTCACCTCCAGGAAGCGCTTGTGCAAGGTCTCCTCGGTGATGTCCAGCACTTCAGGATTGTAAATGCTGCCATTGTCAAAGACCTGCTGGATCACCAACCCGAAAGAGAAGGGGGAGATGTTCAGCATGTTCAGCAGAGTGGCTTCACTGGCACCCACTTTGTCTCCAGTCTTGATGAGCTGCACATCACTCTGAGGAAATAAGGAGAAAAGGAATGAATACACAGCAAAGAAATCCAAGCACATAATTGCAATGGCTCATTTCAAATGGCAAGAGATGGAACTGAAGGAACAAAGGAGCACAACAAAAATGTAGCTGAGATCTGATGGAGAACTCAAATACTCCCACACTGCATACCACAGCCAAGCCAGACACCCTCCTTCCCAAAGTGCAGCAGTCAGACTCCTGACACAATATTTCAGCATTAGCAGATTTGACCTTTACAGCTCTGCCAAGAGTCAAGGAAGGCCTCCAGTCAAGGAAGAGCCTCAAAACCAGCAACACACTCCTCACTAACCAGAATTTCAATGGTCCCTCTGGAAATCTTCGTGGTGATACCCAAGGCCTGGAAAAAGGAGGTCTTCTCAGGTCCAAGGCCAGTGTTCTGGGCTGGCACAGTCACATCGCAAGGAGCAATAGCACCAGCACGGGCAGCAGCTGGCACCTGGAGAAAGGGAAAACAAGAAACTGAGAGAATGATCCCCTCTCAGATCTCATGGAACAGCATCAACTCCACCTGAAGCATTCCCCCAGAGTGGACATTATCCAGACACACACAAGTGAGACCAGAAGGTGAACTTGAGCAGTTTGGCTAAGGCTGCAAGGACCTAGTTCCCAGTCCTTGAAGACTCCTAATAATCAAGTATCCATCATGCAGTTTCGGTTTTATTTTTAATTTTGTATCTGCTAGCCCAGAGACACAGCAAGGGCTGATCTCCCCTACCTTGTTAGCCAGCAGCATGTCCCGGATCTCAGTCAGATCCTCCTTGGTGAAGACAAAGCCTACATTCCCACGGATGTGAGGCAGCAGCCTGGTGGAAAGATAACAGCTTTCAGTTTTGCTTCTTAAGACAACATCTCCTCCTCTCAGACAGAGGACACAGGAGTACATTCAGAGTGTTACCCACTTTTCTAAAGCAGGGTTATTCTCCAGATGACCACGAATAGCTTTGCGCATCATCGTATTCTTCCCCATCAGCACAACAGCCTTCCCACGCAGGGACATACGGATCTGCTGCATCTGCTTGGATCCCACATTGTCTGCTCCCACAATGAAACATTTTGGGTAATCATCCAGGAGTTGCTATAGAAAGAAAAACACTACAATCATGCAAAGAAATATGGACCAGTGCACAGAGCCACATTAAAACCTCAGTGTGTTAAAATGTCAAAAAGACTGCCAGACGTTTAAGACTGCTGAGCTCATCCTGACGCTGGCTGCACCACAAGGCTGCTCCCTTTCACTAAGCTATCTAGTTAGATCTCTAAGCAAGTTCTCTCTGTAACTGGGTTATCTTCACCTCCTCATGTTGCCAAGTAATCGTCCCTTAAAAACACAATTTACAACACCCCACCTCCTTTTTACAAAGACCCCTCCGACACCACAGCCCGACCTCTGCGGGCTGGGACCGCCCCTGGAGCCCAGGCAGCAGACTCCAACCAGGCTCAGGCCTCCGGACCAGGCCTCAGCCCTCTGTGGCTGCGCTGACACTCACGATGATTTTCATAAAGTAGTTGGACTTCCACGTAGCCCTGTCTTCCCTGGGCATCGCGGCGGTGCTCCAAGGATCGCCCGGTGGGTTTAAAGACGAGCTGTGACCTGTCGGGAGAAGCACGGCTCAGGCGGGTCCGCACCCCGCCCTTCCTCCGCCTCTCCGCCCGACAGCTCGGCCGCGACCCAAGACCCCAGGGACGACCCCAGGGACACCCCGGGGACGTACCAGGGACGCCTTGGGGACGTTCCCACCTCGGCCCGGCCGGCCGGGCCCACCCTAGGCCAAAGGGAGCCGCCACACGGCACACTTACCTCCACGAGGGCTCCGGGAAAGAGAGGCCGCAGGGTGGGCCCACCTTCTTTTATAGTGCGGCTCGTGGCCAATCGCAGTAAGCCGCAGAGCTACCCTTGCTTACTCCATTGGCTGCCCGCGTGCATCAATCAGGGCGGGCCACCGCCCCTATTGAGCAGCGGAAGGAAGGCGCAGGAGCCCGCCCGGCAGCGGATGGCGCAGCCGTGTGCGGACCGCCCCCTGGCGGCCGGAGGAGCGCGCTGCGTCGCAGATGGCTCCGCGGCCCCGGGAAGGGAAAACGGCGACTGGGGACAGGGTGAGCCCCGGGGCCGCTAGCTCCTCCCCCTTCGGAACTCTCCAACCCACCCCAGTAGCACCCTCGGGAGCACCTGCTTTGGTTCTCACAAGGGCTAGAAACAATCACAACACGCGTGAGAATAATGGTAAAAATTTTATTGGCGTAACTGCAAGAATTTAAATGGCACAAGAAAGCGAAGTTAAAGTTTACAAGGAGAAAAGATATCAAATAACTGTCGACCCAGCGGAGCATCCCCCCAGCCCAGTCCAGCCCGGGTGCTGTGCGGCAGGCCTGCCCCCGGGTAGCAGGTGGTCAGGATGCTGCAGGCAGAGCCCCTGGGAGCAGCCCAAGCCCCTGCTCACCACACTCCGGTCACTGCCCAGGCAGCAGCCCCAGCCCTGCACCCCAGCTCTCCCCACATGCCACCATCCTCTCACACCACACCGTGGCTGTGTGACTCTAAAACTGCATGTGAAATCAAACAGCCAGCATTTTGGACAACCACCGTGGCAACAGTCACCAAGTCATTTTTTGGCAGAGTAACAGCTGTGCAGCATCCCAGCACATCAGAGACCAGACAAGCCCAGGACATGCTCACCATCTTGCTCCAGAGGTTTGTGTTTACTGATCCCTGTTAAGCACTAAGGACAGATGAGCACTGTGCACCATCATCTGCAGCACCCTGCACCCAGGGCTTGCCATGCCTGCCACATGAATCCTTTACACAAGCCTCAACTAGCAGTGAGGTAGGTTAAAGACTCCCTGGACAGGGAAACTGAGGCACATGATTACACAATTTTCAGGTGTCACACAAGTGGTAGTGCCAGAAACACCATCTTGCCTCTCTCCAGCATTCCTGACACAACAGCTTTTCATTCTCTTAGCAGGAAATGTCCATTTTAAGTCAAACTGATTTCAAAGATGGAAAGGCAAGCACATAAGGTTTCTCACCTCACAAACTCTCCAAGAGCTGCACTTGGCCCAGCAAACACAGCTTTAGCTCTAGTGCTTCCACAACTCCCTTCAGTCTCACAACCACAAAGTGAGGTTCATTTGCATAGAGGAACAGATGAAAAACAGTTTTGGTGACCCAAGCAGGGCTGCAAAGCACCATGGCAGATTCCAGCCTAAGCTCAGGCTGATTTCTGACAAAGTTGCCCCTGGAGCCCTAAAAGGCACCTGCCAAGCTGAAAAGCACCAGCAGATGTCGATGGGGATCTTGCTGCAGCACTCTGGAGAAGGGATTCCAAACACTGCTGCAGAGCTGCCTCGCTGTTACCATTGAATGCCATTTCAATGCAATATTTCACCTTGCACAGCACCCTCCAAGTCAGAGACCCAAAAGTGCTTTGGCAAACATGAACTAAGCCTCACAATAACCTCAAAAATCCAGGCTAAACTGCCCCCATTTTACAGATGGGGAAACTGAGGCACAGTAAAAGTTTAGTGACTGGCCCAAAGTTACACAGCTAGTCAGGAGCAGAGTCTGTTTCTCCCAATTTCTTCTCCTTAGCCAAGATCTTTCTTCCATAGGAGAAGAGGAGAAACCAAGGGCAAAGGGCTGAGCTCTTCCCTCCCTGCAGCATCATATTAAGACTCATTATCAGATCCTGGAAGCTGGGCTTTGGGAGAATGGCAGGTGACTTAAATACAGCAGTTTACACGTTACAATAAAAATGAAAAAACCCACACTTTTAGGTGACCCAGAGGAGTGGGGGAGACAAAAAAAAAAAAAGCTATTCACAGTTCACCTACCTGTGCTAGGGAAAAAAAAAATCCAAGTCACATTCCCTTCCCCATAGATTCCAGCCCCTCCCAACCCACAATAAAAAGAAAATATTCCATGTTAGTTAGGCTTAACAAAGCATTGAGGTTACAGATGCAGTAAACCAGCACAACTGGCATACTGCCTAGAACAGCACAGCTTGATATAAAAGTTGCTTCCTTAAAATCACTTCAAAACCAATTTCTGTATAAGAGGATTAAAAGTAAATTAGATATGAATTCAGAATCAGTGTAGAAATCTACAGTTCTTATCAAAGACAGGATACAGCATTCACTTTGATAGTAAAACTCCAAGTGTGTCACACACCTGACCCAAGGGACTTGTTATACCAGTAACAATCAATATAAAAGGTTATTGCTCTAGCATCTCTCAGTAGAACATGTTTAACAAGAGCACAGAAAAGGGAAATACCAAGGGCCTGACAGGTCTCATTAGCAAAGAGAGGAAAAAGAAAGGATATAACGTTAGGATCTGTTTGTTTTTCCTGGCTTCTTAGACCCCTCCACTTCTCTCTGCTCTTGTGGCAGTTTCAGACCCTGATGGATGAGTTTCAGGTCAGATAAACACACACACACCCCACACTTGCTCCTGACAGGGATGGATGAAAAAGTCTGTGCTCTAACCTCTCTGGGCCTGCTTTTAAAGAAGGGACTATCCTCTTTCCCTCTCCCAGGAGCAGTAGGCAAGGGAAGCAGATGCCCTGAGCCAGCTTGGGTGCTGATGGAGGTGCCAGGCATAGGATGTCACCCTAGAGGAGCACTCATCGGTGCTGAGGGATGGTTGGGGCTTACTCCACCTTCTGCTCCAGTGTGTTGAGAAAAGGCAGGGAAAAAAAAAAACTAGGGAAAAAAACCACACCCCACACAGTAACATCTTGATTCCTTTGGAGAAAAAAAAAAAAGGAAAAAAAAAAAAAGTAAGTGGTATCATGTCCTTACAGTGTAATGGAACTGGAGAGACCCTTGCAGGGTCCTGGCTGCCTGTGCTGATGCTCTGATCTCAGCAAGTCACACATGCCACATGGCTCCAGTGAGCACAGCCAGGGTGGCACTGAGATCACAGGGTGCCCTTGCTGTGCTACTGCTCAGGCTGCAGGTGTGCAGACAAAAGTCTGAGAAAGAGGTGTCAAAGCAGAGGGCTGTCTTGTCTGCAAGTGTCACTGCTCAGGGAGCTGAAGCAAGCTGAAATGTACTCATAGAGACTCCTTCTGCCAGAAGGGGGCTGGGTAGAACCTCCCTGTTGGAGCCCTGGAGCTAAGCTCAGCTGTCAGTCACACACACAGACACACCATAATGAGGGGACTCTCCTCTCTCTACTGAGACACATCAAGGGCATTTCCAGTTTAATGGTCCATCTCATCTCTGGATCTGCTGCCTCTCCATAGCAGCAGAAAGCACTCCCTCCCCACCCTCCTCCCCAGCCTGGTAAGGTTTCTAAATCACAGTAATGTTCAGAGAGAGAACTGCCAAGGGGGTGGCAGAAAGATGCTTAGCGCCCATCTATGATGCCTCTTAACAGAAGAGCTTGAGAAAGCAGTTCTGGCAGTAAGGCTTGTCATTCTGTTCTTTGAAGGTTCCTTTGTTGAGCTGCTTGAGGCAGAAGGCACAGACAAAGTGTTCAGGGTGAAATTTCTTGCCCATAGCAGTGATGCAGCGTCCTGTGATAGGCTTCTGGCAACCGGAGCAGAGCGAGCCACGACGCTCGTGGTAATGCACCTCGCAGTAGGGCTGCCCGTCGTGCTCAAAGAAGCTGCCATTGATGAATGGTGTGAAACATTCCTGCAGGAGGAGAAAACAGAAGGGGTCAGACTGTATAAGAAGCTGGGGATAGGGGCAGCTTCACAAGCCTCCTCTGCTCTATGGCACACCTTAGCTATACTGTGAGCAGGGTGAACTGCTGCCTTGCAGCATCATCGTGTGGTTCTCAGAGCCATCAAGAAGAGTTTCCAAGGAAAGGCTGAGAGATGGACAAATACAGCCACAATCAAGGGAATTAACTGTGTCCCTTCCCCCAGATGGCTTCATCCACATGAAGATAATAGAATAGTGAGCTACCAGATGTGTTCAGTCAAGAGGAAGGACAACACCACTCCTTCCCTTGAGACAGAAAACACTGAAGCACATTGCCCCTTTTTTTCCTAATCTCACCCATTTCCCCACAATGGCAGGCAGCAGTGGGGACCAAGAGAGACTTTCAAGCAGCAGAATTCTGATGATCATGGGGCTGGCTCCAAATGAAAATGAGGAACAATCACTTTTGCAAGCGATCTCTCCAAAATGGCTGGTATTACACAGGTACACTTTGCAGAGGATCATCCATCCTGAAAGATCTCCACCAGGTACATACACATCACTACTGGGAGAAACTGCTGTTTGTTCTACAGCACTAATGATTTTGGACAAAGTCAGGGGCTTCTCAGAGTCCAGAGCTCCTCACCTCCCTCACTGTCAGACAGCTAAGGATGCTACACTTCAGAACCTGCAACAGAAACACCTACCATCTCCACTAGACTGAGGAGACTCCCCTCCTTGCACAAATGAGAAACTGAGGCAGTAGAGTGCAGGAGAGACACAAGAATACTGCCAGATTTAACAGCAAGGCCCAGGGGAGAAGCCAGATTCCCAGAATCCTGGTTTTGCTCAGCCCCAACACCATCCTCTTCCCCAGGGAGGACACAGTATCACTCACAGCTGAACCCCAACAGGTACAGAGGAGTCCAGCAAACAGTGTGCAGAGCCACAGATAGCTAAACACTCCCAATATCAGGACAAATGCAGTTTGCCTGCAGTAAGTTCAAGACATTTCTAATGCTGACAATTCAATAGTCTCCTCCTTCAGTGACAGCTGGAAAGTCTGCTCTGCTTTAGCAAAACCAGGAAGAGAATCCCATCTCATGTCCAAGAGGACATCAGTGCTGGCCCCACTAATACAGGCAGTGTGGCAGCAGGGGGAAGGGAAAGCAGAACTGCTTGCCCAAAGTTTCAATCTCTGCAAAAAAAAGGACAGCCCTCCCTAGCCCCACAGACTGCCATCTTCTGCCTCCACTCTCTACACAACACTCTGGGAGCCACAGACAGTTCTGGGCAGGCAGTCCCAACAGCATGGTCACAATCTGCTCTGAGCATCATCATAGTGGGAATTGGTAGCTTGTGGTTTTGCTGCTTGTTCTGGTCTCTGCCTTTCTTCCCTGCTCTAGGAAACACTGGTTGATTTTGCTCATCTCATGGGGCCTGTAAGAGTTAATATTTGCAAGGCTCTCTGAAAGAGTGCCAAACATTTAATCTGCAGTATTTCTGTTTATTATGCCTGTTGTATGGAGCCTGCCACTATTTCACTGACATGCATGTTTGTCTGAGCAAGGTCAGTCTCCTTAGTCTGCATTGTCATATGGAGCATGGGAGGAAGATCCTCAAAATCTGATTGCTGAGGCAAGTGCTTAGAGAGAAAAATGGCTTATAATTATTTTAAAGGTCACAGAAAATGTCTCTGTTTATCTGTGAGCTACTGCAGAAGCCTGTAATTGCAGCTGGGAACAGAAAGAGCAAAGCAGCTAGGAAGTTTAATGTAAATAGGCAAAGCAACAAGAAGGTGTTTGGTTGCTGATGTTTTCATCTTGCGGGGCTGGCTGCCCTTCACTACCCCCACAGATGCCTTTCCCTGATAAGGGGGCAGATGCCTGCAGCATGGAATGAGAGGGGTTGCAGAGCAGCAGCAAAGATCCTTGGGTTTCTTACCCGACAGACAAAGCACTCAGGGTGCCACAGGGTGTTCAAGGCAGAGATGTAGTTTTCCAGGATGGCCCGGGCACAGCCTCCACACTTGGGAGCAAACATGTCGAAGTAGTCCTTGCGGCAATAGGCTTTGCCATCCTTCTCATGAAATCCTGCCAAAGGAGAAGAGAAGCAAAGAGCATCAGCTCCTGATCTTTACCTATGGCCAGCTAAGTTCTCTGGGGTAACCACTGTGGGTAGGATCATTCTTTCCCCCCAGTAATGCACACAGCAGCTAGCTGTTCCTTGTTCTGCTGCTGTTTGCAAGTGCACATGCTTACTTTTCCTCTCCAGGGAAAAAAGATCACTGCTAGCATCCTTCCCCCAGACACAGCTATAGCCCTTGGAACTTTCAGGTTCAGTAGTACCCCTGTCCCCTAATGGTAGCTCTGCCATACACTCTTGTCTGCAGTTCAGGTAGGAGATTGCATAAACCAACAATACCTTCAGGTCCAAAGAAAGCTCCACACTGGGCACAGAAAAAGTGTTCAGGGTGCCATGTCCTGTCCAAAGCCGTCACCACTTTCTGTTCAGAGGAAGACAAAGTGCAAGTCATGTAAATGAAGGCTTCAGCTTGGAGGTAAGGGGTGGGGTAAGAACACATTAATGTTGGTACTGACAAGAGTGTGCATTAAAATAGACTGTCCTTTAGAGAGCTGAGTCACTTCTCCCCCAGCTCTGGCTCATTCAGGCTTCCCCCATTGCACACTTTTTTTTTACCCTAAAAGGAACTCACTCACTGCTTTCTCCCTTATACAGAGCCTTGTCCAGCTCTCCAGACCAGCACTGGTGCCTGCTACTACAGGCTACCAATAGGCCAATGCTGAGGAATCAGTACAGGAATGATGGAGTGATGTGAGGTTCTAAAGGAACTTCAGCACAGGTAAGAGAGACTAACTCCTCTCTAGTGTAAGAATTTGATGGGGCCAAAGTGGTTCCCTTTCAGAGCCAGGGCAAAGGAAAAACGTAAGTCCCAAACCAAAATCTTCCACCCAGGACACATGGGTGGAGTTTTTAACACTCAGGCCTGCAGCACCTTGCCAGCACCTTAATCCTCCCTAAGCAACTCACATCAAGGATGGGCCCATTGCAGTAGTAGCAGCGAGGGGAGAAGAGGTTGTGGTAGTCCTTCTCGCAGTAAGGCTGACCATCGCGCTCAAAGAAGTTCCGTGACCCAATCTCCTCCTGGCAGTGGGTGCAGACGAAGTGCTCAGGGTGCCAGGTTTTCCCCATAGCTGTAACTACCTGTTGGGAAGACAAATTATGAAGGACAACTCCATCTCCCTCTCCTCTAGACCACATGACAAGATACCAGCTGGAGGTTAGCAAGAATGACAAGTTCTACTACTCAAGTGAGCCCTGGACTGGGGTAGCATGAAAACTGAATTACCTATCATCTCAGGAGAGGGCAGTCCCTCAAGGGCAGGGTAGAGGTCACTGGAGGAGCTTACAGCGTACCTAGCCAGTGGATAAATAGAGTACTTCAGTTTCTCCAGCATCTCCAGTCTCTTCAGCCTCACGAAATAGCCCTCCCCGTTACTCCCAGC
The DNA here is from genome assembly GCA_013396975.1 of Bucco capensis. Lineage (NCBI taxonomy): Eukaryota > Metazoa > Chordata > Aves > Piciformes > Bucconidae > Bucco > Bucco capensis. Next base: position 211,501 of record VWZO01001581.1, on the reverse strand, counting down.
TGCAGCCCAAGACTCAGCAATGAGACAGCACCTTCAACTCACCTGCCCAGCAATAGGCTTCTTGCAGGCTCCACAGACACCTTTGGCAACTGTAGCTACACCCAGTTTGTTCAGATCAGACTGGAGACTTCCCAGCATGGTGTCCAGCTGGCTGCCAGGCTTGGAGGCTGTGGATGGAGGGGAGCTGCTCCCAGCTTTCCCCTGTGCCATGAACTGCAGGGAAGAGAAAAAAAGAGTGTAAGGCAAGTGCTACAGTGCTTAAAAGGCAAATGCCTGCTGTTGTTGCCACTGGCTCCTCTGTGGAGATGGGCAGGAGATTGCTAGGAGACAGCTACACTCTCTGCAAAAGCCAGTGAGAGCCAGGATCAAGTATACACATGTATTCTGCCCATGCAGACATGCAGAGACTCTGGGATGTGTAACAGCAGAACTGTGAACCAAGGACTTCATTTTTCTTTCACTGCACATACAGCAGAAGCCACCAGCACATCCTAAGCAGTCTTTACAGTGCTATCTAAACCTCTGCCAAAAACCTCCCTTTACCTCACCACTTCCTGGCCAGCTGACAAAGCAGAGATGCCACCCAGAGGGCCCCTTCCCCTTGAACCTTCTCTGTTTCTATGCTGTTTCTCTCAGCTGTCACTCCTCTTGCTCATCTCACCTCCCTTTTGGCTAAAACATCTTCTCCCTTTGCACCACCTTCTGCACATTCTTTTGTCAAGTCTCCTTTGCCTCATCAGGTAGCTCTCATCCCACACCTGAGCTAAGCAAGAAGCAGCTTCCCTCAAGCTGCCTGCTGTCTGCCTACAGAGAGGGCAGTGAATCCACCACAGAGCCCTAGCAGACAAGATTGCAGTAGCAAGAGTGCCACGTCTATTGTCAGAACAGGGGTGAGGGGAAAGGGATTAAGATACAGGCCTCAGAGGGTATTTCTGAAACTTACACCACCACAGTGCACATGGCTTGGACAGACTTCCCAGAGGAACTGGAGAGATATTTTCCTTGGGTTGATAAATAAACAAAGTTTATGTTCTCTGTGGCCACTAAAGCTGCCTTTACAGGCAAACTGCAATAACGAAATACAGATTACTTTAGCTGACTTTGCACTGGAATAGCTACTGTCAGGTTTAGAGAGACCCAAGGAATCCCCTCCCTGAGATGCTGGTCTGGAGCACATTCTCTCTTTACTAAGAAGATAGAACAAAACAGACATAAAATCTACACTTGTGAACAACACCAGCCTGCTGCCAGCACAGCCAGGGAAGCAGGGACACACTGAAGGGCTTCACAGCCTTGGCAGAACCAGCCCTTCCAGCCACAGGAGGAACTCTGTTCCCTGTCCTGCTGTTGGTTGTCCTTGTAGTCAACTAGTTTACTCAGTGACAAACCCTGGTTCCTACTCATTTGTATAAAAAATTCTCATGACACATATACACACAAACTCTTCAGCCTTGCCTTGCATGCAGCATGATTCCCAATGGAGCCTAACACACAGCTTTTGCCCTCCTCTCTCCTTCTAGCCATCCCAGAACTTGCAACCTCTCCTAGTCCAGCAGCACAGAGCAGCCCCACCACACCCCAATGTCCTGAGCCTAAAGCAAACCCTGCACCACACAGCAATTATTTGCTACCTAGCAGTTCCAGTGAATGTCTCCAACGCACACCACTGAAAGGAGACTTCTCACAGAGGGAGACAACAGGCCTTAGTAAACAAAGCCAGGCCAGAGTTCCAGGACAAAGCTAGGGCTTCCTGCACAGTGCAGGAGGAGGAAAGGGGCTGGATCACATCAAGAGAATCATATCCTGTCTCACTTTTAACCAGGGGCTTGTGGCCACCAGGCAGGGCAGGCACAAATACCACACACAAATGATAAATACCATCTGGAGAGAAAGACGATGAGGTGAATACAATCATAGCAACAGAGCACTTCACTACTTCACTCTTGCCTGTAGGGACCAAATACTCCTGCAAGCCACAGCTGACATCAGTGCAGGCACAGCCAGCTGAGCACACAACTTCTAACTGGCCTGGTGATCCAGCCTCCTTGACAGCTTGCAGGCAAGTCCCCACCTCAAAGAGGTTTGTTTCCACCTCCTGCATGCAATGCCTGCTGTTTACAGGGGACACCCAGCACAGCATCCACACAAATTCATCATGCAAATGCCCTTCAAATTCCCACTCTTCACCCATAAGATCTGCCATCACTCAAGTTCAGTTAGGAGCTCTACGAGCAGCAAACCACGCACTGCATAGTATCATCCACATCAACGGCACTGGGAACTCTGTGAGCAGATCCCAGCAGCACCTGGCAACACACATCAACCAGAAGAGCACACCATGCCAAAGAAATAGAAAGGAGATCCTGCCTTCTCAGGGGTAGAGGAAGCCAGGGGTGCATGAGCAGCCAGCAGATTGGCACTGCAGACAAGGGAAGGAGCAGAAGTCACCTGGAAAGTACAACAGTTCAAGATACAGAGGTGTTTCCTTGCTCACTGCTTGAGAGCTACCTGTGCACACCACTGCACTGTTCATACACATTAAAACTTCCCACCACCCTGGAGCTGCAGGCCTCCCCTGACAGGAGATGCAGAACACAGCTCTTGATCATATCATCTCCTTCCCTAAATCCACTCACACTGTGGACACCTGTCTAAACAGGCAAACACAGGAAGGACTGCCCTTTTGCTCTTTCCAGTACAGAGATTTTGCCATCTTTCCCTGCCCCCTCTCTGAGACAGACTGTGGCACAGGAAGTTGCAGCCTGTTTCAGAGCTACCTTCTTCATCTCAGAGAGGAACAGAGTCCTTTCTGCACAAACTGACTATCAGCACAGACAGGAACCACACATGCCCCAGAAGGTTACTGCACAGACATGTACTGCACAGTGCTAGACAGGCACAGCTGGGATTAGATACTGCCAGCCTTTACCTGACCACTGTATCTACTAAGCTATTAAAGTTGGGAGCAGTAGTTAGACTGGAAAACACTGCTAAGCAAATGAACCAGAAGAGAGAAGCCTGCCTGCATCTGTGGGAAGGAAGTGTCATCTTCAGTCTGACAGCCAACAGAAACAACTGTCTTGGTATTAGGTGTCCAGGTCTGGGGAGAAGAGGAGTGCCTAGGATCTTCAGGAGGGGTGCCCACAACAGAAAGCTCATGATAATCATCATCAGAAGTTTCCCACTGAAAGAGAGGCTGAGGAGCTGAGGTGAAGGAAGAAGAGGAGACTGAACTAGGAGCTGGGGTAGATGGTTTATGTGAAGGCTGAGGTGGGAGTGAGAGGAGAACAGGGCCAGAAGCAGAAGAGGAAGCAGCATTAGCAGGGACTGTCTTTGCAGCATCTTTGGAAGGCTGGAGCTGGGGAGAGGCTGGAACAGAGACCATCCTCCTTGGAAGAAGTGGGGACTCTGGAGGAAAAACCACCTGGAAAGACAGGGAGGAAGAAGAAAGGTGAATAGATCCAAATAGGGACCAACAAGCACTTCCTGCAGCAGGAATGCCGGTTGCTAACATTATATTTATCTAAGGGGGAAAAAGCAGCAAGAAAGAGAAGGGAACTAGAAAATGTGCTTCTCTGTGTAGCTCAAGAAAGCTCAGCACCATCTTACACCCACAACTTGCTGCACAGGTAGAGTACTGGGGTAAACAATGCCTCTATGACAGGTAAAGCTTTAAAAATAATCCCCACATGGAGATTTGATACATGATAGTAGTAGACTGACCAAGCAGATGCCAGCACCCTCCACTCCAATTCTTACACACCAAGAACCACAACCTGACTGCCTGTTTCCTTTTCAGGCCACACAAGGGCAAGTAGAAAGAGTTAGTTCTTCATTTTGTGTTGCTTAGGACACTCAGAAACTTAATCTGCACCTTCACACAATGCTATCTGGACAGGGCGACGTGCTGGAACTTCCCAGCACACGTCCCTGCTTTCTACCTTCTCTACTTGCTGTCCACCACTCTGCTCTTCCCTCTGGGGTCTGGCAGTGATAATGACCCCCTCTGTCAGCCAGTCATCCTGGCTTTTCCACTCCTCCTGCTCCTGTTTAGTGATGCCCAGTCTGTCCTGCAGCTCTTCAATCAGGCGATCCTGGGAGTCACTCTTGTGAAATATGGCAGGACCTAGCTTACGCCTTGGAGAGGAGTCACGATACATTGGATGCACATTTGCAGTCTCCTTTGTCCTCTTGATTAAAGATTTAATCTAAATGACAAACGTAATAGTATCAGCAGAGAAGAGCAAAGTCAGACAGAGCCCCAAGATGCAACAGCACAAACTCAAGCCATTAGTGACAACTGTGAGCAGGAAGAGTAATGACATTTATTCCACAAAGCCAAAATTCCTCTTGGCACAGCCCAGAACAGTGACTCAGTGCAAGGAAAAACCCTGTAAGGATAATCACAGCAGCCAAAAATAACTATCTAGAAAAGGAAGGAAAAGATTAACAAGCAGGACCACTCCACTGAGCATTACAGAAACCTCAGCATCACAAGGACACAGAGTAGCCTCTCTGTGTTTGCCCTTTACAGGCATAAGACTCTTGGTCAGAGCTGTCTGGTGTACAAGGTGTACTCTAGTGCTGGAAGGAACACCAACAGCTCCAGCAATGAGACCTAAAAAGGCTAGCAGAGCACATGAGCTGCCATCCCAAGTCAACAACATCCTCCAGAGGCATGAAATAGTCCTTCAACTTTTCAGAAGCCTTTATGGACTGAGCCTTTACCCCAGTTAGAGAATAAAAGTCCATTCCACAGGGAAGTCCCCACGAACTGCCATGTTCTGTGCTTCTGACTGGCATGCAGAAGAGACCACAAGATAGGAGAGGATTTCAAACCCCCATGACATAACAGCTGTCAGTAACATTGCTCAGAGCTGCATGCTGTTAGTGTGGGTGAGTCCAGGCACGCTCACACCACACACAGAATGTTAGTGCAGAGTCAGAATAGTCCTAGACAGGACTTGCCCTACTCCCACATTCATTCAGTGCCTGCCTGGCCTGATGCAGAAATCCTCTCAATGGGTGGTTTGGAGACACATGGCAGATCCCATTCAGCCTTCCAAACGTTTTCAGGAGATTCTGGTGTCACGGCAGAGCTTCTGACCTGTTCATTTTCCTGGTCTCCTCTGGCTCTGTTCATGTTAGCAGTACCTGTTCTCCTAGGAGTTCTCTCTCTGCCCTGCCTCTTCTCAACCAGATCAGGACAGCCATCTAACTTGGTTTCACGTGGTACTTCAGCTTTTAGCTCCTGCTCTTGCTCCACTGCAAAGCCCAACTGGTTTTTAGTGTCTGGGAAGACATCCCATCGATCCAGGGCCACAACAGAAGGTTCATACACAGGATTCAAAATACTATCACTCTTTGCATGTCCCTCTGGCACATGGGCAGACAGCTCCATGGCCCACAGCTCATCTAAGGCTGTTTCCACATCTCTGCCCTGGGAAGGAAGGGCTGACTTGTCCCTCAATGCTCCCTGCTGATCCATTTCTTTAAGTATGTGGCCCTTCCCTTGACCATTTAAAATGTTTGAAATTGGTATACTTGTGATTTTCTGCTCCTTCTTCTCAGTCTCTTTTGCCAAGTTATCCTCTAGGCCTTGTGCCCCCACATCAGCAGATCTACACAGAAGCTCCCCACTGGAAGCTGGCACAGCCTGCACAGTGTTTCTAGAAGAGTTAGGCTTTCTGCTCAGCTGAATCAAGCTTCCAGAGGTCATCTGCTCCCCACGAGTAGCAGAACCAGAAGAGACTCGTGGTGGGGGCACAGGGACCATTTGTGGCAAAGAGGGAATATGTGGAGGAGCAGCAGAATGCCCTGAAGCAGGCAGAACTACAGTGTTACTTCTCTCCTCAGTACAGAGGCCTGCTGAGGAGGCAGATGTTGGCACTGCCAAGTCTCCGCTGTAACTTGCAAAAGGCTGCTTGGAATGGGGTAGCCCTGTTAAGCTGTAAGAACTGTTGCTGGAGTCTGCATTTGCTGAACTGGGAAGCAGCTCTAGGGAGGGTTCAGAAATCAGAGACATAGTGGAACTAGTCTGCAAAAAGGAGACAGAAAGAATAAGGAGAGAAAAAGATAAAGACACAAGTAAGGAGAAGAAAAAAAAACCAAAGAATTAAGTATTATAGCAATCATGACCTCCAAATCAAAAAGTCATGCTGGTCTAAAGCCTTACTTCAAAGAGTAAGGAAGGAAAATGACATATCAAAGAGCAGAAGCAGTATGGCATTATGAGATTACAGGAGATGAAGTTCTACAGCCATCCTCTGCCCTCCTAAAGTGATAGCTCAAGTGTTCACCTGCAGCTGTGATGGGGGCACAGAGCCACTGCTGGGAAGCCAGCCTCAAACCCAGGAATGTCTAGACTGTGAGTAGAAGTCACATTAACTCACTCACAGTCAGACGTGTAAATTTTACATTTCAAAGCTGAAAAAAAGCAATCAATGAATAGAACAAAGCATAACATTTTCTTCTTGATACACTAATAAAATGCTCCAGTTGGCTGAATACATGATAATGAAAACAAAGCTTCAGGGCATTCACAGCAAGAACAGATGACACAGGCTTTGTTCTATTCACATTACTAATCTCACCTTGGATGTGACACACACTGAATCTCTATCAGTCTGTCAGTCACTCCATGCCCTTGTGAGCATTACTTCAGTGGCTACATTAGTCTCTTCCCCTTAGGCCAAAGACTCCACATCTACACTGTGATAAAATAGTATTAAACTTGATCCAAAATGCAATATGAGCAACTGATACAGAGTTTTTTGGTTCTCCTTGACTTACAAGGCCTTTTGAAAGCAAAAGATCATGGGTTCTCTCCCCATTTTCAGTGGTTCCTGGCTAAGCTCTAGGAGATGAAGAGGCATTACTCCTTCTTAAAAAGGGAAAACCAGAGCAGTGGCTTGGACAAGTTCACACAGCAGGTCAGCCTAAAACCACTGCTGAGCCCTCTCAAGGTTTTAAAACATATCCACAAATGATTTCCAAATCCAAGAGCCATTGAGACCTGCTCTGATTCTTAGCCAGATTTTCCAAAGAAGCCTCAAGAAGTGAGATGCTTATGCTCTAAGGTAGCAGGGCAGGCATCTTCCTAAGGCCATGTATGGTGTCTCAGTCTCTACTTACCTTTCTGAGATACTGATCATGAATAAAAGGATAAGATTAACTAGAATACACATGAAATCTGCCAGATTTAAGACATATACCTTCAGCTGACCTAAGTTGCTTCCATCCTGAAGGGTCAGGAGCTGGCACACACACACATCTGTGAAGTCACAACAGTAGTGCATCAGGGAGACCATGCTCAGAAAGCAAAGAGCAATAGGTGACCACAATTCCTTACAGATTGCTCCTCCCCTCAAGTAGCAGAGCAAGACAGTCACAACAGAGATGAAAAGGACTAAAAAGTACATTCAGTAGTTAAAATGAGGGAATTTCCCAATATTGCCCTCTCCTAATGTTTTGCCAAAGCTGGATGCACCTGTAAAAGTAACCTGGTTTTATCCTATCATTCCCACTTAGTTTCCAGACCTTCTAAAACAAAGTCAGTCATTTCCAAGGCCAGACTTCCATTTCACTCAAAGGCAAGTATTTCCAGCATCTTAAAAACATACTAGCTCCAAAATAAGAAAAATGATTAAACACTGAGCAGTCATAGAACAGTTAAATACAAGCATCTAGCTATGCAATAAGCAGGCATCACATTACACAGAAATGGCAGAGGTTGAAAAAACAAGTGCATTAAGTGGTCTCTGTCTGCTGACTGATAAGCTAGATAACCAAAATCAAATGGATTCTGTAAGCAAAAAGAATGAGCAACTCATTAAAGCGAGCAAAAGATGATAAAACGGTAATGGATCAGTCTGGAGTAACACCTTTTACTCTAGGGTATGCAGGAAATTAAACATCCTCCACTCCTCCCATCCCCATCTACTGCAACTTCTTAGCTGTATCAAGTACCAGCTCCAGCTAACTGCACATAGCTTTTCTGTCCTATTTCTTGCAGCCACACACTAGGCTGGTACTCCAACAGCTTTCACTATTGCAAAGACTCCTCTCCCTTACATCCTGCCACTAGTACAGACTAGAAATGTTTTTACAGACAAGCTAACATCACTAGTTGGCATAAACAGAGGAGGTAAAAGCAAGCAAGGGCTGAAGGGAAAATTAAGCAACCTGAAGGACAGGAAAAAGGAAAGTAACTGTTTAAAACTGCCAATTACATTAAGAAAAGGAAAATCATCACAGAAATCATGCTCTTTGTGCTTCAGGAAGACTGTTTAGACAAAGGTGAGTTCATTGCCTCACAAAAAATACTAATGCTCTGTTTGTAAAGCTCAAATCCTAAAAGTATTGCTGCATTTCAGTTTGCTCTCGGAGCTTAACCAGAAACTAAGCAGGAAGGCAGGCAGTATAACTGAAAGCAGCTCACCTCTGCATGCAGGTTTTATTGGAGTCTCATACCAAGACCACAAAGCATTTCAACACCCACACTTAGAAAAGTCCCCTCCTTGTATCCTGCAAGGAAAACCTGTGCTGGGCAAGGTCATTTTCAGTTGCCAAGAGCTCACCTAGGAGCACAGGCTGGTGGCAGCAACCACACCCCAAGCTTGTTTTCAGAGCCCTGATAAAAGCAGCAGGGGCATGAAGCCACAGCACTCAGGCTCCCCCAGCCCACAGAAGGAACAAGGCAGGGAGTGCCACTCACACAACAGTGCAGCTTTGCAACCACACTCAACAGACACACACAGATATCCTGCCCTCTACCCTAGAACCTAATATGGAGGAAAAAAGGCAACACTAAGGTGTCAATATTTGCAGTTGACTAAATACACACTACAGTAAGTCTAGAGAAAACAGTGAGTAAGTCCTAGGTTCTGACAGAATGAGGTACGTGTGCCAGAAATGGCAAAGTGAATCCCATTCCAGCCAGTGCAAGGCAAGCAAGGTCCCACAGAGCATGCAGGCTCAGAGCTGGGGCCTGAGCTCACACACTTGGTCAAAACTCTAGGTATTGTAATGACCTTTATGAAACACTCAGCTCACATCAAAAGCATTCACAAGAATGGTGGCACAGAGAGATCAACAAACAGCAAAGCTGTCATGGAATGGCCTGTCTATCTCTCCTCACAAAATGTTCTTCAGCTCCTCGTGGTAGAAGGAGGTGGAGTTTAGCACAGATAAGAAGCACGAAGCATCAGCAGAATCTTTCATATGAGGAAAAAGCAGAGTTAGGGACTTTCTTAAGATTAGAAAGCAGATTTTCATGTGTTTGTAAGAAAGGTAAACCCACCAGAGAACATATTAAGTATTTGCTTTCTCCACCTCTATCAGAACAAATTTAAGTTGAGTAATTCAGTAAGACTATAGGCTAAAAGTTGAAAGTAAGAAGCCAAATATTTTTCATTTTGCTATGATTATGTGTAAATGAAGCCTCATGAATATAAGCTCCACAGCTAACCATCTAGTGCAAGAATTGTAACATACTGATACGAATAAAGAAGAAGTTATCCAACTACATATGCCAAGCACTTCATTTATCACAACTGACCATCAGCAAGCTACTCCTGAGCTTATCCTACTACAGGCCATCTATATACTACTTGTAGCAGTAGTTCTTTTCCAGTCCAACAGTCTGATTTCCAAACAAGATTCTGAATAGTATTTGCCATCCTCTGCCCCCACAAGAAGCTCAAACTTAATCCCACTTTGATGTAAGAGATTGCTTTAAGATGGAAACCTTTGAAGTTTCCAGTTGTCTGATGCAAAGGCTTTAGTGCTCACACTACATGCCTGGAAGATCCTTCTCGGGGAAAGCACATCAGGGTAAAAATACACTCCAAAGAGGAGGGTCATCCCACAGAAGAGAAGAGTCTGGTTTCTATCAGTAAGCAGACTGGCATCCCATGCACCCCTACTTCTTGTTAAGCTGTAGCACAGCAAAATAATTCACCCTGTACTGAGCAGCAACTACACTCATTATCTTGGGCAAACAGACAAACTGCAGAACCAAAGGAAAACCAGGCCCCACAGCTGCCTGACTCTGCCAGTGATGAGAATTTGTAGCATTCAAAAACACCTACAGCAGCACTCAGAAAGCACAAATGCCACCAGAGGAAGTTCCTCAGAACAAGTCTGAGAGGTAAAGAGGGCATTCTGGAGACCAAACCAGATCAGCAGATGTGGCTAACAGACAAGAGAGCATGGTGGTGGGGAGGGACAAGATGAAGTTGTCATGATAGAGTACCTTAAAATCAGAGAGAGATGCCATCAGCTCATCCAGTTCTCGTGTAGCTGAAGAAGCAGATATACGGGTCTGCTGCTGACTGGCGGTGACCCGCTGAGGGCTGCTCACCTCACCTTGGCTCACAGTGATTGCAGGGCTGACAAGAGGGGGGAAAAAATCCTTTAAGCCCAGGAGATCAATCCTAACTGCAAGTCCCACTGCTGCCCCAAGCAAGAACAGCATGATGTGTTTCATCAGCACCGCCCACCCTGGCCAATCCTCCCCCAGACCCAGCTTCCAAAGCACACACAGCCTCTGACTCTCTGCCAAGTCCAGCATGAGTGTGCACACACACACAGCATCCATTAAGAAATGGACAATGACCAAACATTCATTTTGTCTGACAGTAGGTACTTGTGCTCAGCTATAAATCAGAGTTTGAACAATATACCTCTTGCAACAGGACTATATTCTTTCCTCCAGGAGCAGACAAAACAGCACCAGTGTCTTCACGTGCCTACTTGATTTCTAACCCTTTAGACAAAGCCCATCTTCTGTCACTCTCCTGCAGCATCTGCCCCTACACTACAGTCACTATTCTCACAAGAGTCTGCCTCACCTCACCCACACCAACCACCACCACCACACTACTCACACAGGACTGGGCACAGAGCTCTCCAGCTCATCCAGCAGGCTCTCCACACTGGGACGCACATCTTCGATCCCGCGTGCACCATTTCGCTTTGGCTTTTCTTTTGTAGGGGGTGCAGCCTTCCCTCCCACAGAGCTGCTGCTCTCTGGGACAACATAGTGAGGTCCAGTCACACTGGGCAGTGATGGGCTTCTGCTGGTTTCATCTTAAGGAAGGGGAACAGAGAAGAGCCATTTAGATCCTGAGATCCATACATACACGCTAGTCACAGGTAAGAGCAACAAACTGCCCAGAAATCTTGTGGAATACCATCTTGGAAAATATTCAGAACTTAACAATGCAAGGGCCTGAGCAACCTAATCCAATTTGAAACTTTAGTTAGAGCCAATTTTCAGGTTAGCCTTGCTTTGAGCAGAGTGCTGCACTACAGACCTCCAGAGATCCCACCTACACTAAATGAGTCTTTGATCAGGGGCTGGAGAGGTCTCCCTCAGTAAGGATACTGGAAGGAGAAAGCAGCATATACTATTTTGAGACTCCAACTAACCACTTATACCAAATGTCTTGCTATTTCTTACCTGCTGGGAAGCCACTGGCAGGATTATGTTGAACAGCATTGAGTTCCAGAAGAAGTCTGTCCAGTTCTGAGAGGTTGCTGCCCAGAGAGGAGCTGGTCATGGTGGGAGATGGTTCTGCAGACTTCTGCTTGTTTGGAAAACTAAAGATAAAAGGGAAGTGTGAAACTTCTATGTCAAGATACATCAAAAGGATGGAGGAAAACTTACATTAGGTTCATAAAGTTTACACATGTACTGTATTCTTTTCAAGCTGACACTTTTAGCTCTGGGGGAATGATGTGTGCTTTGTGAAATGACTTCAACACAGCCACTGCTTAGCCACATCTCAAAGAAAGAGCACTGAGGGACAGGGCCTCAGATTTTAGGACTGTGTGCTGCACAGCCCTGTAACAAAGAGTTAACCATCTGCAGATCCAAGATGCACAGAACAGCAGCAGAACCATTAGCTCACCTACAGGGAAATGACTTGTTTCTGCTGACATGACACCAAGCAGCAAAACCCTCCCCTCTGAAGCAAGGGAACACAATGCTAGCACAGACTGCAGGAAGAGGCAAAGTACAAACATGAAGCTATCAAGGAGTCAAAAGCAGCAGGTTACATGGCAGCCTCTGGCAGCATGCAAGGTTTCTTTTCAAAGTCCTCAAACCTTTAACTTGGGGAACTCTAATCAATTAATAAGAAAGTAATTTGAAAGTATTTTCTACTATGTTAAATACACAGGCCTGGAAAGAAGTTTACCTGTGCACAAGTGTGTATAAAACACTGCTTGTAGTTATTGCTTATCCTATATGGGTTAGCCTTATCCCATCCACCACACACAAGTGAAACTTAACACCAATGCAGTGATTTTTATAGTCATCACACTGTAGTAATAGCCTTCCCATCAAAAATGGCAGGGAAATTATTTTCTCCTAGTTCTGCAGATGAAGAAGTAATTTCTGATGCTGTAGAGGTTTTCATTTCGTCAAAAAAAAATACTTTCCAAATCCAAAGTGGGAGCCTCTGTCTTGTGCACAGTACCTAATTATGCTCAGAAAGTTAAGAGGTAACAGGCTTTAGGACTCTGACACCTACAGCCCCAGTGACAATGATGAAATTCCATAAGGGCAGTTGTTATCTTCCTCTTCAGACTGAAAAAATAAGTATCCACAAAGGCAATCCAAGGAGGGCATATCTCATCCTGACCCAAGCACACAAACTACAATTCACACCAGAACCAGGCCAGATCCTTGCGCAGGAGGTCTTAAGGCTATAATTACCTCCATTTTGTACTAATTGCATGCAGTCATCTGAAAAAAATTGCAATTACTGCCTCCATTGGTCCATCTCTGGATATGCCTGTGTCTACCCAGGATTAGTTCTGGCTGAAAGCAGCTTCCTGCTCAGCAGAAGGAGCTAGGCATGGTTAGAAGATGAGCCTCCATGCTGTAAAAAGGTACTCAGGACAAAGTGCACTGTAGGGGGCCAGAGATGAAGTTCTGACAGCCTTTTCCTCATTCATCCCTGTGTCTGTCCTACCACAAAGCTACTCCTCCAGTCTCTCGAGGTACACCTCTCAGTGTAAGAGCAGCTGCCTTTCAGAGTATAAACTAGTTACCTATCTACTGAGATTAAATTTTTAGGAAGGTATCCTGCCAGGCCACAGGTAAATGAGTTCCCCAAGATAACAGACAGAAAGGCCACTCATCTCCTAAACACCTTTTGTGCTGCTTAACAGGGAGATGGATTTGTCACTTCTCTCTGGATTCTATCCTTTACTACACAATCCAGATCCTGTTTTGTCTGATAGATCCTTAATCTCTTCTGGAGCTAAGCAAAGCAAAGGGCCAGGTCAGTGCTTGAAGTGAGTATGAAAGTTACAGTGGCCTCTTACAAAAGAGGTAATCAAATACAACAGAAGGCAACCTAACACTCTAGAAGCAGTGTTTCCACTTACAGAAGGCAACTTGAACTACAACACACTCAAGCTGCGAGTCAGGCTTATCTCTTAACAGGGATAAGATACCTGTAGACGTGTTCCTCTTCACCAGCACGGGGAGAAGGAGAGCTGAGCCCGTCCCTAGGAGCAGAGGCACTGGAGCTTTTGGCACTAGAGCTGTATATAGGAGACTGGGACTGAGGCTGTGGAAACAAGATTTGCATTTAAAGAGAGACTACAAAGCAAATACTTAACACTATTGCATTGCAACCCCAGACATGGATAGGGCAGAACAAAGGCCAGCAGAAGAAAAAATATCTGCTATAAAGCCAGGTCAGCCTCTATCTGATGAGATACACCAGAAGCAACTGTTCTGCAGTTGCTTCAGATTTGCCTATGAGTCGCAGACCTGTGCTGGAAAGCCCCAGTCTGCTTTCCACAGCCTGCAAGACAGATGATTAACACTAATCTCATCACACATCCATTTTGTCAGAACAAGGATGATCAGTTTCAAATTCTCTTCTTTTTTTGACATATTCTCCAAAGAGTTATTTCTATTAAGGACCCACACCTCCCCCCATTTCCCACCTCTGCTCAGAGCTATACTCATCCTCACGTCTTTCTATTCCCTCTTCTTGTCTACTTCCTTGCCAGACACTGCACCAACAAAACAAGCATGCCCCCTCCCCACCCGCACGCAATCCCTTACTTGCTGGTGGACGTATCTGGATGCACTGGGTTGCCACTGGTCTAAGGGGTCAATCACTGTGCCATTCAGGGCGTCATTGGAAGGTGGGGGGGGCACTGGAGGTGGAACAGCAATCTCCTGGTATGTGTGGTTTCCAGTTGGATAGGAGTAAGGTGTTTCCTCTGTTAGAAACACTGGTCGCTTGGAGATATGGGAAGTGGTGGATTCCAGGTCTGCCAGTAATGCATCTGCAAGAAAGGGATTAAAAAAAAAAAAAAAAACCCACACCAAGAAAGTCAGATCCTGGACTAGAGCTTCTTCTCTTTTATCTCATTCAGGATATCTGTATCAGAAAGTCTTTGGGAAGACTTTTTATCTAGGATGATCTATTAAATGCCCTGAAAAACATTACTGCAGCCCAGGACTGAATGGGTTAAACTTCTAGTACAACAAAAACACCAAGAGGTAGTAAAGCAGCCAGAAATGCCCTCAAACTCAGATTTCTATCTCACTGCCCAGCATCAGGGACCCATAGTCTCACTGCACCCTGCAGAAGAGCAACCTAAGAGAAACCTGCCCAGAGATCAACTGCAACAGGATATTGACACGGAGTAATTACAGGCCCCACATCATCACAGAGTCATTTACTGTGGCCGCAGGCACTGCTTTCTCCAGGAAACAAGATCTCGGGAGGGGTTTTCTCCAGAGCCTAAGGTAGTGGAAGAAGCATGAAACTCAGATGAGTCCATCAGCGCAGCAGGAGTATGTGTTCCAGTCTTCCTAACAAAAATCCCTCTTAGTACACCACACAAACAGTTAACTAGTTTCCAGAGGCTGCCAGGTAAACGGCCATTTCTTCTCCTGGAAACAATTCTCAACTTGCTGGGTGGAGACTGCTCACAAATTCCTGAAGAGAAGAAAAACTTCCACCAGCTAGAAACACCATGACTCATGCCAGGCAGAGGAACCCACGTCACACAGTTAGCACCTCTCAAATCTTAAAACAGCAAAAACGCTCTCCCTCAGAGACAGGACTCAAAAAGGCGTTTCCACTTTTCTGGATTTCTCCCTGCAAACTATCCCCTGCCCATTCCCAGCCCTGCACTCCTCTGCAGTGACTCACAAGCATATCCTGACTTGTTGGACCTTCTGTCCTGTGAGCCCACCCCGCAGAGGCCACTGCCATCCCTGGTGAGGGAAACTCCAGCCTGTGGGTCTGCACTGCACTCACTTTCTAAAGCAAGCCTGGCTGGCCAGGTGCCCAGCCTCCCACAAGGGCAACCAGTTCCAGTGCACACTGCTTTAAGGCTATTAGAGAGGGGTCAGTTCACTATGGACATCAGTCCTCCCCATCATAAGAGCAGGGCACACCTGGCAGGTTCCTTGGACATGTGGAATTCAGCCGGACAACAGTAACACAACTTTGGCAGAATTAGGAAAGAAGACTCTCAGAAACCCCCTGGATCTCCCTCCCCTCTGCACTGACCCAACCATCTTCAGGTAGTCTCAGCATGACTTTAGTCTTTAGTCTTTCTCCTCCCGCACAAAGCGGGTACTCAGGTTTGGGGCAGAAGGGCTGAGCCTGAGGTCCTCCACTAGGGTCACAAGGAGCTGAACTTGCCAGGTGGCACCAGAATAGCAACTGAGCAACTGCTCATCCTAATGGCTGCCTACCAGCTCCGAGAGGGCAGGCACCTGCCAGCTCCAAGCCACTTCCTGAGCAGAACACACTCCATCAGCCAGTGCGTTTAGCAACCCCTCAAGAAAATGTATTAAAGGGTCAAATGGAGGACAATACTACTGCATTATAAGATGAGAAAGGTGCTGCTTTTATATTCACTCTCTTTCATAAACCAAAGCATCACAAAAGGAATTGTAAAAAGCAAGTGGTCCTGCCCTCAGAGAACAGAATACAGCTATTAGCAAATTAAATACTGCATTAACTCTGTACACCTTTCAGTTAGTCAAAAAGATGCTCCAAATCATTTAAGCCAAAGGCATCTGCCTAGAAGGGTCAAAATACCCCAGAAGCAGATTCTCTGAAGAGATACAAGCTTTCTGCAGCTGGGGGAAAATGAACTTAATATTCTTTTTAAGCACAAGAACAGCTGGTGGATTGGAGAGTGGAAGGCACATACCTCAAGGGAACTGCTGAAGAGCTGCAA
Source organism: Bucco capensis (assembly GCA_013396975.1). Lineage (NCBI taxonomy): Eukaryota > Metazoa > Chordata > Aves > Piciformes > Bucconidae > Bucco > Bucco capensis. The sequence continues at coordinate 195,265 of VWZO01001581.1, read as the reverse complement.
TTCCTTCAACCAGACAGGTCCTATGGCTGGAGGTTTCAGTGCACACAACCTCCTGGAGAAGTGCTATCCGAGAAGGTGTGGTTTTTGCTTCTCCCCACCAATGATAATGGCAAATCAAACTCCACCAGGAAGTGAAAGTCCCATGAGGGTGTTGGGCTCCTCCAGCCCTGCAGAGGGGACCCAAATCATTTCTCCACCCTCCACCCCTAGCCCTCACTGCAGGACAAGCAGATGTAACCAAAATTCACCTCCTCAGCATTCTGCTGAACAAATCACCCAACAGAAATCCACTGCTTTTTACTAACAGCACAGAAGTGAGCTCGACAAGATTTACTGGCTTACTTTCCCAAGTCTGCAGAAGAAGAGGGGTCTGGAAATACCAAGAGCGCTCTGCCCCCAGGTTGTGAAGGAGTTAAGGAGAAGACATCACAGTTTAATGATTAACTTCCCCCATACCCTCCCCCTTCCTGACTTCAGCAAACAAGGCAGAGCTGAGGAACTGGAAACGAGGGAGGAGAAAAGCCTGGAGAGGAATCACTCGGTCACTCAAACTGCACTTCAACTTTACAACCGATCCCCAAGCAGCTGCAGGAAGGCACCACCCCACCCGCGGGACAGGAAAAGGAGCAATCCAGGAGCAGGACGGGCACACACACACACCAGGCTACGGGTGGCAAAGGACCTCTCCTTGTCCTTGCTCGCCCCCATGTTCTGCAGCCCCAGGGTCCACCCTTTCTCATGCCCCAGTGGCTCCCTCCAAGCTCACAGCCACGATAGAGGGAAGGTCTTCCCCATTCGCGTCCATTGCCTTTGCTACTTCCAGCCACACAAACTGTTCTCTGATCCAACCCCATGGGCAACCACGGCTCCCTACAGTGTACTGGGAAGTTGTGCCTGCTCAAAGGGTCCAACGGTGGCAGCAGAACTGCCCCGAGGAGGGCAAGATGCCCAGTCAGTCCACCCACCTCGTGGGGCTTCACCATGGGAGAGGAAAGTGACTCTGGAACCCACAGGCACAGGCTGCAAATTATTTCCCTTGGGGGTCAACCCAAGGAGATCTGCAGTCCAGAGACCGACTGGAAACAATTAATCAAAACCCAACAAAAGGGATTAACGTTTTGTTCTCCATGCAGTACCCCATCCCAAGAGGTTCCAAAGCACGGGTGTTCATTTAAGAGATGTTCAACTTTATAACACTACCAGAAGACAATGCAAGATAAATGATGAGGGAAAAGAAGGGAGATTTATTAACAGAAAAAAGATGCCTTGATCTCTAGCTTTCTTTCACAAAAGGGACTGGAGAGCTGTAACCTGATGAACTGTAACAAAGATGCTGTGCCTTATGCAGTGCTACACCTCACACTATGGAACTGAGCTCACTGCAGCGACTGCTCCTTAAATAGAACATTAAATACTTAAATAGACATAGAAAAGGTTCGATCAGTTTATTGGGTAATGAAGTGTTCCTTCCCAAGGCAACTCCTGAGGGACAGTGCTGCTGGAGGTGTAAATCAAGCAGTTAGTCCCTCCCAACCCGCAGGAAGCAGTTGACTGGATGATCCTAACACCCTGACGCAGACCAGTGCGCACAATCACCAACCATCAGAGGGCACCACTATATCCTTACATGGACAGAAAGACGAAACCCGACAGCAACGGCTAACTTGGCAGCAACTTCACCTCACTTGCTCATCCCCACAGACTCAGGAACCTGTCCCGAGTTTAGGCACACAAACTTTTTCTGCTGGTGCCACGTGTGCTGTACCTCTCCATAGAGACCTGCATCTTCACACCAGCACAAGCTGCAGCATCTCAGGGGCTACTGCCCAGCACTCTGGAAGCAACCACACACACTAAACTCACCACAGTTCTACTGCTGCCCTAAGTACTCTCTAAAACACTACAAACACAGCTCTAGGAGGCAGAATCTCCCAAGGTTAAATGATCAGATATTCATTTATCCCTAGAGGACAGGTTTAACTGTAACAGTAAAGTAAAACAGACAGGGTTATACTAGATCTTCAAGCCATTGCTCTCCATACACCCCTCCTTCCACTCTCACCCCTGCCAGAAGCTAACACAACCCACAGAGAAAATGTCAACTCACAGACATGTGGAGGGAGTGGAATCACACAGTCCAGTTTCCGAAGACTCAGTAGGGCTCAGCCTACCCACAGACATGGGAGGTGCATATAGAAATTTGTGTTTTCCACACAATTAACAGTGTGCTGCTCCATGGGGTGTGGAATGGTGAGGAATATTTGCTAGAACACCATCAACCCAGATGGCTCCTGCTTGTCATCACTATGCTGCTCCAGATACACAGCTGATAAAAGCCTAACTCACTGCTGCAGCACAGTGCATCTCAATGTGTACATGCAGGGTTACTCCACAGGCTTGGGTAACTTGGCCAAGCACTTGGTAAAGCTGCATACAAACATGAGACAGAAGCACAGAAGGGTAGAGTTCTCCTCCCTCCTCTGAGCAACCCAAAAAATTACATGCTCAATTAAAGTCACATTCAGGCCAGAGAGCTGTTCAAACCACTTCCTCTCCAGTATGGGAGGACATTTGTGTTTGCATTCAAGTGTTTTTTCTACACAGATTTTCCTGTGGAGGAGGGACAGTTAAAGAATTATATCATATTTGATACCTTTACTGCTATAAAGCACTCCACAACATCTGGAGGTCCAGGGGCATTAAGTTCTCTCTTCCCTCACTTTTGCCAGAAATCATATTAACTAATAGGTCTTCAGGATTCTGGTCTTCAAATCCCACACACAGTTCTGCATATCCATTAGATATGTATGAGTGGCCATTAACAACTGTGTTGCTTCAAGGTAGTTCCCAGCATCTGCCAAGGCTCTGCTAGTCGCTGAGCCAGCTACCAACAGAAACTCTCAAGCTCGTATCCAATGCATTGAACCACTCAGAAAAAAAAACCCTTTTACCAGGAAAATCAGCAAGATGAAAGAGCAGGATAACACCTTAGGTAAGTCTCATTTACTGGTTCAAGCTGCCCTGAAAAGAGTAATCATCTCCCAAGTAATATACTGTGCATTCCTGTGCTATCTCCTCAGCCCACACCTCTGTCAGGAACAGCTCACGCATTCCAGGGGCTCTGAGGCAGGCTCCTTCACCATGGCTGCATGTCAGCACTCGCTGTCCTGCAAATGCAGCATCCTCCAGCAGAAATGGCCTGCATGCAGCCCCAGGGGCACATTCTTCAGCTCCTCACATCCCAGGTTTGTCTGATAAAGGGCAGAAACACCAGCCTAGGAATCACCACACAGTTCTAAGGCACAGAACAGGAATGGGTAAATAGAGGGAAGATATAAAAAGGAAAATGTACATATTTACATGCATCTTCCTATATGTATCAAAACATACTTTGTTCACTCCCTTCTCCCTGTGCCTTCTATGCATCTCAAAAATGCTCCTGGATAAAGATGGCAGAGTAAAACAAAACCAGTTCTGGAAAAACCTACGTGACAAGACATTAACAAATTCACATTTGCCAACTTGCATCAAAGCAGCTTTTTAATGCTAATTTTTCCTCAAACTGTAAATAGTTTTCCACTATTTTAAGTGAGGCAATTTAGAGAAATCTGAATTTGCTTTCCTGAGTGTCCAGCAGAACTCTAGTCTCTGTGAGGCCTAGAGAGACAAAGCATGCTGTCAGCTCAAAGATGACAGCATTAGTACCAGAAAAGAGAACACTATCTCAGATCTCCATATGCAGTTCACCTCTCTCCACAACTGAGGATGAGCTATTAAGCCATGCTGACACAGCAAATCAGAACATTATCAATATAGTAAGTAGATCAAAAGGATGGTGCTCAAATTTTCTTCTACAGCTCATCTACTGCTGGGCAGGAAATGGAAGCATAACTGAGGCAAGATACTTCAAATGCCTCAGATATCAGCCTTTCATTTTCAATAGCTGAAAGCCACATCTGCACATCCATCAAACCACACGGTGTCTGTAGCTCCACTTCTTGCATGGGACATCTGGAAAGTGAGTGACACTGGAGACAGGATTCTTCATCCTGCTACCACACAGAGCAAATGTCTTCAGCATTCAGCCACAATGTCCCATCTCCTCCAGCATCTCTACTGCCACATGTCCCTGACAGCCCAGACACAGCACACTAGCTCATCAGGATGCGATGCCCGAGCACAAATTACAGTATTTCCTCTAATGCAGCTGCAGAAAACAGGTGTCTACACCCTCCCCTGTTTTTCCCACAACTCAAATAAGTAGAACTGCTACAGGTTTTCCTGGCTTAGGCATCAGGATATTCCCAGAGGATTGGCAAATGAAAATAAAAAACAAGAAGCCAGAAGTGCAGTAAATGAGGACATGGACTTTACATGATAAACATGCCACACTCTGCGTAAGACAAATTGCAGACCCTTCATCTGCACAATGACACACCATTCTCCAGCTCTCTTTTTCAATACCTGCAAGATGCTAACCCAAATCCTTGGTTTTTGCCATCCCCTAAAAGAATGAGGGGAATTCTCTCTCTAGAACTGAATCCTGAGCTTGCAGACTCATCTGAGCAACCTCTTTGCAAAATCCCTGAGTTCAAATGAGTCTTCTCTCCCCCACCTCCAGAAGTAAATGCAACCTCAGCTCACATATAGGGAGACAGCTCAGGGCAGTAACCTAATCCTTGGCAAGACAGTTTTACATTGTGAGTAACTGCAGAGGAATGGGGAGCTTGGGTATATTTATCCTATTAAATAGCCTTTTAAAAGAAACCTTTGCAATGCTCTGAAAGAGCTGCATCAGAAAGACTTGTTTAAGCCTTGCTATAGGGCTTCTCACTGCCCATCAGTTTGAGTCTGGAGCAGGTGGGGAGCCCCAAAGAGCAACAGTGACAACAGGAATCCCCTTTGGAACATAAGTTTTGGCTTTTCTCAACAAAATGAAAGAGCATTATCAGAAAAAGGGAAACCATGAACAAACAGATGAATGCAGTAACAGGTTCTTAAGGCATTATACTTTAATCAATATTTTTAAATGCAATAAAATACAAAGACTGCATTCAAAATGAAGCCTTAAAAATTCTACATGCAATTAGATGCTCTTCAAATCCTTAAGTTTTCTGGGCCACCTAAATAGAAAGCATGTCAAATAGCTTCACTTACTTTCCAAAACATTTTCAGAAGGAGATATTTTAAAGTTCTCCAAAATGTAACCAGTATATTGAGAAGGTAGTTAGAATACAGGACACGTAACATCTCTCAGCTTTCTTGTGAAGCAGGGACAGATTGTTATTTATGATACAGAAAAATTCAAGGCACAGAAGATAAGCCATTTGCCAGACCTAATAACTGCTGGAGTACCAGTACCGAGCTGCCACTGATATTTTTACTTCACATTGTCTAGACTTGTCTAGAGGGAAGTTCAGATGACATGGTCAGTTATTTCTTCAATGTGCTCCAGTGACTTATGCTTATTTGAAGCCTTGTGCTTTCTCTTTATCAAGGCATTGATGGTAAGTCATACCTTGTGTCACTGTTTAATAAAAAGAAGGTCCAGACTAGTATCAATGCATGGCATGGTGAACTCACACAGAAGACAGTATCTACAAAAACCTTGAAGCTTCCCTGTTCTTTGAAACCAATACTGCCCCTTAGAATAAGCAAGGCTATGCACTTGTGGCACTGATTTAAATTTGTGTGAATGCTTCGGAAAAGCAGAACAAAGGCAACCACCTAGTAGTTGCTACGCCTAGCTACATCAGGCTGCAGAGACAAACTAAGCCATTCACCCCACAACAGACAGAACTGCTTTCAAAATCACGTGATGGCAGCCACCACAAATCCCATCCATGCCATAACTCGAATACAGACAGCCAAACCAGTTAGCTTTCCCCAGTACAGCAACTCATGCACCCAGCTCTGACCACTATCAGCAAACGTCTAAACAAAGAGATGGCACTGCACTGTGAGATGTGGTATTCATGATCAGCTGCAGCAGTGATTGTGGCTTCCTGCCCCAACCACTGAGACCCAAGCTGGAGACTTCATTCCAGAGCCTGTGGCAAACTAACTGGTCACAACTAACATGCACTACTATCACCTCAACCATGGGCACAATTGTAGACGAGTGTGCGAACACAGCCTGCTTAAAGCAATTTCAGCAACTGTTTATCAGTAACCACTCACTGCACATTTGGGGATGAAATGTCAACCCTTTGCAGGCTCTGGCTGTAGTTTCAGCAGAGCTGACCCCACCAGATGATGCCAGTGTCAGGAAAGAGCCCAGTGATCGCCCCTTCCCCCAGCACGCAAACCCATGCTGTTCCTGGACCTTGCCCTGCTGATCACCAGATGCTTTCTCAACTACTCAATTTACTAATCCAGTAGAAGTTTACTCGGTTGTTGGTTTGGGTTTTTTTTATATGAACTCATTGTATTTTTTAGAAGCATAACTCCAGCCACTCTGGGACTTTAACAGCTTTTAGAAAATAGGTTTAGAGACCAGTGCCAGAATTTAGCCCTTGTCTAAGTAAGTGAATTCAACTTCTGCTTTCAATAGGAAATACTGTACTTTCACCTCTAAAACATAGGCCAGGACATCCATCACCACTACCATCCACTTCCACCTGAGCCTACACTGACATTTTATTTTGGCTTTGAGGCCCCAGAACTGTAGCTCAATCAGTAGGGCTATACACAGTATGTACCTACTGGCGCTATCTCATTTGGGCACTGAGCTTAAGAGTTAGCTTTTAACAGAGACCACTTCTGACCCTGAAACATTGATTATGAGCCAATTCTGCATGCTACAAAAACCCAACAGAAGTCATCATATGCACTCAGAACTTCCACCAGATCCCTCAGAGGGTAAAGAGGGCTGTATGTGTGCTGGAAAACCATAAAGGTCACTGCAAGGTCCTTCCTGAACTGGCCTCACCACTTCCTTTCAAAGTAACGCAAGCATTTCACTGGAAGTCAGACCTGCCCTGAAACCTTGCAATGGTGTATTTGTCAGCATGGTGAGGGTGTTACAGTGTCACATCACGAGGGGTCAGCTAGTTCCCGTGGAACCCAGCAGCAAGGCCTTCAAGGGCACAGAGACGCACTGAAGGAAACCAGCTGACCAGTTTGCAGCTTGACACCAGCAGTCCCTAGAAATCAGAGTTCCATTTATTGAGTCAGCATCTCAGATCCACCTCTTGCCATCTTCGATGCAACAGGCTGGGAAATCCTTCAACTCCTGGCTCAGTTCACATCACCAAGTTGGCAGGAAGGTAACCTAATCTTAACCAGACCCACAGGGCATGGGATTATCAAGACAGTATGCAGGCTGAGAGACATTGCAACTGCCTGAAGATGCGAGTCAGCACAGTTTCCTGGATGAAACAAGACAAATCCACAGCACACTGTGGCCTACAGTTCCAACTGTGTGAAGGAACCACAAAAGATTTTCCTGCAGGACTAGAATTTTTCTGCTTAGCTCTTGAACACTAAATTAGACCCCTGCCCAAACTGCCTGAGAGAAATGAACCACCACCTACAAAAGAGGAACAGTCATTCTGTCTTCCTCCAACTTCCTTAGAACTTTCATCCCCTTTCTGCTACCTCAGAACAGTTCGTTAGATGGCTGAGATAAGGGAAGTCAAGTCTCACAAGCCTTCTTACATGGTCAGAGAGAAATACTCCTCAGTATGTTATAGGTTTGCTGAGCATCCTCACACTGGAAGTGAATTGTAATTTAAGTACCATGTCCTTTCAGAAGGAATATACCTGATGCTCCAGAAGGAACACAGTAAGGTTACCAGAGCAGTTTCCAAAGAAAATATAGTTTGAATAAGGTTTGTTTGCTTTTCAGCTGACAATGTGTTAAACCAAGGGTAGCAAATTCTCCAAATTAACCTAAGCTGTCCACTCCACTGCTGTGGCTATCACATTTGGAAGCTGTCAACAGAAACACTAGGAAGAACAAACTCTTACTGGCATTCAAGATCTAAGGACAGCACAGAGCAAAGCAGGGCCATACAAATCCAGCTTAAGCTGGCTGTTTTACTCATCACGTATTGCCTGCAAGAGGAGTGCTTGAACTTATTAGCAGCACTGTGACATGTCCGGTTTCAGAGCCTGCCCCCTCCCCCAAAGGTGTGTCCTCCCATTTATTTCTCATTTCCAGAAAGTGCTGGAGAAGGGGGAGGGAAGGGTTATTTCCTGTCTTAAACAGCATCCTCTTTTTTATAGCGTGGCTTTCTCCACACTTGAAGTGAAAAGAGGCATCTTATATTTACTTCCCTCTGTTTATAGACCTGAGCAGCAAACAGTTCATGCCAGGAAAAAACACCCTATGCTAAGACCTGCTGCTTTAAACTGAATTCTTGTTCCAGCTTACTAAAACAAAAATAAATGTTTCAATTTCACAGCTACCAAAGGCTTCTGAGAATGCCAGATCCCCAGCTCCACAAACCTTGAATGCCTCCGTGTAGTGATTCACAGATGACCCACAGCCGTGTGAAGCCAAAAGAGAAAATAATCCCTTGCCTGGTTCCTTTCTATCTAGTTTCACTGTACTCTCAAATCAAGTCCTGAACAACAGGAAACAATTACCAAAGATGGGTTTAGTAAAAAATCCTCCCACTGCTCTATGAACAATCTTCAGGAGGGCCAGGAAAAGGTTGTAAAGGGGTTTGCAAGTCATAGCTCCAGCAGATCCTGTGACAGTGCATGCAAAAGCTGTGGGTTAAACTTATCTCAACACTTGTACAATGTTTAAGAGCATAAAGCCAGGTCCTGGTTTACTGGACAGAGAAGTTGGAGATAGCACAAGAGAAGTTTGTGATATGTAAAATGCTTCACACAGACTTAAGCGGCCTTTACTCAGTACTCCAACTCATGACCTCCAGTGATTCAGACCACCATGATTTAAGTACTACTGTCCTCATATGGTTGTCCCACCCACAAGCTACAGCACTCATAGCAGAAGCCATTTCCAGCCACATCTTTCAATCACAGCAGTCAACAGCTCCACATCCTAAACTGAAACCTCAACATGTTCCATTTTATATGGATAGGCTGTCACCTGCAGCAACTATAGGCTGTGAAGTCTGCAACCACTGCACCTAAATTCCAATAAGGATTACAAATCAGAATCCTCACCCTAACATCTACATCCCCTTGACAGCACAAAATATCATCTACCTTCAGAAATGGAAAACTGATATTCATCCCTGAAGAACCCAACATCAAGTCCATGTCATATTAGACTAGAAAGCAAGTCTGACTTTCAGCCTGTACTAAAAATACTTAAGTTGGAATTTCTCAGTCTGAATCTGCAGCCTGCTATGAGCTCCACCTGCTAAGGAGTCTTTTGTCAGAATCCTCTCCTTTTGGAAGCAAATACTTCCTGCAGGCAGTTATAGTTAGCCCTGTGAAAGATTACAAGAAACAATAATCTGCACAAATTAGAGAGTGCCCATTCTTCCCCCTGTGTGTCAACTGCCAAATTGGAAACAGCTTTGGTCTTCAAGGAGGGTAAGAACAGCCTCTGATGGTCCTCTCCTAGAGTGGCTCTTCTTGTGCAAGCTCTATTTCTGATCTCTGCCTCAGAGCAAACAGAGCTTCAGGCATTTCCAGGAAGTCCCAGACAAAAGCATTAGCAAATAGCCAATACTGACCTAACTGTCTCTGGGAGGGAAGAGAGTTGGCTCAGACAAAGGAAAGGACATCAGCTCTGTTCAAACACAGCAAAATCTCAAACTGAACAGTAGAGAAATGGCATCCTGGCTGAGTTTGGTGGAAGGAACAGAGTGGAGTGAGTGTAAACATTTTACACAAACAACTAAGCAGTTAATATCATCTCAATACTGACCTGGGCTGGATTGCAGCCAATAGCTTAGATGGGGAAAAAAATTAAAATAAAAACATAAGTCACCAATACACTAACCTTTTTAGTCCTCTACTATCTTTATGCATGCAAAATAGTAAGTTAACTCTCCTCATGTATGTCATAAGAATTTTTATTTGCTGTTGGCTTCCCTCAGAAAGTTTCTAGAAACTAGGATCAACATTCAAAAAAAGTCCAACAAGATCTGCTCTCCTCTGCCAAAACTAAAAAAGAAAATATTCATGAAAACCAAACAAGCAGCCACTGAAGTGACCCCTCAGGGACAATTTCCCAGGGCCAAGGCCTCTGACAAAATACCAACTCCCTTGTATGTCTACAGGAAGAGGGGCTCAGCCAAGCCAGCTATCTGAGGAACCAGACCCTTCCTGCTACATCAGCATGCAGCTACTCCCCAAGGCTAGGTCAAAGCACAGTGCACACTACATCTAACCAATCTAGTACAAAGGAGATAACCAGTAAATGCAGCAAAGAGTCCAAGGATAGCTACAGAAACAGCAAGAAACAAGAAACTATAAACTACAGCTCTGGTAAGGGAATAAACAGAAGCTCAGGGCTGAAGACATTTCTAGTCCTTTGGCTGATCAGTCAGGCAAACACCAATGGAAACAGTGCCAGTTGGACATAAGAGCATCACAGCACTGCTACAGCAGATGCCATTCCAAACCTGTGCTGCCCTCTCCAAGTCAGGTACTTCAGGTTGATGCATGTAAGTAATACCTTGCCAAAAGTCAGATTTTGCCCTCCTTATGCAATGAAAGGAAAGACTCCCTCTACCTCCTACTCTTCTTCTCTAGCAGCACATGGAGGTGCTGGAAAAGTCAGGTCATCTGCCTCTTACAGCACACTAGCTTTCTTCCTTCAGCACCAAAGTACACTCTTTTAGAGACCTGAGATTGGCAATTTGTTCTGCCTTTCTGAAAAAGACAGAGAGAGAGAACAGTAACAACTGTAAGGACAGTAGACCAGAGAGGAAAACACTGCCACCATTTGTGTGCCAGATCCTGCTCAGCCCTGGGCTACAGGACTTAGAGAAAAACTGCCAAGTGCAGAGGTGTGTGGCATCCAGCTACCACTGAGAAACCCTCTCCATGCCCACTGAAATGAGGGTAGACAAGGGCATTTCTTAAGCCCTGGGTGGACTGCATTCAGTTGAGATTTGCATAACTGTAGGCAGTTGGGTCTGACTTGAACTGAAAACTGTCATAAGCAGCACTGAGGTTACAACATATGCTAATCCAGTACTGGATAACTCTTCTGAGCAGCTTCTAAGCAGTAGCTTAGTGCTATAAGCAGAGGCAAATCAGAACAGTGTGAACACACAGAAGGAGCTTCCAAATCTTTGGGCAACTGCAAGCCTTGTTTGCTTGTGCTCCAGAGCCCTAAGGTGGAAATGCCAAGTGTTTTAAGTTTGACCATTTAAGAAGACACAACACCTGTAAAACACTTATACATGGAGATAGAATCAGCAGTTACCACGTTACTAACTTATCCATGGAAGGAAAACATGTTACATCAGGATTTACACAGGGACAGAGCACAGGAGTTCCACAGGACGGTGAGCACCCTGGAGCAAAGGATAAAGTTTCACAAGATGAAGAAGGGCAAATTAATAGTTCACCACTGCCAAAAATGGAGAGGTTTTACTCCCCCTTTCAGACATGTGCTGCTGCCACTTACTTATGTTGGCTCTGGCTCTCACAAGACCCTTCTGTGAACCAGTTCAACAAAACATATACCCAGTCAAAAAAAGACTGACTGCTTTCTTTTGGGTTAGAAAAGAGGTGAGCACAGCAGTCAGCAAGAAGGAAGGGGTAGCAGCCACACGACAGAGCAGAAAAGAGAGTAAGAATGAATGAAAATAAAGCCATTCTCCCTTTCAGCAGCAAGTCATTATATTGACTCAGCTGCCAGCAGGACCACCACCTCAGATACCACAGCATCTTCCCTTTGCCACACAGATAAGCACAGTCAATAATAAGATTGCTAAAGATCACTATGATCCTATCCACCTGCACATATACAAACGGGTTTGGACACAGACACTAAATACTGTCAGAGTTTGCACATTCTAGCGTAATTATCTGTCTTTTAAAAACAGAAACAGGAAAGCATGTGAATCCTGTAACCAATAAAGGAAAGGGGAAGATTTACATGGTTATGCTAGACATGAAACTCAAGGGAGGAAAAAAATAGCATCTTTTAAACAGTGGAAATCCTATCCAAGCAGCATAAACAGATCTGAATATAGACCAGTCCAGGCAAAGTGCCAGTTACAAAATTTGAGACACACATAAGGATGATGAAATGAAAGACAGAAATATTAGTATAAATTCTGAATTCATTAAAAGCATCACAAGCACAAATGTGGCCCATGAGATGGGTAAAATGCCCGGGCTACTAGCAAAAGGACTCTGGCAACAAAGAACACGGACACTGAAAAGACACTGCAATCCTATCCATATTTAGTACAGACTTACTGAGGCATTCCTATCCAGAAGGCTCTTAAATGGGATAGCAGAATGCAGACTTGAGAGATTTCAGTCCTTTAAGAGAATAGTCATTAGCTCCAGCAACTTCCCATTTAGTAAGTTACAGGCCTATCTCCCAAGAGCATAAATTCAAAGAACTTTCAACAAATGCATATCTACCCTTAAAACCAAGGTATCTCAAGTTTTAAAAGCCTGTGCCTATAAGTAGAAATAAAGACCCAGCAAATTTCACCCAGATGCTGTGGATGCCAAATTAAAGGGTAATATATTGAGATATAAATAAAGACAAGTTAAAAAGAGTTACTGGCTTGATCTGCCAACCACTCAGAGGCAAGCTGTTTCCCTTTTTTAAAACAGGAACTTCTGTCAAACGTGGTCTGTGGTTTAACTGGCTTGTTAAAAAACTCTAATTATTAGGAAAGTACTCTCAAAATGGTGGATTTTTCTTCTTAAGAAGTTTTTGTTTCTGCAAGGGTTGTCTGCAGCAGAGAGTAGGAGCACATTTGGAAGCAACACCAAACTCTATAAGCCAAAAAGCGTAAGTCATCATCAGCAACTGACTTTACACAACACCCTGCCAAAAGCACAATGTAAACTCAGAGCAGGGCTGGGGGACATTACAACAAAATATTTAACATTTTTTAGTCATGTGGATCTTAGTACTACTTATAACTATAATAGGTAGAAAGTTTTAAAATGAAGCTTTCAATCTAAGAAGAGCTTTACTGAAAGATAACCCAAGTAATTACAGAGAGTAGGCAAGGAGCATCTTTGAAAGACAACAGAGTACAAGAGGCCAACAAGCAAATGGTAAAAAAAAAGTCAATAATCTAATTGAAGCAGCTTCTTTTTACTTTAACAGCAGCTTCTGGGAATGAAAGGCAGACAATGTTCCAGAAATTAATGTGGGAACTGGCCCCCAAGTCTACTCTGGGAGAAGATGTGGGTGGTAATTTGATGGAGATTGCTGGTGGCTCTACAGCTCTGCTTTTTTTTTGTAGCATTGGCAGAAGAATGCGGCTCAAGAGTTTCACAATGTCATGACAGAGGCCCACTGAAAGAAAGGAAATTGTTCAAGTCAGACAGAAAAATTAACATTTTTAGAACTGGAATATATACAATATATAGCCAGTGGATGGAGAACAGCTAGAGAATGTTTAAGGTTTTCTTATCTCTTCCTAGGGCAAGAAGGTAAATGACTTAGCATCCTACCTAGGATCTGGCATCATGACAGAAGTATTAGTCACAAGCCTCTTGCTTATTTCATCACCAGCAAAAGAAACAGGGAGGATTTCTTTTTACCAAGAGCACTATTAATAAAGTAATTAAACACATGACAGCTTTTTCATCTCAGTGCCCTGCACAGAAGTTGTTTTGTTATTAGACAAAAAAAAAAAGTATTCTCTCAACCAATGGCTGTTTTACTCACAAGAGAACTGACCACAGAAAACTGCAATTAAAGAAAAAATATGCAAAGACCAAAGAGAAAGTGGATTTTTGAGAGGTAAAGATGAGTAAGAGAGACCAATCTTCAGTGCTGACCAAAAATGGAAATGCCAGCAATAGTGAAATAGAAGCAGCATGAGAATAAACTTCCCCTTCATAGGTATACGAAATAAATCCTTCTTCCAACTACCTTCTGTAAAAGTTTTCAGCATGCTCTCTGATTGTTCCTCCATCAATCCTATGATAACAGTCAACAATCATCTGAGATAACTGGAGAGAACATTTTGCACTTAGTTTACAGAAGTCAAGATTCCCAACCCCTACATTTCTGCTTTGCTGAAAATTAAGTTGACTTCTTTGTCTCTGCTCATCATATTCTTCCCTGCTATACAGTGAACTAGGGCATAGAGGAAAATTGATTCATTTTCCTATCAATTCCCTAGATGCAACTGTATTTCCTATGGACATGTACCCACTCACACCACTGTCATCTCATTTCTGTTAGGCACTTCACAATTAACATGATCCCCTTGAGAACCACACTGGATTCACAACACACAGAGAAACAGAGGGACCAGGCTCCTCCACTTACACATTGCATGTGCAAAGACAACCTCCCACACAGGCACAGCAGTACAACTGCCCCCTCCCTGAGAGCGATATTCCACTCCTGTCTCTGCAACAAATCCAAGCCTAACCTCTTAAAGCAGCTGGAAAATAGACCAAGTCCTTTCCCCCGCCCCAAAATAGAAAATAAAAAATAGCTGTTTCTGCCAGGCAAGCACTGAATACACCACATTCCATTTCATTAAAACAATTACTCAGAAGCCAGCCAAGAATTACATAAAGCTTCCTCCCTGCACCACCCCCAGCCCCTTCTCTTCAGCCCTCCTCCCCAACAAACAGCTTTGCAGCTCTGCAAAGACAGGATCACACCAGAACAATACCACTCTGGAGAAAGTGGCACCAAACTCCTCACATGGCACTGGCTATTTCATCCCACAGGCAGCATTTTTCAAACCCTAAGCAATGCAACCAAGATCTCCAGCAGATCCAGACAACCTAGAAGGTCTCTGAACTTCACACACCATAAGCCCTACCCTGGTGATCTGTTTCATGTAGTTTCCTTCTCCACATTTTATGGTAAAGTTGCATCCAAGAAATTAAGCCCTTAACCAACTCCTACAGAAAAGAATGACTGATAACCTAACTGATTTTATCTCTAAGTCATAGGGCCACAGATTTAAGCCTGATCCCAAGGCAGAGGGTGCTGGAGGCACCAGATTCAAGCAGTTAAGGAGCAGAAGAGCAGCATGCCAGAGCAGCTGGGCTTGTGAGGCACTGCCCAAGGGAACCACTCAGGACAGCCAAGCAACAAATCTCAGATACAGCACCAGCAGGATAGATTGAAAACTACAAGCTTAGGGTTCTAAGAACCTGACTGACAAATTCATCCCAAACTCCACACAGCCACTCCATAGCTCCCTGACTGACTGACAGCACTGAGCTCCTCACATTTCACAGCAGAAATAAAAGGCAGCTTCTTCTGGCCAACACAGCTCACCCACCCACAACACTGAGTTGGCCACTGATAAGAGATTTCATGACGTGGATGAAATGGCATTTTATTCCCTCCCCCAGCACTCCAGCTCTCTGCAGGGATCCTGTCTAACTGCTGGAGCTGCTCATAGCCAGGCAGAATAGTTCCAGCTGTGTATCATGCTGCCTAACCAGACCTACACAGCTGAAGGAAAGTCTCCCTCATAAAACCATAATGAAAAAGAGGGAGAGTTGCAAACCAGAAATACTACTCCTAGGCATCTTACTCTTGTGGACCACCTCTGCCCAAAAGGTCTAATTTGCTAGCAGCAAAAAAAAAAGCCACAAGTCCCAAGGTAGCTGCTGGTGCTGAGGAATGGGGAGCAGCAAATGCAACTGATGGTCAGACAAGATGAGCAGCAGAGCAGAACAGCCAGGACATCATCTTACTCCAACTCATGGGGCACCAGTAATCTCAACTGAAGTGCAGTTAGCCTTTGGCTCTTTTGTCTGACCCTGCTGAAATTAATGGCTCCAACACAAAAGAAACCTTTTCAGAGAGAAGCCTTGAACTTGTTTAGAGCCATGAAAGAGCATAGAACAAGGGAATATTAAACCCCTAATCCATGGCAAATCATTCACAGCACTCCTGCCCATGACCTTTTCTACTTCTGGTGGTTTTTGTCCCTTATACTGTTAGAAAAACCCAGCCTAAGCACAACCCCTGCACCACCACAAACTTCCCTATAGCACAAAGGGAAATTCTCTACTCACCTTGCTCTTGGGGAATGGAAGTAAAGCAAGATCCCATCAGGAGTCTAGACAGACACAGGATTAACTCCGTCTGCCAGCTCAATTTTGTGACAAAACCCACAAGATTGGTTTATTCCTGCAGACCCCATGCAGTTTGATTTATAGCTGAGCCATTTCAAGCACAATTCTCCATGTGAAGTGTCATTCAGAAAGTTTATTCCCTGGAGTGCCATTTACTTTTTTGATGTTCTTTACATCATTTGCAAAATGTCAGAGATTTAAACACATGCAATAAACAGAAAAAAAAAAACCAAAACGTGAACTCAAACTACAGTGCACTGCATGCTGCCAGCCAGATGTACTCAAGCAGCTCACCCAGCAAAGCCACCTACATCAAACCTGCATATGGACAGAACACTGTGAGAAGTGGCATGACAAACTGCATTTGAAGACTTCAGACTACCTCATCATCATTTAAATAACTTGAACTAAACTTGTTCACAGTGTAGAGACACTCCAGCACAGAGAAAAAGGAGCCAAGCAATAACAATGCAAGCTGCCTCCCTGTGTGTCTGCCATAAGTTCTCTTGGATCCTCAACTTACAGTTGTCTCAAAGTGCTCAGATAAATTTCCCATGTAAATGCAGACTAGTTACTGCCTGCTACAAGAAAAAGCTGCATTTACATGAGCAGAGTAAGAGCTTAGCAGATTCCTAAACAGCACAAACACATAACCTTAGGGACTCAAGTTCCTGTAACCAAAACACCAACACTAAACTTGTTCCACAGCACTCCAGTTGCCTTTTCTACATCATTTGCTTCATCAGGATTTAAAAACATACATATACAGAAGAGAAAGCATGGATTTTAACACCAGTGAAGCAAGGGAGACTGTACCCAGCTAGCTGGTTTCTGCTGCTCTGGGGCCATTTGCAGTAAGAATAAGCAAGAATGGGAAAAATAGCTGAGTGATATGAGAAAGTCATCACCCGCTTCCTATTTTTAATGTATATCTTCAGCACATGACATTCTTTGAATGACTTCATGATGCTCTGTGGTGAAGGGAAAACCTAGAGTAGAACTACTGTGGGGAACTTCTAAGGGAAAGGAAATCTTTTCTCCCTGCTCAAAGCCTGTCATAACAGAGGATTAAGAAAGGATGAGCAATCCGAAAGGCAAAAGAGGGAACACTGAACAGGGCAGAGAAAGGAATAAAAAGTTCTATACCTAATTCAAACTTGCCATTATAAGCTTTTCCAGCAACAGTGACCAGAAAAGATTGAGAGAGTTGATATACTCAGCTGGAAGCTCTTTCAGAAACACAAAAAGATCTCAGCAAGTATTAACCATACTTTGCAGATAAGGAGCTATTATCCCTATTTTGCAGATGAAGAAACAATATACCTGAAGTCAGAGCAAGTTCTGGAGGCTGTGGATAAAGAGTTACCTTATGCTAGATGAAACATAAACCACAGCTGAGAGAGGTGACCTCACCTGCTTCCCAGCCCTCTGTCCATGCAAAAACAAAACAAAACAAAACACCTAGACTCTCAGAAGAATCAGCTTGCTGATGCAGCTAACTGCCCAGCTGTTACTGGGGACACAAGGAAGGGAGATGGGTGTGGGGAACACCACACACCAGCTAGCAGCTCAATCAGGTTAAACCAATTTGAAATCACAACTTCCACTTTCTCTTCAATAGCTTCAGTCCAAAATGGAAAGGAATGGGGCCACTCCTTGCTTTCACACTGCACCAGATCCAGTTATCTTGCAGCAGGGCAAGATGGTTCAGCTTACTGATCCAATGGCAAATCAGTCGTTCAGTTCTGGGAAAAGGGATGTTTTTCCAAAACATGAGAAATTTGAACCAATTCACTCTGGAGCCTGGTACTCACTAAGTAAGCAGCAAGCACACAAGAGATAGGGAAGCTTGAATCACCACTCTTGGCTGCCATCTGAAAATGGATGAGATGCAAGGCGAGATTTTACAAACACTGAAACAAGAACAGGACCCAAAGGTCTTCACAGTTCCCTACCTAGCAGTCATGACAATCTGTATTTCCAGGGCTTGTGACTAAACATAAGTTAGTTAGGACAGGCTAAAACGAGCAAGAAACTCATTTCCTAAACTCCATCTTCTTACCATAGCCCAGGGAAGCCTCCCAGAAACAATGTCTCACTTTCAGGCAGCTGGAGCTGAAGAGCATCTTCATTAACAGCTTCCGCATCAGACAAAAAGGGACACACAAGATCAGTACACAAAGGGAGGGAGGCACAGTCTGAGAGATAGTGCAGGAAACTGGAACCAGAGACCCTATTCACTGGCACTGATTTTCCACTAGCACAACACAGCTGAATTCAGAATCTGTTCTGGCTATCTCCAAAGCTGTGTAGATCCTGGATAACACGACGCATTAGTTCGACTCAGATTTGTTTTGTGGCCATGGACAGGCTTTTCCCCCTCTCTAGTTGCACAGAATTATTTTAGTGAATTTATATATGTCTGTCTTCGCAGCAGATCAGAAAAACAACTCTGATTTAACTAGAAGTGCATTATTATTGCTTGTTCTCCCGCCAGACTTAAGAATTTTATCCATTGTTTCTGCAGTTTCACAAATTGTTTCAATATAATAAATACACTTCAAAGGGAAAGAGGTGAGGATAAAAAGGGCCTGGAGAAATTGAAGTGTCATGATTCCCTGACCAAAACAAAAAGCAAAGAACATCTAGGGAGACAGAACTAAAGATGTACCAGAAGTTACCCATTTCTTTCTCTAGTCGCAGAGATGGTGTCAGAGGATCAGTTTTAACCAGGAGGGCAGCTGAACACTTGGGATAAGTTGACCTCTCCCAGTGAGGGACAAAGGAGCTAAAGACAGCACAGAGTCCAGCCTTTCCATGGAAATAGAGCAACAAGAAAAGAAGTCTCTCTCTGCATCACACACTGCTCGAGGCAGAGGACTCCCTGTCTGAGCTGCTCAGGACAATGAAGTCCCTGTTTTACAAGGGTTCACAACAGCTAAGAAGCTGAAACAAGTCAGAACCCCATTATGCAGAGTATTAGTTCTGTTTACAGTCTTCTCACCCAGAAGCAGGAATGACTCAGGAACCCAAGCCAGTCGAAAGCCAAGGGACCAAAATACTTCACCAGTGTTTCCCCCCAACACCATTTCCTGGGCGTAGCTGACCATGAGCAATTTCACACTAAACTTTAGTCAAATAACACCAAAATCCACTGCATATGACTTCCAAACTAAGGAACTGAGAAACAGGCAAGCATCCCTCCCTCTCAGAAGAGGAATGAACAGGATAGTCCTGCAGAGCACTGCAATATTCCAAATGTTAGGACAGATGACAGATGGAAACACATGCACCCCCCTCCACCCTCCCATGGAAAATCAGTGGCAGGATTGCTCCTTTCAAGTCCATCTTGAGAGGATTAAGCCCTAAAAAGAGAGAGGGTTAGAGTTCCTAAACCAGAAGGAAACAACTTTGAAAGTAAAATCTCTTGTGCCACTGAACTTTTGCTCCCAGAATTTTGAAGTCATGTTGCTAGACAAACCTTCTGCAAATGAAAAATCCTTCTGGAAGTGAGCAAGCAGACCTGAAATAAAAAACTCAGTCTAGTAAATACATTCTCATTCAATAGAAATAATTTTGTAAATATATCTCTTACAAGCTCTAGTGAAGGCTGTTTTGGTTTTGATTGCAAAATCCAGGTTAAAAAACTCGAAGCCTTTTAAATTTATTTAAAAAACAAAACAAACCACAAATTCAAGCAGCAGAAAAGTGAGGATTTCAAAGCCATCAAAAGAAAGCTTTTAAAAGCAACACCATCTCTGTCTGGAGTTACCAAAGCTCAAAAGAAAAATTTCACAGTAGTGTTTGCAAACAATCCCTTTCAGAATAAGGCTGTAACAAACATTCGACATCAAAATCAAACAGTGTCTGACTAAAGCAGACTACTCCTCTCAATACAAAATACATGATACACTATACTGATTAGGGTTTTTCCTCCACAACTAGCAGATCCTAATGGATCTGTTCACACATACTACTTAAGACAGCACCACAGAAGCAAGAATAACTCATCATCTAATTCAGTATTTCCAACTTTATGAAGCAATTGCGTGTGGTTGGTCACCTGTGTGCTGGAAGCACATCATCTAACATCACACTGTGCTTTGGAAATCTCCTGAAAGGAGTGATAGCCCTGAGTTAGGATTTCCACTCTTCAGGACTAAGTTTTCCGCTCTGTGCCAATTTACAACACTGCAGAACAGCAAACTCATTCTGCAAGCTTCCTGTCAAACTCCAAGCACATCCGCAGAATACGCTTCCTTTGATTCAAGGAAGACAATCTGGACAAGTCTGGTCAGCTGCTGGAACTCACCATCTCCTCCCCCCCTTCCCACAGGGTGCTATTCTAGTTTACACCCAGACCAGCACAGAGTGTCCTGTGCCACAGAAGCTCCCCCAGCTCAAAGAGGTGCATGAGTTCTGCCTGCAGAGCTCTGAAACAGTTTCCTGTGTGAGCTGTGAGCTGTAATGCCACTTCTTCAACACTGCGGGGAATAAAAAGGAACAAAGTTTTTTTTCAACTCCAAATAAATCCCCAAAACAACACAAATCCATTCTCATATACATTTTACAACCTCTCCAGCCCAAGCAGCATGACACTGTGATACTTCAATTTTACAGTGCATAAGTACACACACTGATCAACTCCATCAGCTCCAGGAAGAGTGAGGAGATTTTTGGTGAATCTAAAGAGTTAAGAGCAGACACACCAACAGGCTCTGTGAGGTGCTCCCTCATGCCTAGCAAGGTCCATCAGTCACTAGTAATTTCTGCATTAGACAGTTTCTGAGGCATGGTGTGGAAATATCTAAACTGATTTTACTTGACATCAGCTCTGAACCTGCAAGGCATATTAGCTCAGACTCAATGCTGAACTACTTTTGGGGCAAAATAGGCCTTGGAAGCAGTGCAGCTATGTCCACATGGCATTGTGCCTGAAGCAACAAGTTCTGCCGGACCAGCTTGACTCTGGACAGAGCCAGCACAGACGTCTGTATCCATGGCACAGTTAATCCACAACCCAGATAATCCACCCATAGATAATGAGGAAAGAAAAACAAACAACTCTCACTTCAGTTCAAAAGTTTGACTTATTTCAGGGGAGTTGTATCAGCACCACAATGTTGCCTTATAGATGCATCCCAAGGTGAACAGCTCTAGCAAGGTAGGTGAGCAACTTGGGGGCTAACAGTGATTTGCAGAGGTGAAAAAAGCTGCTGTTTTTCCATAGTGAAATCTGTATAGCGAAGAAAAGCTTAGAGAGAGAAAGGGTCCCACTTTTTTGTCCAGCTGCTTACTGTTAGGTAATCAGATCTTGTCCAGTCTGAAAGACTACACAAAAATTGAGACAGACATGCTGTAATTAAGACTTGATGAAATCAAGTTACTGAAACAAAAGGTTCTGTTTTAAAAATCCAGCAACTTTAACTTTTAGTTGTGCCAATACATTTACCAACTCAGAAGACCAAAACAGACAAAAATTCAGATCTTTTTCAGACTTTCTTTGCAGTTCACCTCTAAGCCTCCTACAGAGGAAAGGAAAAATTTGTTGAAAAAGCACAATTCTACTCAGACAACTGGAAAGTCACACTACCACTGCTGAAGGAATGCAACAATTGCAGTGCAGCTCCTATGGTTCCTTAAAAGAGCACACTGATGAGACACTAAACTGTCCCTATACTCTGCTATCTGTATTCTCACCTTGAGGGGCTACTCAGCAAGTCAATACACAGACTGGGTGAATCCTGTTCTGACTAGCAATGCATTCCTGAACGTGCTAGAAACTTGCACCAAATCTCCAAAAGATAACCAGGCTGAGGATTATGTTCTGTAAACAGAACTGTCTCCACTTAAGCAAACAATAACTATGAGAAGAAGCTGCAGTAGAAATTCATTCTGTTTGCTCCACCAGCTACTTCACCTGGGCAAAGGGTGAGTGAAGCTCTACTTCCCAATAACAAACCACGCAGCTGATGGACTCCTTGCCCCATAACTTTTATCATTAGCCCAACTCAAAGTCTGTTTTCTAAAGGTGTGACCACTAGCTTTGTGCCAGCACTGTAATGTGAGCTTCCAGGTCCAGTAATAGAAATGCAATTTTCTTGGAGCATTTCTTAACAGAACGTCTGGTTTCTATTAAAGGTAGGGTGGAAGTAACGGATTGCAGCCCCTCCCCAGTGTCTGATTTAATCTGTTTCATAAGCGGAACTCAGTCACCCTAATATCTCCCAGAGCACAAGGGATTTTGGCAGATCCACCCCCTTTCCGGCTTGGTACCAAGGGAACTCAAACTCTCTAGATCTTTCCAGTGAGACCAGCTGCCTGACATTTCCCCACTAGACAGTTTTGGAAGGTTTCAGCACACCTGAGAGAAGCCAAGGAGGGGAAGGACATACTCTGAGCCCAGCGGCACGTCGGGCAGAGGCTGAGCTGCGCTAACCCCCGAGGGCTCTGCGGCGATCACCCTACGCCCATACAAAGTTACAGCTCTCGCCCGACAACAGGCTCAGGAGGCTGTGGCGGCAGCAGTAGGGGCGGCGTTGGCTGCCGAGACCCGACCACGCTCTACGCCGCTACCGGAGTGTGGTCTGAAAGGCGCCTTTCCCGGCCGGAGCAGAGCTGGGACAAACACCGGCGGCCCGGCTAGCGCACGGGTGGCGGTTGCCCCAGGGTAGCCCAGTCGAGGGGCCTGGGGGCGGCGCGGCGATGCGGGAGGGCCTGCGCGGTCCGCGGGGAGCGACNGCCTCGCAACTTTCCCGGCCCGCCCCCGCGCGCTCCCGCGCCCCGAGCGCGCCCCCGCCGCGCCGCGCCCGCCAGCCCTGCCCTCTGCCGGCAGCATCGAGAGACGGCAACCGGTCCCGGGCGGGGGGCACTCGGCTTCCCGGGGCTGGCCGTGTTCCCTGGCACTGGTGCGCGGTCCCTGGGGTGGAAAAGCGCCCCGGGAAACGGCGGGCGGGGACAGCTGAGCTCTGCCTACAGCAACCAGTCCCGGGCAAAGCCTGCCTGGGCAAGGCAACGGCCGGCTGCCACATGT
Organism: Bucco capensis; assembly: GCA_013396975.1. Taxonomy (NCBI): domain Eukaryota; kingdom Metazoa; phylum Chordata; class Aves; order Piciformes; family Bucconidae; genus Bucco; species Bucco capensis. Next base: position 172,035 of record VWZO01001581.1, on the reverse strand, counting down.
ACATCCGAGGCTGCCGGTGCCCGGCCAGGAACGCAAACCAGCCCCTGTCCTCGGCAGTAGAGGAATACGACCCTCCCCAGGGGCACATCCCCCAGAGGGTAGCCGTGCCAGGCTCGGCTGGGGTGGTGCGGCCTGGGAGGAGCACTGCACATCGCAGCTCCATGCCCCAAAAGCCTTCGAACAAATCAACGCTCCTGAGCCCCAGATGATTTACTAGATCCACAGAGAAGCTCGGCCAGGTGAAACCCTTCCTGAACAATTTTCCACAAGCTGTTGCCACCACAAAGGAAAACCACCAACCACTCCTCCTTTGCTGTGTTTAGAAACCTTAACAGCCCTCCTGGATTTATCATATGATAGTGCGTCGGGAACCACCATTTGCCTTGCCTCTCAATCTACTACCACACTACACTCCAACACAGCAAGTCTTCAGCCTTGCCTGAACCACAGAGCAGCTCCACCCTCCCCACAGCTCGTGTTTACTCTACGATCGAACTCTGGCCAAGTCAACACGGCAGTAAAAACAGTTGCTCAGCCCAAGCACTCAGCACCTCATCTGATGAGAGATACACTGAAAACTATCAGTGTGGGAACAGCTAAGGACCAGGAAACATGGCTCTTGTAGCACTTTTCCTTACAAAACTACTAGGGAGTCAGAGAATGTTCTCAGAGCTGAACAGCACGTGTCCTGTTCTCGAGTTGAGATTAGGAGACTGCATTTTCATAAAAACACAGAAGATGAGGTCAGCTGCTAGCAATGCTTTATTTTTCACTCTCTAGGCACAAACGCACCCAATTTCCTCAGCTAGCACAATTCAACAGACATCATTATTTCCTGTGTTAAGACACGCTATAATGTGAACTATCACAAGGGGGGCATGGAAATATACCCACCCTAATCCCAGCCAATGTTTGCAAATAATCAACAGCCTCCAGGAAATTCATTCCAGGCTTTACTCCAAATCCAGGATTTCTCAGAAAATGACATCATTACCTAGATGGAAGTACAATACAAATATAAGCAAAAGCTTCCACTGCATGCTTCACCATTAGTGACAAGGATCTCACCTGACACCTCCCTAGCTGGGCTCCCAGTAAAATCTAAAACATTATTTGAAGGGACTGTTTTCTTAAAACCTATCACTGGCTGTACAATGATTATTCCAGGACATGTGCCCCCAGATAAAGCAACATAAACCACTAGCATTTGCTGCTAGCATAGCAGACCCAAGATCATCATAAACAAGTCCCTTCCTGGGATCTGTACATTTCTTCTAGCAACACCTGACAGACATCTATCTTGACTTGGGTTGTATTTTTACCTCTGTATAAATAAAGTGGCCCATGTGTTCTGCTCATATTGTAGCCTGCTATGCAATTTTTATCTTCAGCTTCCTACAGTGTCCTTTGAGAGTCTGGAAGTGAGTGCAAGCCAAGGAAGAAGTTTCTATTCTGTCTCAGGGCTGAAATTAACATGTCATAGCACCAGTCAGGGTTGCACCCACAAGAAATAGGTTGTGTCCAAGCTTCTCAGTGAAAAAAAAAAAGAGAAGAAAAAAAAAAGAAAGCAGAATCAAGAGGCTTTGCCTCTAAAGCCTTGCCTGTGGCTTCAGCACGAAAGGGTCAGTGAGGTGGAAAGACAGAGCTGTCACGAGTGATACAATCCTCTATCAGTATGGCTTTTAAAACCAACCTTATTCCCATTGCACTCCTTACAGCCAGGTTAAAACCCCAGCTGCTAAGACAACTGCTCAGTGGTGTGGGCTCCAGCTAAACTCACCTAAACAATGCTCACCCCCTCCTGTCTGTCCTAACACTGCAGAACTATTTTCTCACCATCTACTTGCTCCCTGTCTCTGCAGCTCTCACTGACTCACAAACACCTGCTTGCTGCTCCAGTGCCATTCTTAGGCAGCTTCCAGCTGCCAGCAGAAGCAGCTGCAGCTCCCCAGTGATGACCATCTCCAGCAAACTCTTTCCCACCAGAGTCACTATCCAAGGTGTGCCCAGAGGCTGCTGCGGGGACTGAGTGGGAAATGACACTGAGAGCAACTACATCCCTCACAACTGGTGCTGGATGGGAAGCACCAGGGAATGGAGACAGGTAGTGCACCGGAGACATACACAGGGCTTCCTCTCGTGTTCTGTGACTAAAACACTATGACTCAAACTCTCTTACATAGGAGGCCTGACAAGAAGTTATTGCTCCCATTTACAGATGGGAAACATTGCTGGGAGCTAGAAATAAAGCCAGTCAGCATCAACCTTATGTTGGACTTCAGGACTTTCTGGCTCCACACAACCCAAGAGTTCAGAGCTCAAGGCATTTCCCCCTCTTGTTATATTGGTGTTCAGCAGTTACAGACCAGCTCCATAGAAGGGTTGCTTAACCCACTGACCTCTACACACTTGACACTCAGAGATTGGGTGGACTAACTGTCCACCTGTCCCTCTCAGGGCTGTAATCTCAGACCGGCTGCCAAACAGAGGAGCTATCCAAGTTCATTTAATAATACCTCCTATAAGAAGCACAGTTATTTACAGCAGACAATCTATGTCAGATAACAGAAATGAAGCCACACTGACTTGTAAGGTGTTTAGAGCTTACCCATGCACTTTCCAGAGGGAGCTGAAACTGCAGAGCAATGAGAAAGGCTTCATTGTAGTGTGTGCCCTCTGTGCGGTTCCACATGGACATCACACAAGGAGACAGAGCTTTCTTCAGGTGAATCCCTAAAACAAAAATTCTTGGCAGAGCTTTAGTCTTAGGGCAATGGCAGTAAATCTCAGCATGCAACTTTCTCATTCAAGGTCCAACTTCACATTTGTTGAAAGGATCTATTAAAGCAAAATGAACAAACTTGGTTTGTAGCATAAGATATAGGACATGACTTTGCAATGCAGAATGAAAGCACCACACCAGCATATTATCATAGACAGCTCTGGCAGAAGAGGAAAGAAACATATCAAGTGATAAACCCAATACTTATCAACATGGTTTATACAATCAAGCAATTACCTGAAGCACATTACTCACTGTAAACTACATATGCCTTTGGTATTTAGCAGTGTGGCTTCTTCTGCCGAAGGGTAATGGCATCCTACACTTCAGGTTTTGGTTTCTAATTGATACTGCCAGCAATCAAGTACAATAGGGGACAAAGGCAACCTATGAGGGTTTACTGTGACTTTGGTCATTGTTGTGTATGATAGCCTAGTAGAGCTGAATGTTACAAATAAGCCTGATAAAGAGGGAACACTGAAGTTTTCTACTCTGCCTAGTTATAGTTTAAAACAGCTGCCAGCCTCATGGTCTCACCAGCAGCATAGAAGCATCTGGATGGCACACACGACCATACAGAGAACTTCTGAGCTAACCTGTCAGCAGCATAAGCTACGTCTAATTCACACAAAGTGACAGAGGGCAGCTGCTTCCACCTCCAGTGAGATTCAGCCCAGGGAGCTAGTGTGCAATGGTCATTAGCCTCTCTCCACAGTGTCTGCTTAGGTATGAAATAAGAGAACAGCTGCAAATCACAAAATGATGTGGTTTACTTACATAATAGGATTTTACACCAAACCCAGCAGCTGTTTTTCCAGAGTAAAGCTTTGTGCTTTCTTTGACAATAAGGAGCACTTTTTAAGAAAGTGATGCCAATGGATATACATTAACAAACCCACACAAAATGGAGGTTGTAGTACTGTGCACTGAAAGCTGTTCCCCAGTCAGTTTTGGAGCAGTTCTGGAGCCACTCCAGCACAATTCACTCCCCCTCTCTTGCTCCAGAAATGCTAGCCCTCTTCTCGCCACCTAAACTACCTCCTGAGAGTAGTCGGTCCTCAAGGGACCCTCCTCAGCAAGAGCTACACCAGCAGTGCTTCTCCAGCCTCCCAGTCCCTCCACCTCCATTTTCACGGATTTCAACAACTTTGAAAGAAAAAGGCAAGAACCGAGCTTTTTATGTGAACGCACCCTGAAGTTATTAAACCATGTTTTTGGCAGGAGGTGGCACTAGCAGCAACGGCAGAGAACAAAAGCCCTTGTATCTGTTCATAATAAGCTTCTATAGCTTGCACAACGATTATGCCCAGAAACAAAAAAAGCTCAGATTCAACCCAGTAATGCCTGCTTGAACCACCATTCTTTTAACTTAATCTTTTTTTCACCAGATGATTCAGTCTCCGTAGAGACTGTCAAAAATTGCCAATGCCGACTATATTTCAAGTCGTCATGGCGGGGTATTGGGAAAAGTTTTCAATTAGCAATAATCGCGCCTCGGATTAACCTCATTGGCTACGATACTGCCACTGCGCAAAGCTAACCCCATACTCCTGCCGCCGCCTCCCCTCGTGCCGGGTCCGCTCCCTAGCTCGGGGCGACCTTTTCCGACCGACGGCACCACCCCTCCGCCTCTCCGGCAGTGCTGCCCGCCGGCGCTGTGTCCCCTCGTACTGTCCGCGAGAGCGTGGCGCCCCAGTTTCCCCCCCACCGGTGCCGAGCGGCGGGACGGCCGATGAGCCTGCTGGGAAGTAGTATGCAAAGTAGGCGTGACGCCAGCGCGAGCCACTCCTCACTGCCTCCGCGCACGGCTAGACCATCGCGGGGGCATCCAGCACGGGGACCCCCAGGGGCGGTGTACCCCAACTGGCCCCGAACCTCAGCCCAGCCCGAGTGGTTCCCAGGGCATCTCCGGCCAGACCTAGCCTAGCCCGAGTGGTTCCCGGGGATCCCTGCCCAGCCCCAGTGGTTCCAGGAGTATCCCTGCCCAGCCCGACCCGAGTCTTTCCTAGAGCATCTCTCTGCCCAGCTCAACTCGAGTGGTTCCCGGGAATCCCTGCCCTGCCTCACCTAGCCCCCAGTCGTTTCCGCCTAGCCCTAGCTCAACCCGAATCTTTCCCAGAGCATTCCTGCCTAGCCCCAGCCCAGTCCAAGTCATTGCCCGGGCAGCCCTGTAGGGCATCCCCGCGGAGCCCCAGACTAACCACAGATTTTCCCAGGGAATCCCCACGAAGCCTCAGCTCAGCTGCAGTCGTTCCTATGACTCCCTGTCCAGTCCCAGCCCAGCCCAAGTCGTTACCAGGGTATGCCTGCCTTGCCCCAGCCTAACCGAAGTAGTTCATTCCCCGTGAATCCCCTTAAGACACCCCGCGCAGCTCATGCCCAGGTCGAATGGTTCTCTGCCATGTTTTTCCCGAGAGATGCTCCTACTAATTGCGATTTTGTTAACATCTGCTTTTAACAACTCTGAACCAGCCTCCAAGGAGGCTCTCAAAAATTGCCAATGCCGACTATATTTCAAGTCGTCATGGCGGGGTATTGGGAAAAGTTTTCAATTAGCAATAATCGCGCCTCGGATTAACCTCATTAGCTACGATACTGCCACTGCGCAAAGCTACCGTTAGTCTGCGCCCTCCCGCCCCGCTGCCGCCGCTCCGCCGCCTTGGTCAGAGCGCGCCCCCGAGTACCCCCTCGGACCGTGCCTCCCATGTCCCCATGTCTCCTCCCCGCGCTCCCGGTGGTGGTAGGGGGGCAGGTTACCGGGGAGAGGCAGGGCGGTGCGGCGGCGGGACACGCGGGTGGTGCCGGGAGGGCACTATGGTAATGACTGTTCAAGAAGGGGCTGCCCCACGGCCGAGCATCCGGGCCGAAGTGGCCTAAAAATCGCCGTTTTCCGACCCAGTACGCAGCGCATGGGGTAGCGCAGGAACCCTGCCCCCGCGGTGAAACGGAGTTTGCTGGGCCCGGGCTGCCCTCAACACTTTTATGGCACCAAAGCCAAGTCACCACCCAAGGATGTGAGAATACCTTTAATCTCCTAAAACATGCACTAAGGGACGTTTAAGACTCACAGAACTGCCAAAATGCAGATTCTACCCCCCACCTCCATGGAGCTGGCAGGGCCAGGCAGGTCTGGCATCACAGACAGGGCAAGACGGACACGCTTCATCCTTACGATGGTAAAGTCACACACTGCTTGGGCTTGGAAATAACTGCAAGAGGCAAGGAAAATGGATAAACAGTTCCTGCAATGATTGGAACTAATTAGCAAGAGTTGTTTGGAGAATGCAGTTGAGCAGCAGTTTGAATTATTAGAAAGAGCTCACTGTGTGTAAAATAGGTGAGCATCTACTACCAGGTAAGCAACTAGTACCAAGCCGCTACTGTGCCGCAGTCTGGACCTCCTATTTATTTCTTCTGCAGAAAATAAGAATCCTTTGGAAAATCCCACCCCGCTTGTTGCCACCCTCCTCCAGTGAAGCAATAATGGGTAAGGCAAGACAGACTGAGCCCAAGAAGGACCTGGTGAACTGCACGACTGGTAGAAGACATTTGGTAGCAAAGAATTCAATCCTGAAATGGCTTAAGGTGTCTGCTCATGCCCTGGGACAGGTCCAGCCAAATCACACAAAACCTACCCTCTCACTTTTCATCCATGCCACCTCTGAAAGCTGAACAGAGATCACTTGTCCCATGCTGACCTTGTCCAGCCACATTTCCTGCAGTGCAATGGACTAGATTTCATTGTCTGTCCTTGCTGCCACAGGCCCTTTTCCACATCTATCTCCCAAAACTTTTTTCCTGTCACATTTTAAGCCTAAAATCTGTCAGGATCAGTGAAAAGAAAATGCATATTAAAAGGACAAGCATCCATAACGCATTTTACCAAAGCTATCAAACAAATTTTTATCAAATCAAATCCGATTTTCCGATTTTATTCTTGTGTCTTTCCTTGAGGGCATCTCTGAATCTCTTCGCGGTTTCACTTTGACATTAACAGGTGTCAGGAACTCGGGGTTCTTTAAATTCAACCATGGGAATTGTAGTCTTTGCACTTAGGGCTTACTTTCTTGGCAAACTACAGTTCCCAGAACGCTCCCCTCCCGCCGGCCAGCCCCTTCCGCCGCGGTCGGGCATGATGAGAGGTAAGTTTTCGGGCGTTATTCGCGGGACCACTCTTACTGCCTTAGATGCGTTCGGTTTGGTTATTACCCACCCCCCCACACGTCATTGTTACAGCAAAAGAGACTCGGCTGACGTGGCTGTGCCGCTGAATTCTGCCTGTAACCATTTGTAGAAACCTCTTTATCTGCTACCTTGAACTTGGCTGACGTCTCACTGTGGAGCAGCTTGGATGCTTGTCAAAACCAAACCCTAGGCTCGGCTCTGGATAGGTACGTTTAAAAAGTTTCTCTTATTATCTACAGCAGATGTTCTATTTTAATCTGAGCACTTTCATTTTAAAAGCAGCTTTGCATTTCACAGGAAATACTCTACATTTCTCACCTACACTGTCTTACTTCCACACTACCCAGCAGCTCTCAAATGTATATGTTATTTTTGCTGCTGGACCTCTACCATTGCTTTCTCTCTCGTGGGCCAGCCCATATTAGATCTCCATTTCATTTCCCCTCAGAACATTTCCTTCTGAGAGATCTTTTGATAAAGAGACAGGAATGGAGGGGGTTTTTTTATCAGTTGAAGCCATTTAAATACTGTCTGGCTTAACAGCCTTTGGGGATCATCATGACAGAAGTTATTCTCAAACAAATTACAGTTTATTGCGAGACACAGCCTTTTCTAATTAATTCATATGGAAAATTGAACCTCTCTGAATGCCCAACACACCTCCTGCTAAACAGCAAAACAAGGCAAAAATCATTGCAAACAAAATCCAGTGATTAGATTTTTAAGTAATTCAGACTATAAAGGAAGTCTGAATCTTCCCTGTTATTCAACTGAGGAGGAGGAAAAGCCTTGAGAACTGGAGACTAACTGAGACAAATCCACTCTTCCACTAGCATCAATTTAGTATCGTCATACTTACAGCTGAACACCCAAACTTTAAATGTATTTAAATATTGCTCCATTTACTGTAAGAACTGGTACTTGGCACCAGGGATTTGAGGCAAAGCAATTCAGACACAGCAGGAGTCTAAAATCCATGCAGGCACCAAAACATAGGTCCTCAAAAATAGTTAGGTGCCAGCCTTTTAGACAGACTCATTGCCTAGATACCTTTGACTTCCTCAAAGCTACCACAGCTCTCACAAGCACTGCAAGTTTCCTGTAGGCAGCATTTATGAACCTGCCCATGTGCTTTAACCATTTGACAGTTAACAAGCTGCACAGATCCTCCTTCAAACTACTGCCTGTAACACCTGAAAGAGATCTGCTCTAGCTTGCTGAGGACTCCCAGTGAGACCCAGTCTTTACATGTCCTCCCAGTAATTTATGATGGTGAGGGCAGAAGAGAGAGCAGGCATGAATCTGCATCCAGGTGTCCCCACTACCAAGAAAGCTTTAAGCACCAGATTATCTGGAGCCTGTTGAAATCACTCTTTAAAGATCATCCCCTTCTCCCAGTAATTAAAGCTTCCTCCATCTTCCACATCTCATACAAGCTCCCCTGCTAAGGGAGCTGGTGGGAGGGAGAAATACCACAGAGTCAATTCTCAGTAATGTTTATTTCAAAACCTTTTGGAAACCTTCTATACAAATCCATAGACAGGCCCAGAAAATAAATAGTTTTAAAATAGTGAAATGGAGAAAGGAGAACTGTAGACTGCTAGAAAGACCAAAGTCAAGGTCCAAACCAATTCACTCCTGTCACAATTCCAGGCTACTCCTAAGCAAAGCCCTCCTGCCTGTCTCCAACAGGGCATTCTGTTCCTCCCCTAAAGAAGGATGCTCCTCCCATTCCTACCTGTCAGGCAGTTGTTTCTGCCCTATACACATTTGGGTGATCACTTCCTTCTCAGCAAGGCCCCCCTGTTCCTGCTGGGGAAGTAAAGCAGTAACCCTCCACCTCTCCACTGACCCTGGGGAGGTGGCACCCACAAAGTAGGAGGTGCAAGAGGCTTTTTTAGGCAGTGTCCTAATCACCTTTAGCCCCACTTTAAGGCCTCTCCTGCACCAGGCCTTTATAAAAAAAAAAAACAAAACAACAAAATAGGAGTAGCCCCAGTCAAGGCCTTTGTCCTGAAAAAGCAATGTTTCAAGATTGCTTTTCTCCTCCCTTCCCACAACATGTGCAAAGCAGGGCAATGGTCTCTTCTGGGGAGGAACCAGCCAGACAGTGCCTCTGGGGTTGGGTGCTTGGCCTTCCTGCCATTTCTTCACTGCCCTGCTGCACATACCTGGGAAGAACTTTGCATGCTTAGGTCTTTCTGGGGTCTTGACAGGTCCTCTTAGGCAGCTGTCCTTCACACCAGGGTAGAAGAGCAGGACTCCTGCAAGTCAAGGGTGCTAACTTTGTCCTTGTACCTTGAGCAGTTCTCAGAGTTGCCCTCTGTCAAAGGGACATAGGAACCCTGTCCTCAGACAGTGGGCTTCAGTTAACACTGCCAAAATAATTTGCATTTCTTTACTAAAAAGAGCAAAGAATACTTATCAGCATCATTTTCTAGAGAATCCCAAGAAAATAGAATTGAGGACATGCTCTTTGCTTTCTTTTACCTGCCATGTGTTCTGTTCTTGGCTTTTAGCTGAACATGTTCTCTGCCAGGAAGTTGTCTGGAGTTTGCAGAGCCATCCGATCCCATCATTTCAGATCTCATTCTGCATCCAGAACCCCTCCAAACTTGTCTTTTGTGCCAGCCTGTCTTCCTCCAGATCCTGTGGAAGTAGAGGAGCTGCAGCACTTTGTTTCTAACTCCAAGAGGCTGTTTGTAATGACTGGAGCTGGCATCTCAACCGAATCAGGGATCCCAGATTACCGCTCTGAAGGTGTTGGGCTCTATGCCAGGACAGACAGACGGCCCATCCAGCACGCTGAGTTCCTGCGTAGTGCCAGTGCCCGGCAGCGCTACTGGGCAAGGAACTTTGTGGGCTGGCCCCAGTTCTCCTCTCACCAGCCAAACACAGCACATCTGGTACTCAGAGACTGGGAGAAGCTGGGGAAGCTGCACTGGCTGGTGACCCAGAACGTGGATGCCCTTCACACCAAAGCCGGGAGCCAGCACATGACAGAACTGCACGGCTGCACACACAGGTACTCTATCTTGCTAGAGGGAGGATGGTTAATCCTCCAGTCTCTCCATCAGGGTGACTGACAAGCAGGTGCAGTGTTAGCTGCTAAGAAGAGAGGCAAAACATTGATGCTATGTTTCTGAAGATGACATGCTCAGAGGTGGTGTTGGGCTGGGGTGGAGAAAAAGGTCACAAAACAGTGCCTGTTCCTGGCACAGTATTTAAGAAACATGAACACCACTTCTTTTTTTTTCTTTTTTTTTTTTGAGCATTATTTGGTTCCTTTCCCTTGGAGCCTGCATCAGTCAGAATTTTCCCTTTCCTTGCTAGAGCAAATGTCCTCTTAGTGAAGAGGACAAGGGGGTCCTGAGAATGTGAACATTATCCAGGGCTAGTAGATAGCGCCAGAAATGCACAGGATGAATTGCCTGGCTGTGATCACCCATAGTTTCAGATGAAAAAGTACAGCCTGAACTGGGAGAGGGTTCAAAGCACTTCCTCTAAAGCATTCCTACAAAGTGACAATCAGAGGCAGAAAGACACCTCTTTGACCTATACTATTTGGTAAATAAATGTGGATAACAACAGGCCTTGTAAGGAACAAGTTACAGACTCCAGATGTTCAGCTGACATGAAAACTCTCCATTAAGACTTTGCTCTGAATTTCAGGGTTTTCTGTCTGGCCTGTGGAGACCAAATCTTGCGCTCTGAGCTTCAGGAGCACTTTGAAGCTCTGAATCCTACCTGGAAAGCTGAAGCATTTGGTGTGGCTCCAGATGGGGATGTTTTCCTGACAGATGAGCAGGTGCGCCACTTCCAAGTCCCAGCCTGCCATAGATGTGGTGGAATCCTGAAGCCTGATGTAACATTCTTTGGAGACACAGTGAGCCGGGAGAAAGTGGATTTTGTGCACCAGCGCCTGGCAGAATCAGACTCCATGCTGGTGGCAGGATCCTCTATGCAGGTAAGAAGGTCTTCCTCCCACACTGGCTTCCTAATTCTGTGCTGCTCTGCCTGCAACAGTCCTTCGTCCCACAGTTTAGGACTACTAATTGCCTGTGGATCAGAACAGCCTCTCCAGAGCTGCTTTGTGTTTTATTTGTACTGAGGTTGGAATCTGGCTTTACAGTTGGCCTGTCTGGGCTTCCCTGTCACTCTACTGCTAGTCTACTTCATGCTGCTATAAATAACTCCATTCAGACCTCTCTCTGCTACCTCCTCCAGCAGTACACGGTAGGTTTACAACTGCTCATAAAGCCAAGATACCTGATACAACTCAGTCCTACAGAGATCACCACCCTATTTTTCCTTGTTTGAATTTTTTTTAGCCTTTGGCAGCTTTCTAGGCCTTATGGTACACTCTGTGAAATACCAGATTTTGGGACCCCTAAATCCTAATTAAATTCTCAATAAGAGAGCAGAAATATCTCTGCTTGCTGCTTAGGATTGTCCTTTGTATCACAATGTGTTTCCTCCATTAGCTGCTTCTCTATAAGGTAAGGTACTTTAGAAACCCATTGTTTAACCCATGGAAGCTCTTGGAATAGAATTTGTATAAGAGAAATTTTTCCAGGAACAAGTTCTGTTACATTAAGAAAACCTACTCTGACATCTCCCAGAACAAGATAAAACCAAGGCTGCCAGATTCTGATTCTCTTGACTTCAGGATACTGGAGAAAAATTCCTTGAGCTTGCATTTCTTAGGCCTATAATCCTTTGTACAGGAATGACTGAAATGCCTTGTACTCCCTAAGCTGGGACATGTGAGAACCATCAAAGTAGAAGCATTTAAGTACCTATGATAACTAATAAAAACTGCTGCAGAGGTTTACTCAAAGACAAACACATTTCCCTTCCATGTAGTATGAAGTTTCAATTTCTCTGAAACTGTAAATCCTTCACTGACACAGGTTAAAAGCTGCTCTTTTCTGTGCACTCCTGAATGTAGTTTCCTACCTGAATTCAGTGCAGTTCCCTAATACAGCATGTACATGGACCCCCTTTTCCCACTGCCAGCAGCAACTATTTTACTTTCCTTACTCCTCTCCGTAGCTCTTCTTTTGCCTAAGCTGCTAGTAATTCTGTCTTCTGGTATTCCTGCAGGTATACTCTGGTTACAGGTTTGCTCTCGCTGCCAGGGAGAAGCAGCTGCCAATTGCCATCCTTAACATTGGGCCCACAAGGTTAGATCACTTTGCATCCTTAAAACTGAATTCCCGCTGTGGAGAGCTGCTGCCTTTGATTGTGGTACAGGACCCAACAAGCTGAGCTTCAGTAGCTATCAGGAGAAAAAATAATTACTACAAGGTGAGTACCTTCCCTGGTCAGTCACCTTACAGGGCAAGAAGATGGCTCCCATCAAATGCTGAGCCTGAGGTGGGCTGACTCAAAGTATGTTCCTAGCAGGTGTACCAAAACATGGCTGTAAATTTTCAGCTGTTACTGGTACAGCCCTGATGGGGTCACGATACTGTGTCCCATGATCATAAACAAAAAACACACTAAGTGCTAATGCTTCCAGAAGATGGGGCAAGAGTAGCCAGAAGACTGGGCAGGGTTGAGTTCCAATCTGTTGGTCACAGTCAGAAAACTACAGAGGATCATCTGCAGATTCAGAGAACCTGATCAACACTTGCCTTTGCAACTGACAATTCAAAAGCTGGGCCTGCTTGAACTGATCCAGCTAATCCTCATCAAAATGCTGCTGTTTAAAATAATCAATTCCATCTACAAAGCAGCTTCTTCCCTCTTCACTCCTGCAGGGCACCTCAAAAGGGGAAAACCTCAGAAGAGGCAGCTGTGAGATCCAGTCCATGGCCCCTGATGACACCAGGAGAGGGCAGCAAGCCTCGCACATGTCAACCTGACCAGTTTTCTCCATTAACGCCATCTCACTTACCAGGAAACAGGGTGATGATGAAAAAAGTACTTTTCTGCCTTTCCTTGCCATGGGAAACGATTGCCTTTTCATTCACTGGTACAGGATAAGCAGACTACCATATCCGAGAACAAAATACCTTTCTTATAATTGTCCCCAGAGAAGAATGAGGGACACTGATTCTGAACGAGTAACTTGAGACTAGAGCACAGGAGGGTGATGTGGAAAACCACAGTATCTGCTGGAGGATCCAGCACCACTAGCTGACAGCTGTGGAGTGTGCAAAAAGGAAAAGGAGGCAAGAGAAACCACAGTTGTCATTTAAATAAAAAAAGAAAAGGTTCAAACTAGAAGCTGAACAAGAACAGTGCTCTTGTTAGAGATTATCTGAAAGCACAGACTGTAAGGCTGAGGTCTTCCAGCAAGGAGGGGAAGTCAGCATTTCAGCTGTCAATCTAAACTGCTTACTATCTGAACCTTTTCAAAATTATCTATTGTTGAGATGCCAGAGAAGGTACTTGAAACTAATCTGAGCAGCCCTGCTTCCAGTGTGGCTGCTACATTTTCCAGAATGTGTTTTTTCAAGATGTTATTTAATTAATGAATAGATGAGTAGCGAATTAAAATCGTTTACAAGATTGATACTATTTGCATTGTCATTTTCTCTCCCTCCTATGATTTATATAAATACAGTTTCAATAGCCAGATTCATTTTTTCCATTGCAAAAATGCAGGATGTAATTACTAACAGCTCATGAATTAAGGGAGAAATACAATTAAATCTGTACAATCGGTCTTCCTCAGGAGGTCATCTCTAGCTATTAATAGATGTAGTTTTCCACACTCTTAACAGGAGATCCATCACTAATGGATAACCATTTTTTGTTGATCCTTAGGGTGGTAAAGTGAGCCATATTATGGAGTAAAAGGCAGAATATTGCCTAAACTAGAATAATACATTTTTTACCTGACCTTCTGCACGAATCTACCACTCTCCTTCTGGCTAGGAGGGAGATGAATTGTTGGAATCTTCCAGATGCCCCAGTCTTAAAATACTAATGCATGTCCTGTATTAATATTTTGACAAGAACTGTAACAAGCAGCTGGAAGCAAGGATGCTAGAGACATCTGCTAAAAGGTCAAGTAGCAAAGCAAGGACAACTGACCAAGTGATGCAGAGTTCTATTTGGCTTTGTTATTGATTCAAATCCGTGCCAGGCAGGGGCAAGTAAAGCACAGAATCTAAGGGATACTTAGGAACCCAATTTCTGCAGAAAGTAGAGGGAATTAAGATGCTAAACACATTTCAAGTTTTGGCTATTATGGGTCAGAGGAGAGATGGCTTCATGTAGAAGCCAAGCAAGAGAAGCTCAGGATATAGGTGTGTAAAAACAGAGGCTGCAGGTTTAGTGCCAGCAGAGCTAGCATTTTGAGGAGGTGTGGGAGCACTGTCAAGAATTCTAAACCAAGAAAACATTTCCAATGAGGACTTGGCATTAGCAATGTGCCAGTTAACTAAACCTCCCACATCTACTCCTGCCTCTTCTCCAGTTCAGCAGCTGAGCTTGTGGGAGAGGAGTCAGGGTGTCTCTTCAGTATCACTAATGAAGGAGTTGTGTTACCCTGACCCTCCACTGATTACACTAGATACTGTTAAGTCACTAGGACAATGACTTACAGTAAATTTCCTGTGCATGGTTTATTACTGCATGTTAATGAGCACATATACAACAAGTATATGAGGCTGAGACAAAGGAGTTCCCTTTTTTTTCCTGCTAAGCTCATCCAGCTAATAAATTTCACTTTTAGAGCAGAATCAGAGCACTTCACCTTTTAACATGTTCCCCAAGACACCACTGAGAAGTAAGTTCACTCAACTGTGAAATGCCAGAGAAAGCCTGCAGTTCTTACACCAAAATTCAGATCTGCATCACTCTAATACTGATTGACACCTTCCCGTGTCACTCCTTGGGGACTATTTGTGCAGGAGGATGCAATGCAGAGAGATAACAGCTATCAGAAGATAACTGTGTCATTGCAGGTAGCTAGCAAAGGCCTACCCTGAGAAGTTCATGCTTCTCAGCTTACTGGTGTAGTTACCAGCCTGGAGGCAGTTATAGAAACCTCCAGGGTTCAGCACTGTAGGATGCAAATCAGCCATGCTGTGGGAAAACAACAAACTCTGTAAAAGAACTGATATAGTGTTCAGCTTTGTTTTCTCAGCCTAAGCAGCACTTGCATGGGATGAGAGTTTTAAAAGGGGGAGAAATACTGTTCCTGAAAGACTAAGCAAAAGAAAGGTGATCTTTGCAGTACTGGCTAAAACTAACTGAAAAAGAGAGTCACAGAGCCTTATCATTGTTCTCTTCCCCCTCTCACCAGAAAGGAACCACAGATCTTTTCTATCATCCTCATCTGCTTTAAGCCAGCCTTATCCTCCACATGATTCAATCCTCTTCTGCCTTTTCTGGCTCACTGCTGTTAGATCAATCCACCACTATTTTAGAACAGGGCTTGAACTCATAGCTCTGTGCACCTATGGGTGGCAAAAGTTCATATCAGACAACAGCATAAGGAGAGTTTTTTACCATGAAACAGCTGAATCAACAGCTTACACTCTTCCCTTTTTCTTACAGCTGTTCCTACTAGGACAAGCTCCTGAGATTTGGATAGAGGATCTAAGAGTGCCTTATAACGGATTTTTCTGTTGCTTCTCTGAAAGCAGGATTGGGGCTACCAAAAGAAAATAAAAGCTGCTTCCTGTCTGGTAAATCTTGTCTTTGTTTTTGGACAAATTCTCAGAGCAAACTTTGTAATGGAGAGCCACATCCTGAGAAAGGTGTTTCACATACTGTGCTCTAGTGAGGGCAGCACAGACTGCAGGTGGCCCAGAGGACTTGTGCCTGGTGGCTATAGTGTTAAGTGCAGCCTCCACATCTTACAGTCTGATTGCTGCTACTGATAAACCTGCTTATTCACCACTCCTGAAAAAGGACTGGTTTCCTCAGTCCATTCATTCAAACCCTTGGGCTTGGGCATGACAGAGTCCTTCTCTCACATAACCCATCCTAGGGCAGCCCCAGGTGAAAAGCAAAGCATCAGTCCTGTAGAAAGTCAAAGAGAAAGGAATGAAGAGGGGCTCAGCCAAAAACACCTGAAGTCAGAGCTTCTTATCACTACAGCCAGCCATTCTCTATGGTGTCTCAGTTTTGACATCTGAATTAACTTGGCCTTAGCAACTGCAGGTTTAGATTACAGAAAAGGTAAAAGTAGTGAGAGACTAAATTTATGGTACAGGACTTTGCCTCTCCAGTTCTGCTAGTCTGGACTTTTTCATTACTGAGAGGTACTGGGAAAACATCTTTCAGATGCCAGATTCCTCCTGGCTGATGCTTTCTTTCTGTAGGGACAGGAAATTCTGGTACATGGGCTGTTAAACAGCTTTGATTTGTTTGGTTGGAACCTTTGGTGGATGATGCATCTGGAATAACACCACAAAGGAGTTCCTTAATCCTTTTCTTCATATCATACTGGTTCTGTGAGCTTTTCTCACTCTAAGGGTCCCCAACAGGGGCTGCAAAGCAGAGTGCTCTGTCACTTATGCACCCAGATGCTGAGAGATGCAGGAAATCATCCAGGGGACACAGATGGCTAGTAAGAAATTCATACCCACTCATACTGACAGGACAGTTGGACAAGCAGGTAAAAATTACTAAGGCTAAAAATAGCCTGGGGAGGAGGGGAAGGAAAAAGCATTTTGTATTAGAGGGCCTCACAGTATAGAGCTATGACTTTTACATGCTACAGGCAAGCAGTTTAGAGTGAGTGACCTTGCTGCTTGCCCTTGCTGAGACCCAGACAGCATGTGCAGCTTCAGCATATGCAAATCAGAAGTGGTGCCTAATAAAGGAGGGTTTCTAGGACATTCTGCTGTTCCTTTATCAGAAAATTATTGTAAAAATAGAAACATAGAATAGATTTAGACACACGCTGCATGTGTGATCCCACATCTTCATGTTGGCAAGGGCCACAGAGAAGTAAATCCAACTGGACTCTGTAAGTCCAGTGACTGAGTATCTACAATAAGTCCATCTGTGCCCTGGAGTTCACACAGTCTGACACAAACTGCTGCTGGTGGGAGGGCAGCAGTGCTTGGCTTCTCGGTCAAGCAGGTGGCATGTGACAAAAATCAGATTATGCCCTCCCCTATTTAGCACCTGACAGAACTTAATGGGGTTTAACAACAACCTCCTGTGTCTGTGCACAGACCTGATCTTGGCTGCAGCAAGTCTCCTCCTCACTCAGTACATCTGCTGTGCCTGCAGGTAAGGAAAGCCAGAGGATCCTCAGGAAACTGAGGTCATCACAGAAGTGGAATTATTCCAGAATGTTCCCTTCATCTATTCTAACAGACACTTCTGCTCCAAAAGATGCATATTCTTTATGTTTCTTACTTTCTGGGGCAGCTAGCCCCAGAGGTAACAGGATAGCCAACAAGCACACAGCAGATTCAAAGCAAAGAAAACTTCGGTAGTATTGCCCAGGGGACAGTGCACTAGGCTTGCAAGGATGAGACCAGAGTGAATTCTCTGTCCTTTGATCAATCCAGAAGTCACACTGTGACATTCAGAAAGCCACTTTGCCTCTCTGCATGTTTTCCATGATGTAACAGACATAATACTGTGGCCCGTGCCTTTTTGTAAGGTATTCCGAGGTCTACTGAGAAAAAGCACGAAAGAGATGGAAGATAAATAGTATCACTATTCTCCCTGAGATCCTTCCTGAATGATGAGGAACAAAAGTGCTTTAGCAAGGTGAATGGCAGAGTCAAGCCAGCTGGGGTTTAGAACCACTGTTTCAGATACAGATGATATCTGCAATTCTGAGTGCAGCCTCTGGTCTTCTCCCTTTCTACTAAGGAAAGATACCTAGTCACATTCTGCACTTTTTCCCTTCTGCATCAGTAACTAGACAGTGGCAGAGACAGTGGCTGTATGCTCTCCTCTGGCCAGTGGAGGCGAGAGCTATTTTCTGGTAACAAACCAGAGTCTTCCTCCTGCCCTGCCAGCAAACAACACAACCAGCCTCAGCCACAGGAGCTCACCAACACTTCCCAAAAACCTCTGCCAATAGAATTGCCTGTGTAGCCTGATAGCACCAAGTCTGGGCAGAAGCCTTGGCACAGGCAGGATCTTGTCAGGACAGGAAAACAGGGCTGATGCTGGCCCTTGGAGGGGCTCCCTGCCCTCCCTTGACTTCCAGGCCAACATTACCTCTTTCCCTCCCCTAGCTTCCAGGCCAACGTTACCTCTTTCCCTCCCTTGACTTCCAGGACAGTATTACCACTTGCCCTCCCTTGACTTCCAGGTCAACAATACCTCTTTCTCAATGCTCTTGCCCACCGAGAGCACTAGGCAGAATAAGACCTCCTCAGGGTTGGCACACGCGGTCTCTCAGAGCAGTGAGCACCCAGCCAGCTCAAGGCCTTCACGCCACCATGCCTCGAGGGATACGCACCTCAAAAGGGGCGCGGCACTCGCGGCCAAGGCACAGGAGCCCCCAACAGCAGTGCCTCCCCTGCAGCGTGATGAAGGGCGGGAAGAACCGCCCTAAGCAGCCCCAGGCCTCCCTCAGGCCGCGGCTACCTGAGGGGACAGGGCGGGACCGAGCCTCGCGCTCGCGCCCGCCACTTCCGAGGACCAATCAAAGAACTCAGAGACGCTGCACGCGACCCGGGGCAGAGGGGCGTGGCCTCTCCTCAGCGCCCGTCTTGGCACCGCCCCCCCCAGTGCCCTCAGCGCGGCGCAGAGAGCGGGCTAGCGCTTGTTGCAAGGGTTTTATTAGTGCCAGGCTTTCGCGGGCCTATAGCCGCCCAGAGGAGGAGGACTAGCTGCAGTATGTCTTGTTGTCCAGCTTGTGGTGCTGGGGGTTGTAGGGCGCCTTGGCGAAGCACATGGCAGCGGCGCGGTCACAGTTGCAGACGAAGGTCTCACACTCGTTGTTCTTGCCTGGAGGAGAGAGCAGGAACTGTCAGACCCCACAGCTGCTTCACCAGGCATGGCAGTGACTCAGACATTCCTGCTGCCAGGGTGTAGCTGGTTCACTGCTCCATCATTTTGGATTCTCCCCGGTAACCCTCTGGCCCCAGAGCTGTGTGCTCTGGCCCAGTGATCCCCTTGCTCCTTCCTTCCATCCTTCCCTGCAGTTCTGTCTGCCAGCCTGTCTGCTATTTATCTCCGTTCCAGAGCTCCACCATGACATGAGAGATGTCTGGCAGAAGCTGCGTAACACTTCCCAGTTAGCATGCTGATCTCTTAAATACTGCCAATTAAAGGATTTCCCAGACAAGTACTACAGGGACTCAAGCCTCTGAAGAAGGGACAAGCTTCCCTATGTGCTGTGGTACCATATATCCTCTTAAACTTCACATCATGTGCTATATGGAGAATATTGACTCTGGTGCCCACATAAGGTGCCCTGTTTTAACCGCCAGCCCCCTGGCACAGACTTGCACTGTGCCTTTCTGCCATGGAAGCATGGAGCATAACGCAGCCCCATTCCTTCAGAAGACTGACTGTAGTAATATCTGAAGCAGAGTGACACAAAAGTGAACATACTGCTACATGTAACCTCCTTGTCTGAGCAGGTGAAGCTGTATATCTCTGTGTAGGGGCTGTCCCAGAGGAATTTGCATGATTCTTGTTTCTTTGCTTCTGAGTAGCAGTTATCATGTACCTGACAACACCTGGGAGACAAGGAGGAAAAGGTCAGAAAATAACAGATTTGCAAACTCAGCTGACCTATAAGACACATAAATACACTAGTATTACTTTGACAAGGCACTGAACAACAACAAAAAAGATATCCAGTGATAAGAGGGCAGAACATGAAGGACCTCCAAAGGACACAGTTCTGCCAGCTAATAGTCCAAAAGGTGTTAGGTACACAAGTACTTACTGGAGCATCTTCCTAGATGTCTATTGGGCACAAGGAAAGCAAAAGCCAGCATTTACCCTACCTGCTGTGTCAGTGTCCAGTAGCTGAAGAGCTAACAGCTAACACAATTCACTGTGTCTTGGCTATTAGACTAATGTGACCTCTAAGCTGCCAAAGTCACTTCTAAGCATTTTGCAGCTCAGCCTCACGTGCAGACATGTTGCTGGTCATGCACTGGGCAGTGTGTAGGCATAGCACCGCTGCAACAAAACCTGCTGGAATGAGTGCAGTGTAGCTGCCACAGAAGAGAAAAGTTGTTGGGATTATGTGTTACCTTAGTAATAAGGCATCAAGGTATGATACTATACGTTTTTTCCTTGAGTAGGTCTTTGAGAGAAAGCCTCATTCACAGCAGCCAGACAGTTTTGTGAACATTCACAGGCTGGCTCTCTGCCTATGAGACAAAACTGGTGTGCAGGACCACAAAAGCACAAGCAAGGAAAGACGTTTGTAACAGCAGAGTCTTAAAAAAACCTGTCAAGCTCATCCACTGGAGTCCCACTGCCTCCCAAGCCACAGTAGCAGCCGTAGTCCCCAAAATCCAGCAGAGGATGGCTGCTGGGGAGGGTGCATTTGATCATTTTGCGGAAGTTCCACAAGGCACGAGGTGAGACATCAGCGCTGACTGCACCCACTGGGAAGAGACACAAAGGTTAGAGTTAGGTACAATGTTACCAGTCTGGGGGTTGAGTGCCTCCTACCTACCAGACAGCAGGAAAAGCAGGGCCAGGGACTTCATCTTTGGAGATCTTGACACGGAGACTCTGCTGACGAAAATGCTTCTTTTTATACAGCAAGCTCACCTTGACAGGGGTATGTGATAAACAAGCTAGTATTTACGTTACTAAATGCAGATTTCTTCCATCAGAGGCTGTGGGCAGCAGGTTGTGACATGACCAGTTGAAGGCCAGTGGATTGAAATCTGTGAAAGCCAGGCAGGCAAATATTTGCTCTCTAGATTTTTGCTATTAAATTCCTTTAATGCTACCATTAGAAGCTAGGCTGAAAAGTCTGGACATTTTAAAGGGCTCTCTGCTAAAAAGTTGTAGCAGTGTGGTAGTTATGTTAGAAATTGCTGGCACACTAATAGCCATCATACTAATACTGGAATCCACTTTCTGTGGTAGCCCACTTATCATTACCCCTATATCTCTCCATGGATTCTCCTGGCCTAATTCAAGGAAATAACGTACATATCCACTCACTCCAAATGGCATTTTGGCACGGGCTGAACTGAAAAAAATTCAAGCTGTTTTTCACTTTGAAAGCACAGAGGAAAAGGTGGTACTACTAGGCAAGAAACAGGAGCCAAGCAACCTGAAAAACCTCCATATCTCCCTTAAACAAGGAACAGTGTTCACATGACCTTAAGGGAACTACACTGGAAACGAACTGCGCTTAGAAGTTTCAACAGATAACAGCAGACTTACATAACTCAGAGGCAGCAGTGTCTCCTGCACCAAAGCAGAACCTACTTGGGCTTTTTGGTTCTCTATGACAAGGTATAAGGTGAGTTGGGGCCTCTGAAATAAGACTGAAGTAAGAAAAAGCTTCCTGAGCTGAACAAGAAGGAAGTCCAAAATACTGCACTCCTATTCAGACCCCAGAGGCTCTAACACTGTCGGGGCTATAGGCTTGGCATTTTTATACACTGAAGATCCTTCTCAGACTGCACACTTTTTAATAGGCAGAGTCTGCATTTTTCTAAAGTACCAAGCAATCCCTCAGTTTTTAAGAGGGGAGGAAGAGGCAGAGCTTCTTTCCACAACAGCTTAATATAGCAGAGTGCTGGTTCAGGAAACTCAGTGTTCCCTACCCATCAAAGGGTTCAAATGCATGTTTCCATAAGAGGTGATGAGGACATCTTCCTCCTCACAGAGTCTGAAACTGTGCCAGGGTGCCCACAGTATCCATAGGGCATCTAGTTAAAGGTGGACATGCTGATGAACAAGAACCACTCTGACTTTTTTGATCTCTCTCACGCTCTCGGAATCTCTGTGATTCCCCACTCACAGCTTAGCTAAAGCCAAACAGATGCCAAGCTACAGATTCAAGAGTCTCATGTCCTAATAGTGAAAACATTGAACAAACATTAAAGGCTGATGTAAAGGACAGTCTGTACCACAGTTAGTTCAGAAAAAAAAGATTTAATCTTCTGCTCACAGATCAATCTGCTGACTTTCCCTTCAGTTTCCATTTAAGTGTTCTCTTTCTCCTTTGCTACTTTAGCCACCTTTACTCTTTTTTTTTTTATTATTTCTTTGTTCTCTTACCTGTGGACAGTAAGACTCTGTGGTTCCTTTTTCCTCACTTCTCAATGTCTGATTTAGCATTGATGCTGGCAAGAAAACTCCCAATAAACTGTCCTGTTTAAGTCACAAATCAAAAATACTGTTATATCCTGGAATTCATACAGTTTAATTCAACGAGAGTGTCACCAAGTGTGAGAAAAGGAACATGTGGGCATTACAAGAGTGGGTCATGAGAAAATTCACAGCAGGGTAAAGATTTTTCCACTCATGCTATTTTTGGTTTCCCCAACCTGTGCTGTGTACAAAGCCACTGGTCCTCAGTGTGCTTGTCACGATATCCCAACTTACAACTGGTTCCTGAAGTTACAGGCTTGAACCTTCAATTATTTTTAAGACTCTCCTATAATTAAGACCTTTGCACGGGGTTCTCCACTATTTCACACTGTTAGATTTCACCTTTCTCTTGTGTTTGTTAGGGACTTTTCTTCCCTTTCCAACTCCACATTTTACTTTTTCAGATTTAGCCTCCTTGGTCCACCACAGTCTTTGAATTCAGAGCATCTGAGCCAAACTTCTAAGCACCACACTACTGATCTCTCTACAAAACCTCATAACAGAGAGAAGAGACACAGCCTCCATTAAATCCAGATCTCCCTCACATTATGAACTGGGCCACTGCCAAAGCCTGGGAGGAGAACACAGTCAGAGCCCTGCCTGAGGCTTTTATCCTAATGGCAGGATGTGACTCCTGCCAGGTCCAAGTTCACCTTAAGTCTCCATTCAAAAATCTCTCACCCCCAAATAATGACAGAGAAGGACAGTTTTCAAATAATTTATTAGGAATTTAAAACTGAAATCTGGAAAAAGGGTTACAGGTGTGGAGAAGAACAAACATCGGAGTGTAATAACTTACTGGCTTAAAAACACAGCTTTATTTCTTTTAAAAAAAATGCCCACCCTGAAACCGGAGCCCCAGCCTCCAGGCAGTGGCAGCACTGGCCAGAGAGTGAATCGCAGCCCAGCAGCAGCCCAGCTGGCCTCGGATGTCTGGAGGGGGCACGGCAGCAGTTCAGCGCGTATACCAAGAGGGAGGAAAGCGCTGTCCGCAGACCCAAATTTGAAGTATATAGAATAAAAATAAACCCAATAAAATGCAGCTCTTCTTTAATTAGGAAATATTTAAAAAAACAGACATACAGACTCTTGTCTCAGTAACAAAAATTATTGCTTTGTGTTTTCAGTACTGATCTGTTAAGTACCCTCTTTACCTAAAGAGAACTCTCCAAACGTATCGCCCAGGTCAGGACACGCTCTGGCAGATGGGGCAGGGATGGAAGAGGAAAAAGGGCTCTGTGGGCACTGTGGCCCTGCCAGTCCTTTTCTAAAAGCCCCTCTCTCCCTTACAGGAGCTCAGTTTGGGGGAAGAGAGGGAATGATTTTTTAAAACTTAAGATGAAGCTGTTATTTCCCTGGGAAAAGAGTTTGGCTGCATCTTAATAAAAGGCTTAATCACCCCCTTAACAAGGTCTTTGGTTCGCTGAAATCCAGACCCAAACCTGCCCCCTGTACTCCTGCTGGAGGCTGCCCCTGGCAGAGTCCTCGTTAGCAGGGGCCTGGACCATGCCAGGGGAAGCCCCCAGCAGATTCTGGAGAAGGGACCAGATCACCCCTGCACAGGACAACGGACAAATTCCCACAGTCTTCGGAACACAGAGTAAAGCAAACGGGAAGCTGCAATTCTGTAATTCATATAATCCCTGAGAAGCCCTTAACCCGCCCCCAAATCACCACCCCAATGCTTTTCTCCCCCATTAACGACTCCCCAAACCAGTGCCCTGCCCTTCATAGAACAACCACCCAAATCTCCCCCTGGCCCTGGCCAACACCCCTTCCAATACCCTCGCCTCCAGAGGAGGATCCCCTTTCCCAGGAAATCTTGACGCAAGCGATAGAGTTTGGAGAGTGAATTCCTTTCAAAGTAACCAAGACAAGCAATGGCAGTAAAGCCCTTTACCTAAAGCCAAACCAAAGGCTGGCACTACGGAGCCCAGTGATGGAGTCTGTACATCAAGCAACTGGAAGCAGCTTTAACCCGCTCAGCAAAACAGCCAATGGCTGGTACGTTTCACCCCTCCCCTCCCCCCTCCCCTTTCATCTCATCAGAGGTCTTAAAATCTTACAGTAAAAGGTGTACAAAAAAAAGAACGGAGTCCTGTCAGGATTCTGCTGGAGAATATTGCTCACGCTGCGGCACCAAGTCCAGGACCTGGAGCTGCTCCTTGGAGCCAGGCTGCCGGCGGCAGCCAAGTTCAGCTCACGATATTTACATATTATACAGGAGGAAAAAGAAAACCCCACGTAAAACTAAACCTAGGAAAAAAAATTCTTTCAGCTGTAAGGATAGTGTTTTTCACTTAGCAAAATATACATTTGTTTTGTTCCATAGCGATGTCCAACATTTTCGGATCCTTGGAGTTTCACACTTTTCAAAGCCTCACATTTACAAAACAGAAACAATTAAAAACAGTTTCTTTAAAAAAAATAGAAATACATCAGTTCCTCTCAGCCTTTGCTCTCTCTGTGTCTCTTTCTTCCCTTCAGAACTGCATTCTCGTTACATACCGTGCTTTAAAAACACTGACGACAACAACAACAGAGTTGAAAATATTCAAAACAGTTTCAAAGCCAAATAAAAATACTCCTCAATAAAAACTACCTAACACAATCACAAAGCCAATTCATAAAATATGTCTACTAGCTCAGGAAGGAGCAAACAACAAAAAGAAGGGGTAGCCCCCCCAAAAAAGATAAAAAAATAAAATAAAAAAATAAACCTACCAGCTAATAAAATAAATAAAAGAAGACTCGGTGGGCTGGGGGCAGGGAGGGGGAAGCGTAAACCGTCGGTGGTTAGTAAGAAAGCGAGATGATCTCCTCGGGTTCAGTCCAGTGTGGTCTGGTCAAAGGGAGAGATCAGGGCAGGGCGGCAGGAGCCTGGCAGCCAGCCGGCAGTGTGCAGTTTGATTCAAGAAAAAGGTAACCTTGGCTCATCCCCCGAGGCTCACCAGATCCTCCAGCCGCTGTCCTCGGTTAGGTCACTGGGGAATCTGCAGGACACAGCAGGGGTGGGAGGGACAGGATCTAGAACCAGCAACAGCTTTTCTCTTGGGTTTTTCTTCCAGTGCGACCTGACAGCAATACTCGATACCCAAACTTGCCCCAACACGGACTTGCTCTGCCTCTGGCTGGCACAGGGACAGGGCAGAGCAGAGATGCTCCCATCTTTAATGGGAAGGTGCAGGCCTGGGAAACAAGGCCCCACACGCTGTGCAAGCTGCCTGCCCTGACCTGCGGCACTCCTGGCCCCCGCACGCCTGTGACATAGTGGGGGTCCAGCTGCTTCTCCAGCACTCAGCTCAGTAAAGCCCTGCCAGGCTGCTACGATCTCCTGTCTGGATACTGCTCCCTGCTTGGTTTTCCTCTCCTTTTTGAAAAGCTAAGGTTTTTTTTTGATTTTAAGCCAGCTAACATCAGCCATGTTTGCAAAGAAAACACAGACCGCCGACCAGCTCCTTCTCAGGCCCATCTGAGGACCAGAAACAGAAACAAGCCAGCTCAGAACCTTCTCTCACTACCCCTTCTTGTTTGAAGCTCTCTTACCTCCTGCCTCCTTGGTCCCCAGCTTCAGTGATATCCGTTGGTAAAAGCTGTTGCAATCAAGGGACCCTGCAAAAAAAGTTAAAACCCCACTCTTAGGCATACAGAAGACAAGTTAAGGAGAACTAATACCACAACAAATTCAGTCATGGCCCAGATGCTGGAAAAGCCAGTTTCAGTTGGAGGTGCCAGGCCTAAAGAGCCCATCACCTTGCAGGACACTGCATCAGGGCCAAGATAGGCTCTTGGAAAGTCTGGGCCAGATCAGAGAATGGTCTGGAGATAGAACCTTGAATGGTGGCCACAGAGAGCCAGTCACACCCATGGATATGGGCTTCAAGGGACTGCTGCACCCTGCACCACCCATCTGCGGTCTGGGGCTCAACAGGGGCAGAGCAGATGCCACGGTGAGTGGCATTTCTTAACCAGAAAGCAGGCTGTGGGCTGAGAGAGGGCCACCTCTCACTTCCATCACCACGTGGAGACACAGCCCCTTGCCCTGGCTGCACACCCCTCTCCATCTTCCTCCCCCACCCCAAGCCCAACAGGGAACACTCACCCCTAGGCTGTGGCCAAAGCCAGTGCTTGGGGCTGGACTGGCAGCGCTGATGTAACTGCTGACCCCTGAGTCCTGGTTGGCAGCTCCATAAAGCTCTGCCATTGGCCCAGGGCTGGTGGTACCCAGAAATCCACCGGTGCGACTAGGGGTGGAACCTACAGGAGGCAGCAAAACTACATAGTGAAGATCCCAAAAATGCAACCCCGTCCCACCCCCCTCCCACAGCCCATGGCAAACCTCCATGACAGGACACCGCTCTGGGGAGGAAAGTGGCAAAATTACCTGTTCCTCGCACCACAGCCGCTGCAGCCGCTGCTGCTGCCATTGGTCCATATGCAGTGAGAGGAATTGCTGGAAAAGAAGGAACAGGCATCTCAGGGGCAGTGTGCTATATAGAAAACTCCTCAACAGGAGCCTTCATCTCCTGCTGCAAAACACCAGGCCCACACAGACATACTGGCTGAGTGCACCACACAAGACACCCAGGGGTGACAACAGGGAAGTGCACAGCCCTGCATTTATTAGTATCCTTTTGCATAGCGAATGGCTGGGGAATCTCAGTAGCCATGTTCTGCTAAGCCCACATCCTGGAGCAGCTGAGGGGATGACGTGGAAGAGCTGAACCTGAATTTCAGATGTATCCTGTTGCTACTTAGCTTGCAAGATGCAGTTAATCTGACGCTACAGATCCAGATATTGGCTGTAAATGTGGAGAAGCACAGCAGCTCAGGGACAGCAGCTTGACAGCTCAGCGTCCTGAGGCTCAGCCCCTCCTCTGTGTCCCTTGGTACTATTCTCGAATAACAGTTTAATAGCCTCTTTCTCCCTATTTCTTTACTCTGCTAAAGAGACACCATCCTTCCCACCCTGAGTTTTGCTCCTGACCTGCTCAAACCCTTGCTGTTCATTGTGGAAGAGCAGAAAACATACCTAGGGAGCAGGAACTAGAAATGGCTTAATTAAACAGTAAGTCTTAATTTATATGTAGCAGTTCTAATTCCTAACTCTACTGCCACAGGCATCCAGCCCTCGGGGCAGGAGGCATCTAGCCAGTATGCTTCTTTTTGCCCTTAAAATGACTGGGTCAGCATTTCATGCTTGAATGTGAAATTCACTGTGATTCTGTTTAGAGCACCATAAAAAGAGGTCAGAACAAATCAATCGTGTTAAGGCTGAAACCCAGACTAGCTTATAAGGGAATATTTAGTAGCAGGCACCAGTCTGTTTCAAGCAAACGTCACACAAGGCTTTTATCTGGGTTAGCTGCTCATTACAGGCCCTGGGCCAATGTGAGCATGTTGCTGGTTCGCATCATCCCCAATGATGCTGTTCTGGGGAGGAAAGGCTGCTGGCAGCCACCATCCTGCCCCATCATTGCTTCAAGTCCCTAACATACAGCTGAATGAACGTGGTTTTACTGAGAAAGGAGGCCAGGTCTCCTCAAAAAGACTCCAGTTCTTTTTCCAGGAAAAACCCTTCTTGCCTTTGCAGTCTATCTACTGAGACACCAGATTCATGCTGTGATGACAAAGCACCTGCATGTTAGCTCCCTGCGTGCTGGAGCAATCATCCCTGCTTGTGCCATCCCCTCATCTCAGTTCCACTTGCCAAGCCCATAAAGCACAGCCATTTACACACACGCATCCACTCCAAGGCACAAGGGCCCTCGAGTACTGCACAGCTCGTTGGGCCTTTGTAGGAACCAAGGGGGCCCTGCCCTCTGCGGGACCAACTCCAGCCTATACATGGGAACAGCAGCTCTCGGCCTAGCCAAGAGGCTGCACAGCGACTGTTTAACAGTAGGTAAGCGTAACGGGAAGGGAAGAATGCCACGATCCCCAGCTGGTACTTCAGCGAGACACTCAGGACTGTAAGCTAACGTGGCACCCAGCCAGGACAGCAGCATTAATAACTTCTTGTTGTACAGAGCCCTGGTGCACCCCAGCCACGGTGACAGCCAGGCCCCGGGCGAGGAAACTGCACAGTGCAGCCAGGGGTGCACCTCAGAGGGAAAAGCACTTTTGCCAAGTCACCAACATTCCTCTATAAATGTTATGGGTTTTACTGAAAAACACACATGTAAATGAAGAACTGCACCCATGTCCCACTTGTGTGGCAACCAAAAGGTGTGGGCCAGGTGCTTCTGCAGTTGTTGCATGGTGTCAGGGAAGGGCTGTATTAAGAGGGAACTAGGATTTGGTTTCCCCATCCCTCCCTCAGGGCAATTTGTTCATTGGTGGCTGCCAACCTCAGCATCCTCAGGAACAGAGATTCCCTGAGGATCAACATGGTTCTGTGCCACAGAAACCCCCTTTCAAGCCTGTTGGTACTGATAATTCCAGAAGAGTTTATTGGAAAGCTTTTCCACATCTCCATTAGGGAGAGATTCAAACCCTGAAACAGGTGGAGGCAAGGAAGTGCTGGAGAAGAGGAACACCACAGAAACGAGATGGCACATGGGGAGCAGGGTGCTACACAAAGCTGCTTTTCTACAACAAAAACCATGGACACAACAGAGCTGGGGAAAACATGGCCATGGAAGGGAGAGTAGACAGAAGGAACATCACCTAGAGAGAACACACTGCACACAACCCAGGGGCTGAGGATCCAGGGGGTATTTGCACTGTGAAGACACTGAGCCAGGACTAGTCTCTGCAGAATGGTCCTCTGCCCCTGTTTCATTACACAGTTTGCTATGAGCACTGCAGGACTTTGTAGAGTCCCACCATGCTTGTTTTTGCCCAGGAAGTCCATGTGGGAGTAGCTGGGAAGCTGCACAACCCAGAGCAGGGAAACAGGATTAGACTAACCAGGAGTGCCCCCACACTCTCCCCCTCCTCCCCACACTCCAAATCTTGTGCTTGCAGCAGCTCAGGTTAAGGGCATTTGTAGACCTCTGAGAAGTTATCCTGCTCTCTACAGTTCTCCATATCTGGTTTACACCCAGCCTGAGGTGAGGAGGTAAAACCAAGGCAAGCAGCAGGAAACATCATCTAAGGATTACATGCCTTCATTTGGCATGACCTGCATTGCCCTTCTCAGAGGCAATACACATGGCTCTGATTGCCTCTCCATCTTCCCAGTCCCAGCTTTGGATGGAGCTCAGACGGAAGAGGAAATAAGGAATGTTTCCAGTCTAACTGCACCAGGTTGTGGAGCAGTGACACCACTTGAACAGCCCAAAGCCCCCTTCTCCCCTTCCAGCTTATGAGTGTAGGAAATGAGTGGGACTGACCTGTGAGCTCAGGGAGGACGGGGGCACTCGGGAGAGGGGTCCGCTCTACACGGAACTCTAAAAATGAAATGCAAGACAGCTTAGGAACTTATTAAATGCCCCAAGAGAGACCCCGCAGAGAGACATCGGCTGGGGTCTGCTGGGGGAGCAGCCTGCAGCCGGACTGCAACCAGACCAGTGTCTTCTTTAAACTAACTTATAACTCCTGATGAAAGGTGCTGGACTCCCATCCTGGAGACTGAAAGGATCCATTTACCCTTCGAGTAAATCTGGTCAAGGTAGGACAAGTGTAAGCTTCGCTGTGCAGCCTCAGGTCAGCCCTGGAGCACTGTTCTGCAACCCATCCAAGCTGACCTCTCAGCTGCCAAGCTGTGCTCAGTATGTGCCACACTCATCTGGGCATGGGTTTACAGTGAGGCACTTGAAACCACTACAAATGAGACCCATAAACTGGATTCAGGGAGAGCTTCCAGACAGCTAGGAGGCAACAGCAACTTTCAGCTGCAGTCAGCCTGGCTTGCCTCAGGTGAAGAGGAAGCTTCCCATTCCCAGCCCCTAACATCAAGATTTCATGTATCAACCATCACACTGAGGGATGGAGTAAGGAAGGGATGCTCAGAGTTGCCACTTCTCTAGAAAACAGCACAACAGTCTTTTCCCTGAGTGTGTTTTGCCTCATTCCCCTGCCTTGCAGAGAAGAGGCCCCAGAAAGCTGTGAGCAGCTGCAGCACAGCAGGTTCCAGCCATTGATCGCAAAATCCATGTTCTGAGCACATGGTGGGGCTGGGAGCTTGAAACCACCCAGTTTGCAGAGGATCTGCAGCCCATATCCCCAGCAGATGCTTTCTAGAGGCTGAGTGGTCCAGGCACTGGTCAGAACACAACCTGTGTTTTGGGTGCCTAGGAGTTCCCTAGCCCATGGAAAGCCATATTTTAAAATTCTGTGCTACTTTCAGAGTGGTGGCAACTCTTGGAAAGAGAGACAGACACACACAAAGGCAGCGAGACAGGCAGAGCTGCAGGGGCCCTTCTGTGTCACAGCAGCAGCCCTACAGAGGAGGCTAACATAAAGGGCATCAGAGCAGCCTTGGGCTTTTCCTGCCACTGGAGTGTGAGGATAATCCTAATGAAGGACAGGCTGTTCCCACCTATTCCAGGGCTTTTCCCCTCCCCCTTCCACATCGGTCTCCAATTTAAGGAAAGACCTAACAGGAGAAAAGGGCAGAGCCTGGGTCACAGATCATGCCAGGGACTCCTGTCACCTGAAGGCAGACTGAAAAACCGAGCAAGGGAGCACCACTCACCAGGGAACTGGTAAGTGTAGCCAGGTGCAATGCCAGTGTAACTTCGACTTGCGTAGGTGGCTGCTTGGAAGCCTGGATAACCTGGGGGAAGAGAAAAGGGCTCTGTTACGGCAAGCTCACAGGGTCCACGTCCCCAGTACCTCACTGCTCATGAGCAATGTGACCATTAGTGCTAAAAAGCCTGAATAGGGCTAATAGCAAAAATCTTAGGAAATTGCTGAGCAGAGTGCACAAGGCGTGCAAGTCTGGAGAAGAGTTTTAGCAGGCCCATTTAATTTCTTCCTCACTCCAAACATGTAAGGACATGGAAGTTTCCTTCTCAGAAACTCACATAGCTCTGCAGACTAAGGCTTTCTGATGCATCAGCTGGATTTATAAACAGAAGGAGATCAGGGAGGTGGGGGCATTTCAACAGCTGAATAGCTCTGAGTCACTTTTGCCCTACTAGAAGTGCTGGCGAATACAGGCAGAGTGCTTCTTCCTAGTGCTGGGTGGGAGGACAATTCCTCCTTTCCCTTGGAAGCTGACCACCTATACAGAATAAGCCTGCAAGAACACAGGGCATTGACTCAGAGATTAATATTTCATTTGAGATCTCCCAAGACAAGAGTACATGGACTTCCCAATGACTCAGCTTGAGCCTTGCTGCTTTAAAATTCAGATGGCTTGGAAAAGGCAAAACACAAAACCACAGGCTGGAGATTGATTTTCCTTCAATAAGTCAAGTGAAAACATTGGGGAAAAAAATGCCCTTTTTGGCATTTTGTTCAGTGACTAACTGCTACTCGACAGGCTTAGCAAGGAGAGCCAGGCTGAGTACACCCTGCCCAGCAACACCAGCAATGATCCTGAGCAAACACTGTGCTCTTGGGTCAGTTCGAGCCTGGCTAGAATGAACGTGCGGAGGGAGAGAAGCCAGGAACAGCACCCACACTAGAAGGATCATGTTTCACTCTCAGATCCAGGCAAAGGGGTTTGTAGACCTGGAAGTGGAGGCTACAAAGGACTTTTTTTCTCTTTTTTTAATCTTTTATCTGAACACATTTGCCTTAGAATCGTTGACAGACATGAAACCCAGCCCGCTTGTCACCAATTTCTCCTAACAAAACAGTCTCACAATAAGTGTATAGTTTGCCTTGCAATACCAGATACTTGCTATCCCTGAGGAGGAGGGAACAAAGAGAGCCAAAGTTTAACTAGAACTTTAAGGGCATTTTTACTGTCTTTAAAGGGCAGTGAGGACAGTTACATGGACCAATATTTAAAGTGGAAGCTAAAGGACTCTTTATTCAACTAACCCATCAGAAATCCTGTAGACGTTTGGGATGAAGATGCCTGGGTATGGCTTACTCCACACTAAGTTCAGCTCTGTAGTTACGTCCTACTCCACGAGAGGCATTAAAGACTTACACTCTACACTCTATGGCACTGTGGGGCCATGGGCAGAGTTTCAGAAGGCTAGAACTGCCAGTACATGGCTGTGCCTGGCCAGCTCTGCCTGTCGCAGGGCAGCAGTGACAAGTTTGCAGTTTTTCCAGGTGCCACCAGAGGGCAAGTTGCGATCGCAAACAGGTCCTGGCACCCCCCCAGCATTCCCGGCCTTGGAGCAGGGAGAGCTGCCCTTGGCCGCCCTGCCCGCTCTCGGAATAAAGCCTCTAAGGGGCTGCCTGGCACAGCCGGGAGCTGGGGAGGAGATCTGTCCTTGGGCTTACCCAGCATGCCGATCCCGAGCATGAAGGCATCCATCCCGTAAGGCATGACTCGGGACCGCCCTCGTGCCGAGCCCGTGGGGGACATCACCTCCTTCGGCTGGGCTTTTTTACACTCCACCTGCCACGAGAAAGTAAGGATCAGGCTGGGCCACCACAGGCACAGGGCACTGCCCCAGAGCACAGGCAGCACCTGGGCTGCAGGCCAGGCAGGGCTGCTGCTGTGACAGCGTTCCCCAGCCCTGGCCACCACCAGCCCAGTCCACTGTCCTTGTCTAGTATCCCTGCTTCTGGCCTACCAGCCTTCCACCTTGCTCTGCAGCCACCACAGGCAATGGGGAGCTCAAAATTTATCTTCTATCTTTTCTCCCTGCACTAGGGCCTCAAAGCCTAATTTTCTGAATTTCTGAGAAAGGTAAAGTCTTTCACCTCCCAGGCCACCCAGAGGTTTCATGTAACTCCAAGTACTGCATAATTCCTTATTACAGCTAGCTCTTCTCCTTGAAGGCTCAGTATTGTGCTGGTTCACTTCCATACCATGAGTTTCTTCCCCAGACTGGCTGCTGTGTGTGACTCAATCCAATTCCTCACTGTAGAGAGAGTGTGTCTGGACTGAAGTGCCTCACACCCTGCTGCTGTGCCACTGTCCTTATTTATCCCATAACTCTACCCCTTGTCCCCTGAGTTCTTCCCCAGACACTCACCATTTTGTTGTTGATCTCATGGAAGTGGATTTCACACACTTTTTCCACAATGTCTTCACTTTCAAATGTGACAAACCCAAACCCTGAAGAAAAGGCAAAATTTCTTGATCAGGTCAGAGCTCTGCACAGTTTGCACCTGCTAGCCAGATCCTTTTATTAACGGAAGAGAAGGACAGTACAATCAGCCCTTTCTAAAACAGCTGTCACTCATCTTCCCTCTGCAGCAAATCCTGCTTTTATGCACAGGAACAGGACTATCCCCTTATAGATTCCCCTTTCCTCCTCATCCTGTACTTCCCATCCACTCTGAACCCAACTGTTCTCAAAACCAATTATTTTTTCTTTAAACTTAGCTATTTGCAAGGCAAACCACATGGCTGATAATGCTGGGGAGGATCCCAGCAGACATGCACACAAAGAGTCAGCGGAGAAATGAACAGCTGCTTGCCAGGACATCATCATCCTCACTAAATGCACCCCACCAGCACTAACACCATGCACGTTTCTTTGGCAGTCGGATAAACACACACAAAGCTCTTTGAGATGTTTCACCAAAGGAAGGTTACTATCTGGAGGTAACACAGGACACCATGTTCCTGGCCCCTGGACCACGCTCACACCTCCTTTCTCTCACCAGCCCCTCTGCTGACAGTTTTGGCAAACACCAGCTCTGGTGGGCAGACTAAACTCCTCTCAGCTGACTGCAGCCGCTTCCGGAAAACTGAGGCAGGTGGGAGGCTGTCTTTAAGCTTGCCTTACAAGCAAGATGGGATTAAGCAGAGCTTTCCGCTTTCCAGAGCTGGCCAATTCCACGGGGCTTTAAAATAAGTTTTAAAAACTGATGAGAATCTGCTGCCAAGAACCCCACTTTTTCTCCATACTGCCAGAAAAGTCTCTCCATAAATTACTCCATCTGTCTGTGCCCAGGTAGTTTCACACCATTCACCTCAACACCTTCAAGTAGAGTTGCTTGGGAATTCAAGAGCAAAACCTTGATCCTGAAACCAGTCCTGAGCACCATCAGACCCTCATCAGGCCTTCTGTGCCCTAGGCAGAGCCTCACACTGCCTGAACACAGCAACTGGCAGCTCTCCTTGCCCCGTCTGAAATGCCCAACAACTCTAATTGGCCTAGAGCCTGGGAGGCACCCATGGAGGTACAGGGGTTAACACTTCTTCCCTTTTAAGATGAAGCTGGAACAATATTGGAGGCCAGGCAAGGCCAGGCAATCAGAGTAGTTTTAATGGCTTTAGAAAAAAGCAAAACCTGAAGGGCACACAGTGTAAGGAGAGCAGAAGGGAGCGTTCCCTCACCGATCTGGAGGCAGAGGTGCTTGGAAGTGCTTCAAACAACACAGACATGAGCGGCCCAGCACAGGGCTGTTACCGGCCTTGATTTGGAAGACACTGAAGCTAAGTTTGCAGGTTAAGTTGTTGCCAGTAGATTCCCAAGCTGGTGCAACACTAGCTTTGAGCCTTGCCACGTCAGCAGGTAGTCGGTGTGAAGACTCACCGCAAAGCTGGGGGGCAGGGACACCCACGGGTGGGCTGGGTCCAGATAGCACAAATATTACAGTCTTGCTCCCATCCTGTAACCAGACTCCACCAGCAAGACTCTGGTAAGAAAAGGTGACCTGGGAGCACAAGTGGGCTCTGGGCCGAGGAAGGGGCGAGAAGCAGGCACTCTTCAGGCTCTCGTGTCAGCTTTCCCAGAGCTCAGATTACTCAGGACAAGGTAAGACACACACTGCAGGCTGGAGCCACGGAGGTAAGCAGGCAGGGGAGGGGGCTGTCTCCTCTCACATATCTGCAACTCGGCGAGTTTGCAGCACAGGAAACGCACTGGACAAAAGCTCTCTGTGCTGCAAGGGACGCTGGTAAAGGATGCAGATGCAAAAGGATGGGGTGACTGAAGGCAAGATAAAGAGCAGCTGTGACCTGCATCCCCTGCTGCTGGGATACTAACCCCTCCCTAGGGGGAGCAGGAGGCAAAACCTCTCCTCCTCCTCCTCGATAAACCCTCTCCTATGTCCAGAAGACTGCTCTCACCTCGGTGTCGGTTGGTTGTCTTGTCAAACATCAGCATTGCATCGTCCACCTGCAAAGAAAAGGGCTCCCATCAGATTATTGAGATTGCCATGAGCATCTTGTGATACATTCGCACAGAGCTTCCCAAGCCTCCCCAAACCTGAGGGGATCAAGATGAAACCTCCTGTCCCCAAGAAGGAAACAGGGTGTGCACGCACACACAATCCCCCCAGCTACCACACCGTGCACTTCCCCCAGCCATAACCAGCACAGTCGCCCCACTAGCCCAGCCCTGGGCAGGTGCTGCCGAGCTGAGCCCCCTCGGCCCGGCCCCTGGCAGCAAGCAACCCCGATTGTTTGCCTGCGGCTCCAGCCGGGGGGCAAGGAGCAGGGAAGGCATTGTTCCCAAATCCTGGCCTCAAAGGAGAGGAGAATTAAAGGAGGGGAGAGAGGCAAAACTGGAGAGGGGAGAGGAGCAAGGGGCCTCCCAGCGCCAGGGGAAGAGAGGCCTCAGACAACAGCCTGCCTGGGAAAGCTGGGAAGCGCCCCCGCCCCCACCACAGAGGAGCCTTTCCTCTAAGTGAGGTTTCCCACTGCTGGAGGCTGTAATTAGAGCAAATTTACTGCAAGGCCTGAGCAGGGCTGCCTTCCCGGGGGGAGGGGCGGCTGGTCCCATCCCCCAGCTGCCCTGGGGCTGCTCTCCTCCCCGGCCAGCACATCAGTGCCTGGTGCCACTTCTCCCCTAGCTTCCCGTGGATGCTGCCTTCCAGAGCCGCATCCGCACCGCTCCGCTGGCCAGGCCGAGCAGGGTTAAAAACACACTTCAATCCTCTCCGTGTAAGACCCGGTGTAAACCTGTCCCACTGACCCATCCCTCCTCTCTAATACCACTGCCTTAATCCGATTATGAAACTGGACGTGCAAGTGCTCAGGGGAGGCAGCAGCAGTCTCCGGCCAGCAGCTGCCCTGGCCCTCCTCCTTCTCCTCCTCCACACGAGACAGCCGCTCCCCAAGCAGCGAGCTCTGCATGCCCCCAACTCCGCAGTAGGATTACTTCTCCCTTGCCTCGTCCCTGGGGAAGCATCTGCGTTGCTGCCTTCTCCGAACAGCCCACTTGTGAGGGCAGAGTGCTACCCATACCCTGGCACAGACCCCCAGAGAGCTCACAGCTCCAGTCAGACAAGGGAGAGGGCTCCTAGCCTCATCCCCCCACGATAAAGGACACCTAGCTCCACCTCAGTGCCATGACGATGGAAGGAGCCCTTGCTAACATTTCCAGTGCAGTCATGAGCAGACAGAGATCATCTTTGATGCCCTTGGGCTTGTCCAACACGTCCACCCCACAAGAGGTGACAACAGAAAATCTGGCTCCAGCTCCTCCTGCGCTCTTACTATCCCAGCTCAGCCTCCCTCAGCCAAGTCAACAAACACCTGAGAAACGTGCCAGGCATTCAGTTGGAGCCACGGGGGATGTAAGACTTCACACAGACCTGAAGCAATTCCTCAGCAGCTTCCCAAGATACAGTCAAGGAGCTGGAGGCTGACAGCAGCTCATCATGCTGCCATTCCCCACCGCCACTCACTCCTGCCCCTGCACCATTGCCCTTCACGGTACCAGCACAGCTGTGACATGCTGGGGGGAAACCTGATGTGGCTTAAAGATATTTCAGAAGGTTTTGCTGTCTAGTTTTATTCATTTTTAAAGCCAGATTCATTCCTCCATCCAGTTCACAAAAAGGCTGGGTACACAGCTGTCCTCCTCCCCATTAAATGCCGGGAGAAAACTATATCAACAGCACTCTGCGGTGGTGCCACTCCCAAAGACTTCAGCTCAGGTAGCTGAAGCCCACAAACCCACCACAATGAGAGATGGGCACAAGAAAGGAAAACCCAGTGGGGACAAGCACAGCCCAGCTACCAACTTTGACTAGCCCCAGCAACAAGCTCTTCCTCACAGAGCCTGGAAAGTGGGAGCAGCTGCAAGTGGCAGAGCCCATCACACATCCACACAAAAAAACCGCCTCACACAACATCCCAGGCAATGGCTGGGCACTCCTGCAGTGCTCAGCACTCAGAGCTGGGAGATACACAACTGCTCCATCCCACACCGCACTGTGTATGCTAAGAAAAGAGCTACAGCCTTCCTCCGGCTGAGCCTTTTCTAAGTTTCTGCTGGTGCTTCAAGTGTCTACCCAGCAGCCCAAAAGATCTTCTGAAAATATATTTACAATAACACACTATTTGAAAGCTGTTTCCTGCCATGAGCTACATCCAAGATAAGACAGATAGGTATGTATGTGTATATATACATAATATGTGAAATACTCTCACCGCACTCACTCATCCCTAGGGTGCAAACTCTGTGTATAGCTACAGCTGGTGGCTTTTAGTGCCAACAAAATCTGTGTATGAGCATCTTCTTATCTCCCTCCAAGGCAACAGGTGAGATGAGTTGTGTGGTCTT
This sequence comes from Bucco capensis, assembly GCA_013396975.1. Lineage (NCBI taxonomy): Eukaryota > Metazoa > Chordata > Aves > Piciformes > Bucconidae > Bucco > Bucco capensis. Next base: position 134,280 of record VWZO01001581.1, on the reverse strand, counting down.
AGCACACAGCCAGTGCCCTGAGGTAAAGCAGGGCCCTGCAACTGGGGTAAGTGCAGAGGTAGTCACAGAATCATAGTGTGGTTTGGGTTGGAAGAGACCTTAAAGATCATCTAGTTTCAACCAAATGGGCAGGGACACTTTGCACTAGTTCAAGTTGCTCAAAGGCTCAGCCAACCTGATCCTGAAGCAGTGCTGGAGGGCTGCAGAGGCAGGCAGAATGGGCTGCAGACTAGAGCACACTGCGGAGCTGGGAGAAAGGCCTCACCTGTGTCCACAGGGAGCAGCCATTTCCAGCACCCTGCCCAGGCCTCACACCAGATCCCTCCTAGCTCTTGCGTTCACCTCCTCTGGTCTGGAGCTGAGGGAGGGGATGGGGACCGGCTGCCTTAGCTCCAAGGGCTCCCTGAGGCCCATCATTACGCAAACACCAGGGCAGACAAACCCTCACACAAAGCGCTGACCGCTGATGGGACATAGGTATCACAGCTGGCTCCCACCAAAGCCCAGACCCTAGCAGGGGGCAAGCAGGACCAGCACCGGCTCCACAGCCACAACCAGGCGTGAGTGGCAGCCCCCGGTGGGCAGCTATTGTGGCCGCAAAGAAACGCCCCACCATACACACCACCCCCCGCACCGCGCCGGTCCCTTCCCGGCTGGGCCGCGCCGGGCCCCAACAAAGGCGGCCGCCGGCGGGGCCGTCACCACGGCAACAGGGCCGCCAATGGCAGCTGCCGCCCGGATTAGCGCCGCGCACAAAGCCGCCCCGCTGCGCCCGCGCCCGCCCCGCCAGCGGCGGCGCCCTCACCCGGCCCGCGAGGGCCGGCGGGAGAGCGCCCAACACCGCCACCGGCCAGCGTGGCAAAGTGGCCCCCGCCACACAGCCAGACCCTTCCTGCACGGGCTCTGTGCTCCTCCCGGCCCTACGGCCCACGGGACAGAGCTGCCGCCATCTTGCCTTCCCCCCCCGGGAGAGGGTGGGTGTGGGCAGAGGTGGGCTGCGAGGGACT